>JAUBNY010000301.1:3254320-3290376 GCA_032275445.1 Crypturellus soui | reverse complement strand
GGGAGACATCCTTTGCCAGCCCATGTGGCAGATGCTGCTGCACACTGCAGCTCTGCGGACACTGCAGCAGGCTCTGCTTTAGCCACGCGTACAGCAGATTGAGCTCCTCTCTGCTGCAGCCAGATTATTAAAACCTCAGGAGGAAAGGAACTCGGCTGTTATCACAGCTGCTGAGCACACGCTGCAAACATGCTGACTAAGAAACTCAGTGAGCTGGTTGCTGTTCAGATGGAGAGACCTGCCGACTTGCAGAACACTTCTTTTCCCCTTTCCTCTTAGTCAAACCCAAGCTTCTTCATCCATCTCAAACCTTTTCTTCTGTACAGTCAGAATGACCTCTCACCAGAGTCTTACTGACCCAATTTGCAAGCCCTCTAATAATGATAATCCATTACTGCTGCTTTACACATCAAAACTCAGACAAGCTCCTGCCAAACAAGAGAACTCAGCAGGTGAACTGTGAGTGCAAAGTGCCGTCGCTTCAACAAATGATGCTACCCAATCCACAGATATCTTTCCTCTTCCCCCTCAATAGAAGAAAGAGATTTCTGCCCTTCCAAATCTTGCAAAAGCAAAGTTTGTAATTAATCACTGCAGTGTTAAGATGGCCCTGCTGTAGATGCACTGGGCGCTAAGGCTGCAGCTGACCGAGCCTCACTGTGTCCCAGCGTCTCTCCAAGACTACTTCATCCTGGACTCATCCCTGCTTCTCTTGGAGATTCCTGCTTCCAGTATCTTTTTGGAGGGGGCGATAGGAGGTCACAGGGAATCCACTCATACTTCAGACTCACAAGGTGCGGTAGAGCCCCCCCTGCATCCCCAGAGAGGAAGGCAGCGCCAGCCCCAGACATGCTGTACTCAGCCAGGGGAGGGCAGGGGTTATCACTGCGAACGCGTGGGCTGCTCTCTTCTGCACAGCCCTTCTTCATTTCGTCCTGCCACTGCTGTTGACACAGATCATCACGCTTGCCATAGAGAACCTGTCGGCATCTTTCAGATCTATGTAAATTGTGGTGGTGTTGTATTCAGCAACTTCCTCTTGAAAAACTCTATTGGGTGACTTTCACACTGCCCCCACAGAATCCTGTTCCTTGAAGTCAATGGGAAATCTAGGTGTGGTGACAAGTCAAGATCAGACCTGTAAAACAGATGATAAAGAGAAGTGAATCAGTAGGAAATGCTCTTGGGGAACAACATATTTCTTCCCCGTAAATTAAAACAGAGAGAATGGCTCAGGAATAGCTTCTCTCCAACGTGTAAGATATTTTATTTCAACAGCACAATGGTCTATTAGGGCTTTCTGGTAGGATGAGGCCAGGAGAACATGCTTATTGTAAATAAATTGTGCTAGCCATCTAATAAAATCCATTTCTGGGGACGGATATGCAAATTCGTGTGGTTGCTCCAAGGATGCTTTCAGACCTCTTGTGTAGTGTTAGCATGTCTTGTGGCAGAACCCAGTCCCTGACAAATTGACAGGCTGTGTACTATGCCCCCAAAATGTTTAATGTGGCTATTTGGATTTCAGATACTCAGCCCTAGTGAGCATACTCCGATGTGTCCAAATCTCTAAGGTATTCTGAAAGCCTCCCCTGTTTACTGCCTACTCCTGAAATATGTCTACCAGGTCATTTTGCAGCTTGCTTGCATCTTTTTGTTTGCTGAGCTTATTTAATTATTGTTATTTCAACTTTCTTACTTTATTCTCTCTTCTTTGTTTTATAAACCAGTGGTACTTAGCCTAGTGTGGGTCACTAGGCTAAGTCATCAAAAGGTTGCCCATGACATCACTGCAAATAAGATAAAAACACAGGAAAACATGCCTGAACATGCCCAAACTGGACAGACAGAATTAGTGAATGAATATTCAAAGTTTCACTGACAACAGGCACAGTATTTGTGATACTGTTTGCTCATGTGAGCTGAACTGGCACAAGCTGATTCTTGGATTTTGTCCCTGGAAGATTAGATGGACTTGCATGAAAAGGCAGATTGAGAAATAGCGTTCCCAGCTCTGGAAGTCACCACTCGCATTGCGTGCGCCCCGATAGCATTTCTCAGGCTCCTCCTCTGTCCCTGTTACCAAGGCTCTGCATCTGCCACCTCCCCACCTTGGGACTCTCTGTGTTGCTTATGGGGCACTGCTTGTGGAGCTGAGTGCCTTTTTATGAGCTGTTTCATCATGTTGTTTGAATCATGAGCAGCAGCGGGGCTAATAAAAGAGCCTTTGAGTCTGATGGAAGATGTCATACTGGGAAAATCAATCCACAGATCTGCTCTTTGATGGGATCTAGCTGCAGGCAGGTGCTTTCATGTACAGCAGCATCTTCCCAGACAGATTATTTCCTTGCTCACATTGTATACAGTAGTGCAAGTCCTGGGATAAGCAGCTCCGTGCTGCAACACTTTCATAAACACAACTATAGGGTTCCTTTCTCATGTAGGTTGCTTCCCTTTTGTGGTGTTTTGGATGAATCAGAGAGAAGACAGCCAGGCAATGACCATCTCGCTGGGTACGTGTAGTTCCAGCGCTCGCAAGCAGTGGTTCAGCACCCGTTTGGCGCATGCAAGGTGCTTCTAGTTCTGGCCCAACTCAGTGCATTACGCGCTGAAGTACATGTGACAAAGCAGAAACTCAGGGCATCCAGTTGCTCCGAAGAAAA
Source organism: Crypturellus soui (assembly GCA_032275445.1). Lineage (NCBI taxonomy): Eukaryota > Metazoa > Chordata > Aves > Tinamiformes > Tinamidae > Crypturellus > Crypturellus soui. The sequence continues at coordinate 3,287,713 of JAUBNY010000301.1, read as the reverse complement.
GGCAGGAAGTTGATTTGTCCATATTTCCATCTAGTTTCCTCAATAATTTTTAAGCAAAAAACATAAACTCACCTTCGTTGTGAGGTGAAATGCTCAGGATCAGATAGGAGCTGTTTGCTCAGGCAGCTGTGCAGAAATGGTCTGGAGTTCTGTTCAGGTCATAGAAGACATGAACTATTAAAACATGCTGTGATGCTTTCTTCTCTCACTCATTATTGCATTTGCACTTAGAAACGTGGGGCCAGCTAAGTATTACGTGTGCCAATCTCCAAAACACCTCCACAGAGAAAAGCAAATCCCTTTATGCATCCAGATCTCCTATCACATATGGCAGCTGCACTAAACCCAAACCATCAGCTGTTTTATGAGCCTGCATTTTGGCCAGGAGTTCGTTCGCAGTACCACTTCATTCAGTTTCTATTTCCAGCAACTAAAATTAAACTGGTAAATTCCCTGCTAATCTAATCTAGCGTGACTCAGCTACTTTCTTTGAGGTTTATTTGCTTTTTATCTCCATGTCAGGTATCAAACATTAACAGCCTTCTACAAGAAAACCGCCATGGGGAAAGAGAAAAAAGGCAGGATAGCGAAGGGATCATGGGCTGCTTGAGCAAGGACTGCCTCTCGCAGCCAGGATTGTCTTCCACCCCGCTCGCCTTAGTAACCCTCTCCTCCTGCTCACCCGTGTCCTAAACACCCCCTGTGGCAACATAAAAAGGTGCTTATTTACCTAGAAAAGCTACGTCAGCAGAATGCCTGGATGCTCTGTCCTTAGTATGAAAAGTCAGAGAGTGTTTTTTTGCCCTTTGAATAAGACTGTTTCCTTTCTTTCCTTTTCTATTCTTTTTTATTTTACTTCTCCACATAGATTTTTCTTCCTTATATCTTGGGCCTGCTCCCCACAGCCCCGTCCACTCTATTCGGGAAGCTGCCACCTCCCACAGCTGCGGCTTTGCGTGACCCGGCCGTGACCAGCTGGATCTCCTCCACGCTGTGCATGCGGGTGGCTATTAAAAAGAGAGAGGGAGAGAGAAATTCCACCCGAGTCATTTTCATTCTGACGTCCTCAAAGTCCCCTGGAAGAGGGGCTAAAATTTAAACCCGGTATTACTATTTGGCAACTCCAGCCCTGGGGCATAGCCCTATCTCCATCTTCCCTACACAGGGCTTCAGTGATTTTCTCATAGTGATTTGGACTCTTTATTGTTTTGCTGTTTGTTCTTCTGGAGTGCGGAAAGGTTATTTCACTTCAGATCTCAGAGTTAATGGCAGACAGGAGGAAGAGGATGTGGAGCGGCTTATATATGTACCGAGAAAGCCTGGTGCCCTTTCTATTTATAGCTCTTCTTGAACTTTCATTCATTTGGTTGCTATTTTGGCACAGCAAACATTCCAGCTCTCAGGGAAAGTACGTTAGCAGCGCACGTGAGTGGGAAGGAGAACACACCGGTGACACCAGCAAATATTTAATGGCACTAGGAGCAATTGCCATTCCCTGAAAGCATACATAACCAAAGCAATATTAAAGTGGAGTTTCCCATGTATGTCCATTTGGCCACTGAGTGGAGCAATGCTTTGAGATAACCCCGAATCTGCTGCATTAATTTTTAAATCAAAGGATTTTGCACTGTTTCTATTGTTGGTGGAGTAGATTTTTCCAGTACAATCAGTACCTTTGCTCACTTGCACCATGCTGTCTGCCTTGTGGCTGGGCAGACGGCTAACACGCACTAAAAAGCTCTGGGAGGCACCTCTGATCATGACCTAGAGGGGGTTTCCTTGGACATTTGGCATCACAGCTTTCTGTTGAGCCTCAATCAGGGCTGTCTGCTGCCAAAGAGAAGGGGAGCCAGGGGACACGGGGCCAGCAGGGTGAGGGCATCAGTGGCCACGACCTGTCACAGTGTCCCCATTGAGGGAGCAGGGCAAGCCGGGGGCAGCCAGGTTCCCCCGAGGGTCACTACTCCCAGGCAGGTCTGTGCTGGGGAGCCAGCCCAGCTCCAGTGCCCGCTTGGTCTTGCCTGCCTCCTAGCTCTTCCCTTTGGGGGCACGCTCTGGGCCCCTGGCTTCATCAGAAACCAGCTCTGGCCATGGTCTGCTGTGGCCCAGACCTGCTGTGGCTTTGAGGAAGGCAGCTGTGTGAGCAGGCAGCACCTGGGTGGCAGTTGCTCATTGTAACGTTTGGGCGCCCGGCTTTGCAACCTCAGTAGCACTACAGAACAGCCCAGGGCAAGGTCTGTCCACGTGCCGTGTCACTAGGACTGGAGGAGGCTTTCCAAATGTTAAGTCCAGAAAGCTGTTCACTAGTCTGCAATCAGCCGGTGTGAGCTGTGCTAAGCACAGGGAGAAGTGAGAACAGACATGGCACGTGGCACTTAATGTGCAACAAGATGCAGATATCCTTGTCGTGAAGAGATTAGACAGTCAGGTGCAGCTATGTAAAATATCTTTTTATTTGGTAAGAATTAGGGATCTTTACTGTCTTGGAGGATCAGGCACTTCTCATACAAGACTGGAGAGACCCAGCAGTCTTCTGATGCAATCTTGAATCAGAGGAAACTCACAGATAGTTTTGTCGGTTATAATGAGCTATTAGAAAGGTTCATAAAAAGATCAGTAAAAGTTTGTTTTCCTAATTCATGACCTTTACAGTTTCTTCCCTGGAGCCCAGAGAAGTCAGTAGGGAAACCTGCCTTTGGAGTTCCCTGGATCAGGAATGAAGACTTTGAGTCATTGCTAATAAACAGTAGGAAACTGGGAGTTGCAAGCGAGCTTACAAGTTGACTCCTCAGTGCCTTTGGGACAGACATTGCCATCTATTGCAAACATCTTTACTTCCGATGGGAGAGGCATTGCCCGCTGCTGTTTCCTCTTGTCTAACGCTGCCTACTCACACCTCCATTCCCAGGCCTCTGCTTACCAAGGTGACCTTCTCAGGGTTGCTTTAATCACTACTCACAACACAGTAGCCAGGCCAGGAACCCAGGTGTGGCACAGACCTCCTACCAAAGTTCTGCCTCCTGCTCAGGAAAACATTTCCTTGAAATGTGGACACTCTCTGCTTGCAAGAATGGTCTTTATTCCGACCCAAGGATCTTTATGGATTGCACTGGTCTTGTTATGTTAGCACCAGGCTGCTTGGTTTGGTGTCAATTCCAGAACTTGCCCTGATTTCACTAGCCTGAAGGACTAGTAGGCCCCCTTCATCCAGCTCGTATCCCCAACTTCCATGCTCCGTCTTCTGTTTCCTTGCATTTTACATGAGCTAAATGTCTCTCAGTTAGGACAAAGGGGAGTCAAGATCCAACAAGTGCCTTCTGCCCTTTCTCCCTTCGAAGCCATGAGTTTGAGCTACAACTTCTAGAATCTATTAATCAATTAATTAATTGGCTAGTATTGATACGCTTTTTCTTTTCTTCTGGTTTTGGACACAAAAAAATCCTGAGAAATCCTGGCTAATTCCTAGTAGATATTGAATGTACCAATGCAAAACTACAGTTGAAGGTTTTTGTTGCTTTGGATAAAGGAATTGGATAAATTCAGGGATTTTATGGCTAAGAGGAATCCCTTTCTATTTATCCCCAACAAGGCCACCCAGAAGAAAATATAGAGAAGCCGCTAGTCTCGGTTTGAGGAAAACTGAGAGCTGTTACTTCTGCCTGTTTCTAATTGCGTGTGCATTTATCTGAGAAGGCAGAAGGTCTCCCACCAGATGGAATAATAAAAGGCAGGACGTCACCGATGCATGTCTGTAAGCGACTCACAGAGGCAAACAACTCTGCAAGTGCTTTGCTCACGGGCGCTGCTCTTTCTGTCCATTCGAGGGTTCTGATCTGAGGGCAAAGGCAAACATTTAGAAGAGAGCTATCCTGTGACTCTAAATGGAGCTGTATATATTGATACTGCCATCTCCTGTGGCTTGAGCAATCCTGGACATGGGGCGAGGTCATTCACACTTTCATGTGCTAGCCAGAGAGCTCCATTCTCACACCCTTATCTATTATACTGGCTAAGGCGTCTCTGTTTTCTCTTCTATCTTCATAACCAGGTGTTGAGCAACTGGAATGTCATTCCAGAAATTCTGACTGGCTTGGGTGTGTGGCCCTCACGGGAATTACTTCTGGGAATTGTTCAGAAGGGCCAAACAATCTGGTTTCTAAAATTTGTGTTACTGTGCAGCACACATGTAAATGAATTGCATCATTTAGCCAAACGTTATACCTCCATTGCAGAGGAGGAGACCCCTCTACCTGCTATTTTCAAATGTGATCCAACTCCTAGGAGCTATGTGCTGTCTCCATGTCTATAATACATATGTATGAATGGGTATTTATAGTAACTGTATGTGCTAATATATGGAATTAGGGCTTATTTAATATTTCATACTGTTTCAAAGTTGCAGCAGACAGTATGCAAACTCCCTTAGTCCCATGTCTTCATAATTCAACCCCATAATTTAAATCATTCAGATACATTCAGGGCACATTCCCAAATGGAAGTCACACTGCAGCAAGGACCAACACTAGCAAAGCGAATAACCTTCAGCACAAGTAGAAATTACTTTCTCTGGCTCAGGGCAAAGCCCTGGTATCTACAGCCAAAGCCTGCAGCGCTCGGAGCAGCCAGCGTGGCTTGCAGAACAGCCTGCCGAGCCACGGGCCTGTCCTGCGGGTCTGCAGATCTCTCCAGGAATATGCATGTGGGGAATCACCCATGAGGGACCGTAGCGGGACAATCTGTAGCCAGGGGAATTGTGCTCCAGAGGGCTGAAGAGGCTACACAGCCCTCCCCGGTATAGCAGTGGCCCCAAAGCTGGTAAAAACAGCCAGCCAGTTAGAAACAGCCCTTGAGCAGTCAGGTCTGCATCCTACCGACATCATGTGAAGTCGCTTTGGCTTTGCCTAAACTGTTCCCATCAGTATCTGGAGGCTACATCAGACTCCCTCCTCATCTGCACTGTTTACCTGCTGGCTAATGCTTTGGCTTTAACCTGAAGCAAATCAGCTTGTTCTCCAAAGTGGAAAACTCAATCCTACATGTAAGAATGGGTCACCTGGCAATGTGAGAGCCAGCAAAGGAGCTGCAAAGTCCAGAACATGATCAGCTTCCTGAACAACCTGCCTGCATGGCTCCTGAGTCCCCCTCTGAATAGCTTCATCGGACCTTTGGTCCTAACCCTTCCAGATTCTGCTGCTTTGGTTCTCAGAGCGCAGAGTTCCCTGAGGATCAGATCTCAACAAGCCATGTTTAATGCTGAAGTTCCCTGTCAACTAGCAAGGCCAGTGAGCAAGTGAGCAAAGCCAACAGACCCTTCAAACTTGGGTGAAAATAAAAGTCACCGTATTTTCTACGTGGTCCTATGGCAAGGAAGATGCAAACACAAGTTCTCATCCTCTGAAACTGCTGCAAAGCTTGGCGTCATACAGCAAGAGTGTTGGAGCAGGTGATCTCCAGATGTGCCATCTAACCTCCCTCCGCAGGTCTTCAGCTGTGATGAATTTCCTTCCTCCACCCACACGGTGCCCTTGCCCTTTCAGAGGTCTCCTGAGCCTTTATGCAGGGAGGACCACACCAAGGTGAACTCCTACCTCCTTCCACACTGTTGTCATCATCGTCTTCAGCCTGTGGCCAAGCATCTTGCCTTTAAATGGAGGATAGGCTAGGCTCCACAGCGTGTCTGCAATGCCTTCAAACCTGGCCCTCTTTGGACCATTTACAAGGATAAATGAAAATGTAATGGTAAGAAATGCCACTCATTTAACAACTTTGGCTGGCAATCATCCCCATATAGTTGGGATGTGTTCTTAGCTTACTGTACAACCACATTTCAGCTGCGCATTATGCAACTGCTATTAGCATTAATGAGCTCCAAGGCTAACGTTCTGTTCCTAGAAACAATTTGACCGGGAATGCACTCTTTTAGACTTGCTAGGGGAGTTAGATGAAGCAGAGGGGACTTGCATACTTTGCTATTTTATGGAGTGCCTCACTCCAAGCCCACGAGTGGGTCCGGTCCTCATTGTATAAATCAAGAACAATTGCTGTCTCCATCCAAGGTCAAAATTGGACTCTGGCTAGGATTAATATCCTCCAGACATCGATGAGTTTGACATTCACCCTGATATGGATCTAAGGGACCAATTTAAAAACCACAGTACTAAAACATCCAATATAAAGGGCAAATAAAAATTCAGCCCTAGACTGCTGGGACAATTTGCTTTAGGAGTCTCATTTAATCCTCATTTTGAGTCATATGAAAATAACTTTCAGATGCTAACTTTGTGGTACTGGTGTACAGAAAACACACGTACTAGAAGCCTCCTGTCTTTAAAGGAAAATCCCTAAAGGCCCTGAACATAGCTGTGCCTGTCTCAGATCACTGAAGTCAAAAATTTGGTGTTAGCTTCTTGTGACTCAAGTTTTTGTGTTTGGACTGGCAAAGTAAACGTCAGCTTTCTGGTGCTGGCTGAACTGAAATGGAGGTCTCAGATTTGTGTGCGCTCTCCAATGGCTTCATTTGCTCTCACCAAGGACTATTTGCATGTCCAGACAAGGAGTGGTGCAGCCAAGGACTTATCTGCACAAACCAGTACTGATTTTGTTTGTGCAAAATGCAAACACCCTCAATTACCTGTAGAAAATCCCCACTAAAAGTCTTGAGATTTGTGATCTTCTTGGATGTGGCACTTCCTATCATGTGCCCCGGCAGCTCTCCTCATCTTCATTTGGAGAAGAGCCTGGAGGAAGACAAGGGGGAATGTTGTAGCTTCAGTTGAAAGGCAAACGGATCAAAGGCAGCTGATTAACATCTGAGGCTCTCAGCGGGACAGTGTCTAAGTTCGGCCTTGGCCCATATTGCTCCCTAAGAGACTGGTCACTCCTCTGTTTGTTTGGGTGAAAGCGTCTTGGGTAAGGGGAGCCGGTGCCTGGGTCACACATCAAACACATGCAGGCAGGAGGCCAGACCAAATACACGTCTGGGACAGGCAAGATGCAACTGGAGATTCTCACGATGTTCTCAGTCAAACACGAGACCTGAAAGACCGGTGGGAGGCAGACAGGTAGCCAGAGAATAAACCCGGGCTTCTTGAGCATGTAAACAGTAAAACCACAGAACAACCACACATGCCCTGTAAAATGGCATGGCGCTTCAGGGCCAAACATCTGGCCAGATGCACAGGCTTAAAACAGTGACACTCAAACACTCTACAGCTTCTGATTTGCTGCCTCATGCCTGAAAGCCACAAAATCCTCAGAGGTGTCACACAGTGATGTTGAGGGGAGAAGTGTCCCCATCGTCCCTTTGAAATCAGCCTTCATGTATGGAGACACCTCAGTGACAGGCTGCAGTGCCGGGCCTCGTCCGGAGCTACAGATAAAAATCAGAAGGAGAGCTTTGCTAAAGTAAACAGAATTACTCCAGAGTAAACTGAGAATGAGGAAGGAGTCTGCAGACCTCATTCACATGATCTCATGCTGTTTTGCAAACCTGAGCAATCCTGTTTTCCACGGGCAGACTGCAGAAGCACACTTAGCTGCCTACTCATAGGTACCTCGTGCAATGTTTGGATGTTTACAGAGATTTAGGGATTTTGGAGCTAAGAGATACCCAGGGGAATGTCCGAAGCATGAGAGCAGGTTACGCCCAGGGCTTAATGAAGGGCTGCCTGCCCCATCACTTCTGCAATAGATGGTGCTTAGAGGTTTCTTCCTGCAGCACCTTCTCACCCATTCACTTGGAGCTCAGGGAAAACACCCCCAAAAAACTGGGTCATCCCAAGCCTGCCTTTCTCTCATTGCTTCCTTAAAGCCCCAGCGGGATTATAAACCTTTCCAGGTGGAGATTTAACTATTTATTATAAACATGTTGACAGGATTCTCTGGCCCTAGGCAGAAAAGCTGGAGTGCTGCACAGGGCGGGCCCTGCCCTTCATCAGCATCTTTCCACCTTGCATCTCTGCTTTGGTAGTGGGTAGGGATCGAATCTTCTTCTGGGCCATTCTGCCATTAGCTCAGGTGATCTGTATGTGTCAATGTTATCACAAGAGGTTTATAATGTAGATTTGGTACCCCAGCCATGCTCAGCAAACCAGATCCCTCCATATTCACATAGTTTCATATGCTCATACAGTTAATGGTCAAGGTACTTGGAAAGCCTTTGCTATTTCCTGCTTAGAAAGATATAGTCTATGCCGTAGGGAAGTGCTAGTAAGTATTGCTTATTGGCAGCAACCTCTAAGCTTCTTTGGCTCGGTGATTGCAAGACACGTTTTCTTTTTAATATTAGGTGCAAAGTCAGTCTCCTAAACCTTAGAAAAAGCAACATGCATATTGCCCCCAGAGTACTGTAATAAAAAGATAATGTGCTGAGGCTGAGTTCACAGAGGCCAGAGGCTGATCATGATAGGCAAGGTTCGGCTCTGCCTCATGCTGAAACAGTTTGAGCTTTCAAGCCGGAAGGATGCAATTTCAATGTCAGGTGTAGAACAAGAAAGCACCCAATGCATCTGTCTCTGCCGTCTTGTTTCAAGCCATTTTTATGGCAAAGTCAGGAGCATGAAAATGCAAGGAGAGGAAAGTCAAGGGTTTTTAAACTGACTTTCCTCTTCCGATGTTCTTGGGAAAAGAGAGTATAAACTGAGCCACAGGGCCCCAAGTCTACAAAGCTCTGTGTTGCTGCGTTAGTCAGAAATACCCAAGCAACAGTGACAGTCCTTCATCCCAGCACTTTGCATGATTCTCACAGGGTCACCACAGAGGACTGACTTACATGTCTGTGGTGCCACCCAATCATTCCCACTAGTGGGAACATCACAAAATATGTAACTGATGATTGCCCCACTGGTAGGAGGAAGGCTTTTGTTCATGACAGGGATTTAGAAACTTTGCAGTTGTGCCAGGCATAACCAGCAAAAGAGACAATCTGTAGATATGTCAGGGAGTTTGATTACTCACCATCATCCTGCCCTGGTTCATTGCAAGGTATCCCTCACATTCAGAAGAATTTTAAGTTCCAGAAGTTGCAAAATACATACCAACACTATATATATATTCCAGATCCAGCCTATGAATAAATGCATTGTTTCCTTGTGCAGCTGGAATGTGTTTTTTTATAGTGGGAGAAACTCCAAGACCAGACAGGTAGCGGGTAGGATCATGGGAAAATGTCTCTTTTAAGTCATGGGAAGTGTGCCTGAATCTCAAAAGAGGAGCCTGCCCTTAAAATATACATCTTTACATAGCGGGAGGGTGCTCCCTACAGCCCCAAACTACTTTGAACTGAACTGAAAACTAGGTAAGAGCCAAAAAAAAAAAAAATATGTATCTTATGTTGTATATTAATATGAATGACACAAGGTCAAGCCAGTGTGGAATGGGAAGAGTGCCAGGACAGCTGTGTGATACAGGCTTGAGTGTAGGCCCTTCCAGCGGACACAGGCTCCGCAGGCTCCCACATGCAGCGCCCCTGCCCTGCACCTCGCTCCCACTTGCAGTTGCTGTTTCCAAGTCAGCTGCTGCTGCAGCAGGAGCTCCCGGGCTGCCTGTGCTGCCTTTCTCCTGAGCTGCCCGTGGCCATCAGAGCTCACAGTCTGCCGTGAGCGTGGCGAGGGGTGACCCGAGGTTGCTGAGAAGCAGGTTCATCACCTAAAAATGACTTGGGAAATCTCTTTTTTCACTTAGAGGCACAGGTGAAGCTTGTAAGATGCTTTATATGATGAGGGCTGACAGAAGTTCCCCCAAGTTTACACAAGAGAGAGACACCTTTAGCAGAAAGTAAACCCCTCTTGCCTTTTTTCCATCTCAGATAAGCTGCCGGCATGCCTTCCTCCCATCCCTTTTGCAGGTTGCCTCCAGCTGCTGTGTTCTCGTTATTCCCACTGCAGCTTTGTGGAGGAGGTGGCAGCATGCATGCCCAAAATGCATCCACAACAGATGCGTGGCTGCTGGGCTGCAGTGCTCCCACCCTCAGAGTGTGGGGCTTGCCTGCGTGCCCCGCATGCCTGCGTGCATCTGCTTCCCTCATGGCGCCCCAAGGATGCAAAAGCAATTCTGTCTGCCAGGTAAGGAGGAACCTGCTGCAAACTGAGCATGGTTGCTGCATGAGCTGGTTGCAGGGATGTGGTAAAATATACAGACAGCCTGCAGGCCCAAAGGATTCAGAGCAGGGGCCACACTGTGCTGTGTTAGCTGTGCTATCCCGGTGATCCTGCACACTGTCTCCTACAGCTGCACTCCTGCACTGTCACCTCACCAGTGAGAGGAGTCCTTTCTTAGGAGAAATCTCTCACAATAGTGACACTTCCTGACCTTTGCGTCCCAAACAAGCAACCCTCGCTAAGTGGCCAGGTGAGCTGCCCTGACTAGCATGGGGCAGGCCCCAACATGTCCTCAGGTATCAGCACATATAACAAAAAGTCTCTCACGTTGCACGGGAAGAAGGTGAAAAGCTGCATTATCTTATCTGAGGATGGCCATGGCCAAGCTTCAAGTGCACCAGCTGCTCAACTGTCTGGTGTTTGCATTCTCAACAACCTCACCAGTAATTAACAATGGAAATTTCATTCCCACATGGCCTTGGATAACAGGGCAATTTAAAGGAGGTGCTTTTCTTAGCCCTTCAAATACTTGACAGGGTGTTGTGAATCTGGTTAATTTGTGTATGTGCTGTGCTTGGGATGAGAGCTGTTACCTTACAAGAGTGGATAATCCTCTGTTTTCTGTCATAGGCTTCTGTGGGACCTTGGTACAGTGTTTACAAGCTCCTCCATGGTTCTCCAAGCTCCTTCACAGAGTTCATGGGGCAGGCCCGGTGTGCAGGTCAATAGTGTGGGTGCAGATCATGCTGCAGAGAGCCAATGCACATGGTTGGTCTGACCAGCCTTTGAAAGCAATTCCAGGCATTCATGAGCTTCAGGAGAAATCCTTCCAGAAAAACTGGCTCCTTCAGAAAGTGCCCACCCCGCTGCTGCTCTGTGCTGGTGCCTCACTCAGCATTGGTGACTCACTGAGCTGCGTGTGCATCAGGTCCTGCTTGCTTGGCCTTCCCGGGCTCAGGTACCACGAACCTCACGTACGACCCCTGGACTCTCTGAATGCAGCAGGTTAAGGGTCACGATGTGATGCTGAGAGTGTACGCAGCAGTAATCCACATCCAGGTGTTGGGAACATGCTGTGATTGCTGTGATGGGGTTATAAGCAGGCTTTGCATCAATTGGGATCCCAGGTTGTTTGTCCCTGGGAGGAGAGGGGACCCTATTTTGTCCTTCAGAGCCCTCGCCTGTGCCTCAGTCTGAACTACATGGAGGACACCTATGGCAAACACTGTCATGGTTTGCTCACAGTGCTCAAAGACTTTGCCCAGACTTGTGTGTTGGTTGGCAGACACCTTGGTGTCACAGAGAAGTGGCATGAGGAGGGACAGAAGTAAGACTTTCACATGTGAGACCTTTTGTGAATGGTGTGTGCACTGCTATTCTAGGATTATCCACATGAGATGGGCAAACGGATAGCACAGTGCTCCCTAGAGGGGCCTGGAACTGAAGATCAATCAATCAATCAATCAATCAAACTGAAGCACCAGCAACCTTCAAGATATACATATAGGTAGGCTTTGGCCAAGGGATCCAATGGCATAAGGTAGAGTACCTTCTGGTAGAGAAGGAGGGAAGAGAAGGAAGGACCTTCTCTTCTATCTGCCCAGCTGCCACTATGATACCACACTAGATACTGGCATGGGCATAGCTGAATTGAAGTGTATCTTGGTGGTACTCAGAGAAACTCATTAGGTCTATGAGATGTGTGTTTCCTAAGGTCACAGCGAGTGGTCGTATATTATCAAAAAATACCAAATAGCAGGTCCTTGGACTCTCCTGCACTAGCTGAAACCAAGTAAGACAACAAGACAGAGGGATTAGCTCTGACATTTGCGTTTTGGTTGTTCTTCCACCTCCCACGGCAAACAACTGGCACAGAGATGAAGCCAGTGCCATTGTGAATGGCACTGGCTTCCACAGAAGTTGGAAGGTGGCAGTGAAGGCAAGTCCCACATCCTGTTATCTAATCTCCCCTAGGAATTCTACCATAGCCGCCTCCCTTTGGAACAGCACTGTTAATGAGATCTTCCCTCTTCACACATGAGAAGAGCAGCAGGTATCAAAGCAGCAGGTATCAGAGCAGCAGTTCCCAGGCTCAGGAGATAGCAGCCCTAAGCAGGCTCTTCTTATGGTTGCTTCAGATGGGAATCTGATAATGGAAGAGCACGGGAGTCTGCCAGAAAGTGCAAAGGTCAGCAAGTAGAGCTATTAGGAACTAATTGAGAAAGCTTGGGAACTGTTAGGTCTGACGTCACCCTTGTCATTAGTCCTCCTCTGGGCAGGCCATGTAACCTCCTTACAGACACAGTGGGCAGGGAGTCTTAGCCTGTGGTCTGTTCAGGGGGTGCAGTCTTTTTGAACAGCGGGCTGCTTACAAAGCCAGTCACCAACAAGGTTAGTGAACACCCAACCCTGTCTGTAGCTCATGCTTACCCTGCAAAGCCTATTCTATGCTGTAACTTTGATTTTTTACATTCTACGGTGGCAGTGCAGCCCTCCCAGCAAATTCTTGCCTGTCCTCTCATACTTCAGGCAACTTTCCACAGAAGTCAGACATTATCCCCAGACATTAACCAGACCTGACTTTATTGTGTAGCAGTATCACAGCTTGAGGCCTCAGCAGAGAACCTTGCTTAAGTGAGAAGTTGCTTGTGAGTAAGCAGTCAGCTGCAACTCTAGAATGAAGATGTCCTAAAGATTATTACGTGTTTGACTACACAGAACAAAACCAAACCTCTCCTCACTCATGGACTTAGCATTTATGGATCTGCATGTGGCAAATTCTTTTGCTTTGTGTTTCTTGTTTTCCCTTTCATGATAATAGCTGGGCATGAGTTTGCGGGTTTCCTTGTTTGTTTTTAAAGGCAGTGGATGGAGTCGGAAAAGGTTTTCTGTTGGTCTAGCTCTATTGGTTTAGCTCTTTAAATAAGGGGATTATAGACTGTAAAGCATGTGGGGAAACCCTGTTCTGGTAGGTCCTGTACACATTCCTTCAAACTGCTTTGGCATCTCTCCAAAAACAATAGTGGTTTATGTAAGGTATTGTGAGAGAATGACAGGAGTTTGAGTGTAAATCTTCTTCTCAGCAGGAGGAGAAAATATGCTTGTAATTTCACTTGAGCCTGTTCTGGGGTAGAGAGAAAAGTACTAGGTAGCAGAATGCTGAGGAGTAAGGCAGGCGTTGCCAGTATCCTCCGAGGGAACTGGAGTGGTTTCTCACATTAGCGATGTTTCCTCCTCTCATTTTCAGGTGAACGGTTCAAAATAATGCGAGTTTGACAGTTCCTGAAACCTCATGAGCTTTGAGAAAGGGGTCCAATGTGTTAGTTCACACGAGGGCAACAGCCCTTAAGAGCAGCTCAGGTTTGAGGGGAGGGGAAAGCTGAGGCTGGGCTCCTCTGCCAGGCTGTTGTGCTGCAGCTGACCTAACATGGGTGCATCCCAGCCAGCAGGGCACTGCTGCCCCTCCAGGCACACCAGTCTTGGCCCTCGGGGCTGATCTTCCTCCAGGAGAGGGCAGGCCGGCAGCAATTTCTTTACGTCCAGAACTGCCCTCAACTTCCTGCTTTCCGCCTTCTTTGAGGACTAAATATTACCTTGCATGGTGAAAGCATCCTCCTGTTCGTGGGCAGGCACTTTACATTCCATTTCCATCTGCTGGTTCTGTGCTTCTTCCCCAAATCATCTGTTTCCCAAAATACAGCCCTCACGGCAGCCTCTGCTTTTCTTGCCTGTAGCAAATCTTCCCCCTAGCTGGAAGAGCTGCCTCCCATAGCCCAAGCCAGGGCAAGAGGAGGCTCTTGGTGTCACGGAGCGCTGTGCTCTGCCACCATGGCTCCTCCTGGTGCACACTCACACCACTGATGCAGCCATAGGCTGAAGCCTGGGCTGTGGGCTGGCAAAACACCTCCCAGCAAAAAAAGAAACTACCTCTGCCTGTGGGGCAGCCCTCTAAGAGATGATGCACAGCCCTGACTTTCTTGCAGGCAAGGGCTGATGTTGCAGGGAAGATTCACGCTGCTCCCTCTTTCTGCTTGCTGTGTGAATGAGCAGGGGATGCTACTGTGCAGGACTGCTCATCCAAACTACTTCCAAAGAGCTAAAGCCATTTACTTTGTATTTTTAATTGCATTAGGCATATATGAATACTACCTGGACTGTATTGGACTTGTGGATGCTGGCAGTACCTGCCCAGTATAAATCTCTGCTAGCCCACTAGGATACTTGCTGAAGTATAGGATACAAGGCGAATTGCTCTTTGTTATGGGGCTCGGTGCAGCCCTGGGGGAAGCCTTGCAGTGAGCTTTGTCCAGCCTCTGAATTTTGAGCAAGTAGAGGGGCATCTTTGTCCCCAGGGCTCCCTGATGCCCTAACACCCTCCCTAAGTGACTCACTCCTTGCAAAGGCAAGGTGAAGACTGCCACCTGCTGTGTCGTGGACACCAGCTCCAGCAAGAGCCGAGCAGGCCGTGGCTCTGTCTGAGGACACCAACACACGGGTCTGCGGCGATACAGCAGCCGGGAGCTGCGCTGCACTCCAGTGTGAGGCATGTCCCTTCGCCTTGGCGGGCTGCAGGGCCCTTTATGCCTCTCGCCAGCCCCGAGCCGCTGTAGTCGGCTCTTGCACCTTGCTTATTAAGGAAGAATCAGCCTCAAAAACTGCCTCAGGGATCTGAATAACCAGTCCCTATCATCAGAGGGAATCCTAGGGGCTACTCACAACTGTTGCTGAAAACCGTGGCTTAGATGAAATACTAAGGAAGCCAATCAGAGTAAATCAAGTAGTCATTACTTGACTAGCCATCAAATACTGATGTGCTGATTAATGTCATGCTGGAGAATTTAAAAAGATGAAGAAAAAAAAACCTTTTTGCACCCTCTCAAAATTGTGAGATGAAAAGTGTTTGATCCCCTGGGAACTCTCACTAAGCTCAGTCTGCACATACACAGGCACACATGAGCACACATATGCACACGTGCATACAGAATGCAATCATCAAAATCTCATAACAAAATTCATTCCGAACATGAATCTCCCCACTTGGAGGCTTGTCCCCCTGTGCGAGGATGAGGAGGTGAATGCCATCAGTGCCCTTGCTTTCCTCAGATCAAATCTTACACTGGAGCAACTTTCCCTTTACTTTGGTACTTGGGTCTCTGTACGCATAAAGTGGGCTTTATTGTGGGTAACTTCAGTACTCTAAATGTTAAGCATCTCATACCTATCCCCTTTATGGTCAAGAAACATCCCATGGATAATCTATCTGGATGATTTTGATACCTCCTTTTATATCAGTTTCTCCATAGAGATGCCTTTTCCTTCACCATCTACCTCAAAACAGCTAATTTATGCTTGGTGCCTGTGCAATCAGTGAGGAAAACTAAAGTGGGTGAACTGTAGCTTTAGTTTCTGTAGATAATTCAATACTTTCGCTCCTACTGAAGGGAAAAAAGATCACAAGGGAACAGACTGGATGTATATAGCAGCTAAGATTTAGCAACTGAAGTCTCTAATGTGAATGGGACTAGAGGCCAGATTTACTAGAATCAGATTCTTAAAGCAATTAAGATCTGATTGTATAATGAATGAATTGGAGATCACCGCAATGCTGTGAGTTTCCCACCCTCGTTTCAAGTAGCAAAGACTTAGGATCATCTCATTTAGGCATCTGTTGCAAGTACAATTTAGTGTGCTGTTGCTGGGAGGATTATGATAAGGGAACAAAGCTGCAGAGTTAATTAATTAATGGAAGTCAGTAGTGGGTGGGGAGCACTGTGAGGCTACAGGGTTTTCCACACCTTCTGCAGGGCTCTTGTTATCCTGGAATGTCCTGACGGCTGCCACCAGGCAGGATCCGCTTTGATCTGCACACAGTCGAGGGCTGCTTGCAGCCAGTGGGAGTTTTCAGGGCTCTTCTGTCAGGCTCTGTGGAAGGAGCAATTAAGCACCATTTGTGTAGGAGAAATTAAGCACCGTTTGTGTAGGAGATAGCCTTGAAACCCACACCCCCAAATTGCATGATGCGGCCTGCTCGGAGCTAGGTTGCCTGAAAGGGTCTTTTATTTCAACTTTTATGTTCACTGGGATAAAACATACTCTTGATGCTTATATTAAGTGAACATCGTCAAGAACAGTATATTTTCTTTATCTTCTCCAATGCCTGCTTATCTCAGTAATGGAATAAGCTG
This sequence comes from Crypturellus soui, assembly GCA_032275445.1. Classification (NCBI taxonomy): domain Eukaryota; kingdom Metazoa; phylum Chordata; class Aves; order Tinamiformes; family Tinamidae; genus Crypturellus; species Crypturellus soui. The sequence goes on along the minus strand of JAUBNY010000301.1, from coordinate 3,271,431 downwards.
GGTGAGATTTGGTTTGAATGCCTGCGACGCTATTCTCAATAGCTAGTGACCTGGCTGAAGAAGGTTTCCAAATAAAAGCCTGCCTGCTGTGTTTGTGCATTACATAGCACCGAAAAGGGAACGGTAACAAGGAATTGCCCTCAGAAATTTCCCAAGCGTCACACAAGAAAGCATAATTCAAGACATCGCTCAGCAAGTTGCTACAAGCTGGTTCCCATCTGAATACTAAGCACATTCCAATAACTGTCTCTGAAGTACAGAGATTTCACTTCTTGCTCAATATGGGTCAATAAATGGATCCACCTGCCCAACAGATGGGAGAAGAGCTTCTTTTTCCTAGCAGAGATGATAGGCCTGGGAACCTTTGCAAGTTTTGGGATCCAACTAAAGCCTCTAGCATGGAGAGATCAACCCGTTAAAAATGTGTCTGATTGTTTAGAAAAGAAAAGACAAAGATTATTTGCAGTAGTTAGGGCACTCCAATAAGGTTAGCCTTTCAGAGAGGCAGAGTGCAAGGCAGTGCAAGCTCACCTCAAAAAGCCCATAGGCTCCAGCTCTGGACAGCAATCCAGAGGAAACCTGAAGTCATCTTTTCCTGGGGAGGAACCCCTTTAAACAGGCAACACAGGAGAGTCAGAGGTAACTGCAGAAAACTGTATAGGAAAAAGCCTTTCTGTATCTCAATTCCATCCTTGGTTCATTCTTGCTCTGTTCGCAATGTTTATGCAAACAATTTGATAAGCCTTAAGAAGTTAAATCAGTTAGCTGTTCACCTGAGCAGGTGTCAACTCACTGGCTGAGGGCACCTGAAACTCTGATCTGCTCAGTCTGAAACTGTGATCTGGTTTGAACCTCCTAATCTGTGTCTGCAACACAAACACAAAGTCAGCAGATGATTTCCCATCATTGTTCTCTCTGACACTGGTCCCTGTGTAACAAGGCCAAGGCAGCTCATCTCTTTAGCCACAAAGTACAATTAAAATTGGTTGCAAGCACTTTCAGCTGCAGCTACACATTGTAAACCACACCAAGCACGCCGAAAATAAATAACTCAGGCTCATAATCTTGAAACTGCATAGAAACCTTATTATTTTTGAAAACTGTGTATTAGGAACACTTTCTTATTTGTCACTTGATTTCTCAGTTCTAAAATCATAATCTCAAGATTTTTGTCCACAGCTCTGAGAGAATGAAATCTATTCTAAGGTAAAGAGAGAGAGATTCATGCTTCATTCAGAAATCCAGACCTTCTGGGAACTTAAGAAATGCTCAAACTATTGCCAAAATTATAAGAATTTGCTTTCTTAGTGTCTAATACATCAGAGAAGTTTCATAGAGGGTGCAAAGTTTTATATGCTGACATATACAGTTACACTGTGCAAAGCATTTTGCTTCTAGGTCTAACTGGGATTTCCTGAGTCCTGAAAAGTGGTCACCTGCTCTTCTCAGAGCAAGGGTGACAGATATAGCCTACAAATCCTGAGCATTTTGAATATATGAAGGTAACTACAGCGTGCCCATTAAAAATTGTTTCCCTGCCTTATAGTCAGGCTAGATATAGTAAGGTGCTGTCTGGCACAAGAAGTCATTTCTAATCCTGACTGAAATCTTCCTGCTCTGGAATTAGACTGGCAATACATTTTAACCCACCCTATTAAACCTATCAGCTTTACATATCTGAGCAACAATCTTCTCCCTCCTCAACAAGGGTTCCGATTATTGTCTCTAAAACAGCATATAAGATGCATAGGAAAAACATACCCTCAAATTGTCATTCAGTGTGCTGGAAGAGTACCCATATGGGAACCCCAACTGCTTTTGTGGAGCAGTCACAAACCCAACCGTGCTTTCCTGGAGAACTTCTCTAGAGCATATATATTAATGTTCTCTCCGTTCTTTTTCTCCTAATTTATGAATAGCAGAAGGCAACAGTATCCCAGCTATGCATTTGGTGGGTGTATAAGAATGACTCATTAGCCTAATGGAGAGTTATCTGGACAATAAATGCATGAACAAGAATATGTGACAATGAGTCACCATTTGAATATATGTGTGTCCCTGGGTGGGACAGATGCAGGTACCATTTGGTTTACGGCAGAGTGTAGGACAGAGTTCAGGAGGGGTTCAAGGAAGGCAGGATACTTTCTATAGCTTAACTAGAGACCCTTACTTGTAAGATATATCTGTTAAGCTCCCCTCTATTCACTTCACTAGCACTATCACCTAAACAAGATCAGTCTTTAACACAACAGCTGCTTAGATTTCCTCTGCAGGAACTAACCATGGGGTCTCAAAAAGAAAGCCCAGTCTTTTCCAATGCATGTCCAGACCCAGAACGACTTCTGAGCATCAGACAGGCTGATTTGATGCACACTTTGCAGAGGTACTGAGCGGCCAAACGATTCTGCACAAGCCCTGTGCATTACTGTGCTCGGATCACCTTAGCCTGGAGAGCAAATCCACCCTAGCATGCCCAGCACTGCAGCTAGAGACAGCAGTCTGCAGGGCAGCACAAATGCAGGGCAGCCTGCGCTCAACTGTGACTGAGGAGATGGTCATTGTACCCTCACACCATGGCAGACCCTCCCTGCTGTGCTTTTGCAGTGAGCCTGTAGCAAACTTCTGGTCTGACAAAGGTGCCACTGCTCCTCCTAACCCCACTGTTAGTCTCTCAAGGAAGACATGAGTACAGAGGCCTCACAATCCTTCCCCTGGCAACCTCGTTAGCCCTTCTACTGCCCCAGCTGAGCTGGGGAGCAACAGTGACAAGACTTGGAAGTCTTCAGGGGAAGGTTGCTGAAGTGGTTAGGCCTTCCTGCTCCTCATTAGCCTCTGATGGGGCACACCTGTGTGTCATTGTCCAGAGCTGGGCTTGGGGCCGTGCTCATGCACAAGGGAAGAGGCTTCTGAAGAGCTTGTACTGCAACAAAGCTAGCTTGGGGATACAGCCACGAGTATTTAGGAGGTTAGCTTGAATGGAGATGGGTATCAACTGAGCACCCCAGTTTGTGCTCAAGAAGGATTGATGTTACCCCCATTTCTCAGATGGAAAAGGACTGCGAGATCTAGGCCAGGTCAGTGACTGAGGAGGGAAGGGCAACACAGGATTGTGCATATACTGAGTGGAGGAAGGAGACTGTTTTTTCTTGTGGAAGTTACTTGAGGCCTGATCCAATGACCCCATGAGACCACCTTAATCCTGTCCCTCCTCTTTAGTGAGGGAGTTTGCTACTGTTTACCAGTTACCTGGAGCATACAGAATCCGCCATGTGAGGGAAGATGAGCTGATACCAGTGCTTGCCACTGGATTCACTGCTCCAAGGAAAAGGAGCTATGCTTATCAAAGCAGACCCCTTCAGATCACACAGACCGCTTTGCAGGCCAGACAAAGTTAGTGTCCCTGGGTGATCGCCCTTTTTCACGCCATTTTTGATGAAGCCTGGCAGGACTGCGCTAAGGAAAGTATTTTTAAGTGTCATCTGGTGCACCCCTGTGAACTGAGGTAAGTCTGGGGAAGTCACAAGGCAAGTGTAGATTCATACAGCTCTCCAACCAACACGTGCAGCCTTGCCTCATGTCCACGTCCTCCGTTTTGCATGGGCTAGTTGCTAGAACCTTGCTTGGCCTAAGGCATCATTTTCCTTCCCTGTTTGAGGAAACGGAGCCAAACCACTGTTGCCCACTTGTCACACTGGTTGCAGGAGTGGCAAAGCCTGACGTGAGGCAGAGGGTGGAGGTGTTCTGGCTCTGCCAGCGCTGGCAGGTGGCTTTGGGTTTACCTGTGCTGGGTGGACACTGTGGCCCTCCTGGCTGTGGTGCTGCTGCGCCAAAGTCTTTGTGTGCAGTGCCCTCACTGAGGTAAAGATGTGCGTGTGCCCTGAGGCCTGCAAGGGATCTTTGGGTGGGAGGGGGTTGGGTCTTATAGGGGATATTTTGATTCAGAAGGAGCTTTTATGGCTCATCTCGAGCAAGCATTATCTCCACATCACAGTGTAAGATTTACCAAGTGACCTGCCATTTTGATGCTTGTCATGAGGAGGAAGTTTGAGGAGGAGGATTGTGCACGCCTTCTGAGATACCTCAATCCAAGTGCTTAGCAGTCATAAGATTCTAAGTCACTGACTGCTTTTTAAAAGCTCTGTCCTGGAATTTATGATAGATGTCAGAAAGTGAAATTACCTTGGTAATCAGGTGAGTCCTCCCAGTATGTGAGGGAGTTACAAAACCTGGTAGGCACCATTACACAACAAAGCATTGCAGCTGGTACTGAGAAGAATCTCCACCCTGAGTTATGGTCTGTACATCTGCCCTGCACCTCTGTTCTGCTCATGTTATTTCAGGGGCTGTAATGGATTTGCAGGTGCTGGTAAAGTTAGTTTAAGTTAGGTGATGCAGCAGATGGGCTGCAGTTGGCTTTAGGAGCCTTCTCGTACCCATGGAAAGAGGGCAGCTAGACCTGGAGTTGCAAGTGTAGATACAGGGTTTAACTTCTGTGTGGTTATGTGGCGTTTCTTGACTCAAGTTCAGAGCTGACTTGCGTAAAGTCCTGTGTAGCCAATAGTTGGGCGAGGGTGATGTCTAGTCCAGAATCACTATGTGATCCGCATTAATCCTGATATCTCTACAAAGACCATTTCCATCATTTACATACACAGCTGCATCTTCTTAGAGGACAATTTTCCTCCACCAAGCTGACCCCAAAACCCTTGGCTTTCCTGAATCTCATTCTGGTGTGCTCCCAAGTAGGGAGCAAAGAGGTAGTGCCATCCACATGTGACTCCATCCTGGAGTGTTTGATGTGGCTCATGTCCCCAGGGCCAACCAAATTCCCACCCTCCAAATTCCCACTCGGGGCAACAGGACAAACAAGCAGTACTAACGTGACAGAGCTGCCAAGTGTTGATGTTCAGGAGCTGGGGGAGTTCACAGAGGAATAACAACAAACAATGCCAGTGACAAAATACTTTTCTCATCTAACAGCTGTGCAAAAGCCAATGGACAATCAACCCAAAGTGCCACATGTCTATTAGAAGTCTGTAATTGAATTAAATTGTATGGCCTGATGATGATAGGGTATAAGAGTCTCTAGGGCGTACTGTTCAAACCTCTTAGCTACTTTTTCTGTCTGGAGTGATTGCCCTTCTAGAGGAGAATTCCCAGGGGTATTTAGCAGGGAAATGGCTGAATAAACATATCTTGTTGGAGCAAATACCTTCCATCAAACCACATGACAACAGCTCTTGTTACCTTGATAGGCAAAGTTTGTGAACTTACAGGAGAAAGTGATATAGCTGCTAAGATGTGAGTTCTTTCTTTTTGCTAACCTCAGAAGTCATTCCTACTGTCCTCAAAAGTCAGACCTGCTTTCCCAGTGCTGCCCTGGAACACAGTGCCCACATGCTCCCCAGTGATGGGCACTGTGAGCCGTCTCGACACTCAGGCACTGTCTGCACCCAGGGGAAGGTGAATGGGTCTTGGGCAGTCCCATGGCTCCAAAGCAGGGAAATTTGGGAGTACTCAGGAACCAAAATTATAAACCACCTATCAACATTTAGGTCAACATTTACACATACCAACTATGTCATGTTAACTGTGGTGTTAGTGTAAATAAGGATAATGAGTCAACATTAAATACTGTTCGATTTTCTTTTCCAAGGCCATGTCTATGCAACATCCAGGAAGGGCAATGAGAACTTCTATTTAGATATACTTTAGATGTATTTTAGATTTTCTCAGAAGAGGGACTATTTAATTCCTAGCTCATCAACTCCAGCTCCTGACATGCCAATAAACTCCGTATACAATTCTGTTAATTCATTTAATGTGCCCCAGTTTAAGCTCACTGAGATTTTTCTGTCCCAACTTTTTTTTATTGAAAATATGCAGCAGAATAGCAGCAATAGATCTTTGGTGAGTCTGTGCATTGCTAAATCTGCTTTCAACTGGTTTTAGGTGCGAGTTTAGAATTAAACATGTTCCACACCCACAATCCTGATTTGTTGTGGAAATGTTCAGAAACACTTCCTTAGGTAGGCATAAATTTAGACTTGTGTTTATGGAATTTGAAAGAGTTTATTGATCCTTTCTGGAAAATAAAAAGTATTAGCCTTATATTTGAAAGGAAAATACTTACAGAAAAATGCATATACTTCATTTATGCAAAGGCCATGCTCAGTGGAGGTGAAACACTTCATAGCTCCTCCAATGTTTTCCATATTCTAGTTCTGTAAATAATACTCTAGATGGAGGCAGTCTCTGGCCAGCTCAGAACTAACAATCAATTCATTTTATAATAACTTTTCCATTCTTTCCCTGCACTTTTATTGCTTAAAAATTATAAATGTGGCACTGGTTTGGTATCACATCTCTAGGTTTGATTCTTCTAGCTGTTTTTGTCTCTTTGTGATGCACCACAGTCCTTGTTATTACATAAATGAGGATACTTTCTATAAAAGGTGCTTGGCCCATGAAAAAGAAAAGGGACTTGAAGTACACGTGTGTTTTTTTTTTTTTTTATTTGAGGTGTTTCATTTTTTGAAATGTATCTCATTTGTGTATCACAGCAAATGTTGTGGTTTGTTGTTGAAATATCTTGTTCTTTCTTACTATTCATAGGAATGGTGATAATATCAGCAGATTGCTAGGGAACAGCATGATTTGATGTCTGCTTCTGGGTCGATGTTCTGTGTAAGCAGGCACTCTAGCTTCCCTGAAATCACTGCAGAAATTGCTACTCATCTGCATAAGAACTATTCCAGTATTACTAAAAACGCTTTTAAAAAAAGAGAGAGGGAGAAATAGAGAGACGAGCATTTAATGTAGTAGCACAGGTGGTACATGGGCAAATTGTTTGTGCACACAACTGCAAATCAGACGTGTGATGGTTGTGACATGGTTGTTTTTTTCTTTTTCCTTACCTACCTCCAGCACCAATAAACAGGGGCACTTAGGCCCAAAAGCTATTAACACTGCTCGTGTGAGGAAAAAGCTTAGGCGTTTGGAAGGGGAGCTTGGTCCAGTGTGGAGCAAAGCAGCGACCCAGAGTCTGCTGTTGTCCAGAAAGGGGCCAGGAAGACTGAGGAACATGATGCCATTCTAGGTATGATCCGACCCCTCTCTCAGGGAGCTGACTTCAGCTACCAGGCCCTCAAGCAGTGCACAGCCCAACAGGAGGGAAAGAGGAAAGAAGGGGAGGCCGCTGCTGCTGCGGGGAGCGTAACCCTGCTTGGGGGAGCGCAGTTACTATAGTTGCTTCTCTGGGCATTGGTAGGCCCAGCTCCGATGAGCTTGATGGACCTGCAGCAGTCTTAGGAGTTGTTGATATAATACCAAAATCGCAGCCTAAGGCTGAGAATCAGGGCCCTGTCCAGATAGAGGAAAAGAACAAACTCCACACCCAATGCTACACCCTTCCTTTCCAACCTCTCCCCTAAATCCAGGTTACCCAATTCCAATATGATTTAGCTCACAGCTCCGCTTTGAAATCCTTTCCTCCTGTCACCCTTGTCTGCCCTTCACTATTTCTCAACCACTGTCACATGCCTTCAAATGACATAGTCATTTGAGACCTTGGACTCAATTTACATATATAAACAAATAAAAAAGATACACACCTTCAGTTGCTTTGGCAGATTGGCAACTGCCTGAGCATTGGCTACATTCCTGGATCATGACATTTAGCAGGGCAACTGATGAGACTTAAATGGACTGCTTCTCACTGATAACTATCAGCAACAACTGGTATCTTAGCCCTCTTTGGCCTTCCTCCCATGAACATCAAGTACAGCAAGATGAAGGCCCCAAAGCAGCAGTCAAGCCAACTCTGGTCCTTTTGGTGCATCTTGCATCCGCTCCAGGATGTGGTCCAGGAAATTCAACCACTAATGGTGGCTGGAAATCTGAATGGAGGAGTCTGGAAGCAACTGTATTTGCTGTCTTACAAGTGGCAATGACTGAACCCTGTTCCTGAAGCCTTGCTGTCTTTGCCCAGTCATTTGCAATGAAAGGCAGAAATGTAAGGATGAGTTGAGAGAAATGTTAGTGCCACACCCCCCTTCACATCATTAGCAGACCTCTCTTTTTCTTTGCATACGGGCAAAATCCTCAATCCTGTTGTCCCTACAATCTGAGCCAGTGGTAGTTGTGGTCCTGGGCCCCTACCCAGGGTCCCTGTGGTCCTTGACCCTACCACAAAAGCTGTTCTAGTCTTTTCATCTCCACTGTAAATTTATATAAAGCATGGCAAAAGTATATTACTACCAAGAGTCCTAATATGTAAGGTTTTTAGGTTTTCTATAGTAATGTCAAGCCTTTTGTCCTTTCTTCAAAACATTGACCCATACTTCCAAACACTACACCATGAATGAATATGCCTTACAGGCAAACAAAAAACTATGGACAGTTACTGCACTGACAAAGTCCAGAAATTTCTGCCTATGAGACACTTAGGCAAAGTAATATGCAGATAAAGCCCTGCTCAATTTCAAGGAAACAGTTAAGTACTCAGTGTTTTCTGATGAGGAATTTTAAGTTGGGCATGAGGGGAACTAATGTTACGAAATTATTAAACATGTTTTTAATGTGTTTTTGATACTTAATATTTCTTGGTGTTGTATGAGGTACATTGGTAGCTCCAGTGCTCACATGAGAGTGCTCACATGTTCTAATCAGGCATGTGTTTAAACACTTGACTCAATTAAAACTCCAGGGCAGCGCAAGTTTCTTTAATAATAGTGCAGCATTTCACCACAGGATACTCTAATTGTCCCTCATCAGGAAGATGTGAACTCAGGGACAGAAAGATTAAGCTTTTAAGAAGACCAAGTGATAACATTCAAAGCTCTACCCTAAGCGATGATGAATTCCCTGCTCATCGTGTAGGCTTTGATGCTAGCAACCAAAACACATGCGTGCTGGGCAGCTGATTTTGAGGATTGCCTTCCCCTGGATTCCAGCAAATCAGTAGATAGCAACCTATCACGGTTTAAGGAATCATAGTACGTCATGATACTTTGCTATTCCAGTTCAGTTTTCATAAGACCCTAGCGAGCTTTGCAACCCAATAATTAGGCCTCTCTATTGAGAAATAAGAATGTAGGAGCAGCAGAGTATCTCAGCATAAGCAATGAAAAATCTGAGTGATGGATGGAATTTGGGAAATCTTGTGCCTAGATGGCATCTCTCCCTAGCACCAGGCAGCTACCCAATGTGGGCATCCTTGCCAGGGGTAACTGCACAGAGGTACGGGCTATAGATACACCTTGCTGTGCTTTGGAATGAGAACAACAAATGAAAGAAATTAAGATCCAAAGAGAAGCATCTGAAGGATGCTTTCTAAGTCAGCATTCATCCTATAGCCACCAGGGCTTTCTCTCTTCTTCTTGTGACTCAGTTTACCCAGGACCCTTGCAGGAAGGAAGTCTGGAGCCAGTGTGCAGCCCTTCCTTGCTTCTTGCTTCTAGAAAACCAACCCCTGCCTTATTTTCTCCAGCTTGTGCTGGACACCTGACCGTGCACTGCATGCAACAGTGCAAGCTTTAGCATCAGAGGTGAGACAAGTGATTACCCATGACAGGAGCTGACAGGGAAGTCAAATAGCTGATGATCACAGTCTCTTCAAGCCAAGTCCTAAAAGTCCTGGTGAAAGCAGTCGGCCTCGTGGGAGACCCAGGCAAGAGCAGCTATGGGTCTCCCTAGCTCTCACTCAGCTGGTCACCGCTCCAGCAGAATTTCATCCCCCACTGTATTTTAAACTAACACAAAGATGGGGATAGGCAAAAGTAATGTTATAAAGACCAAGGGGAAAAAAAAAGAAAAAAAATATCCTGTTATAATTAAAGCCATGGGGAACTAAGAACAAGGCAGAGAAACTGCCAGAGACCAATTAGTGAGCAGGGTCATTTTGGTGAATTCAAGGGTTCAGAAAGGTGATCTGTGTGGTGGTGTCCAGAGCAGGCTGTGCCAGAAGGAAACATCCCGATGAGGCCTCTACAGAGGGGATGGCATGAACAGAAAACTGGGTGTTGTTGACTGCTGCAGCATGGCATTATGGGCAAAGTAAGGAGCTAATTAGAAAATACCGGATAAACTCGTGATAGAAGCTGATGGGAGAACATGTGACAGAAAAAAGATGGAAGAGATTCAGCCCATGGAAGAGAAGGGCTATCATGGCATGTAGTAGGAGGGCTGGACAGATGGCCCGCACCCCGCCTCCTGGTCAGCCCCTGACCACAGTAGTGTGCTTGTGCTCTCCTGACCTCCCTGAGGAAGGGGGCCTTTCTGTGAAACCCCACTGGAGCGTAGCCTTATGGCCGACCAAGGCTGGGAAAAGGTGGATTAGAAACCGTCTTTGAAACCCTTGGCCTCTGGCCAGCAGGGGAGCAGCTGCCCGCCATGGTGCTGATAAGGGAGGGGCAGACCCTGGAAGTAGCAACCACCCGCAGCACCTCGGCGTGTCGGCGCAGGGCGCCCGGCACCTGGCACTGTTGAGTCACTGCGACAGCAAACATTCCCGCTCATGCTGGGAAAAAGCGAGGGGATGGGCGCCAGGACCCACGGCTCCCAGCCCAGGGGCTGTCGTGCGAGGCAGCAGCAGCCCTGCTTGCGCAGAGCGAGAGGGCAGTGTGGAGAGGGCCTGGCGACCTGCAGCCAGGCACCGCGCCGGTGGAAGCTGGGATGTTTTCCCAGGGCAGGTTAAAGCCGGACAGAAGTCAGCATTAAAGACAGATCCAGAGATAAAGAAGCTCAGATTTACATGAGTTTACCTCACCACATCATTCACAAAAGCGCTTTGATCTCGAGTCTTCTGTTGCCATAATTACTGAAGGAAAGTTGATGTAAACACACTTCCCACTGTGTCTGGGTCACTGCAGCGGGGACTTGCTCGCTGTAGCACTGACCCAAGCCTTCCCATTCCTTTCTCAGTTTAAAGGACTTCATGCTACAGAGATTCCTTCAAGAAACTATTCTTGGAGATACCAAATCTTCTTGACCTGTTCCCAGTATACGAAGGTGGCCGTGCAGAAAGAGGCTTGGGCATAAACGAGAAGTTGGCCCCTGAGAGCTCCTCTTGGGCAAACAAACTAATAAATTGTGTCTGGGATCAGACTGTTTGGGCGCTTATCTGCAGATGATCACTGCATCTTTTGATGTTCTCCTCATGCTGTTTGGACATGCCCATTCGGGGAGCTCTTCCAGAAAAGCCGCTCTGCTTTACGGTTTGAGCAGAGTAAGGCAGGATCTGCTCCTCCCCGGTAAACAAGCCTTCAGTGAAACAGGTGCATTTTATCTTCTGCAGCTCCCTACCTCGCAGCCTGCCTCTGCCAGCGGGGTCAGCCCCGTGCGCCTCCCGCTGCTCTCGCTGCTGCAGATGCCATTCAGACCTTTGTGCAGGCCACGGCTCGCGTCGACTGCTTTGATGTTGCCTGCAGGCTGCATAGGATATGACTATGCGGGGAAGAAATCACTGCTGCCAGGAAATGGAACCCACTGGAAATACAAGTGGCAATGGAAACAGCCACAAGCCTCTTGGGGAAGAGGGAGAAAAGAGGGACTTTGGACATGATGTCTCCCTTGAGACATCCTCCAGCCACCTCCCCACTTGTGAGAATGTCAAGCCCTCTGCATTCTCTCACTTGAACGTGGTTACTCTTCTGTGCCGAAGAGTGACTCGGGTTCTCAAAACTGCGTTCAGGCTCCCATTCCTTCCTTCTGGAAGGGAATAATTTGGACAAACTGACAAACATTCCTGGAGAAGTTTCTGGTTCCTTTTACAAGAAAAAGCAGCAGCTGGCCTGTTCACACCCTGCAAAACCCACATGATGCAGAACACCTTTGATCCTATGCACCGGGCTTCCATAGATACAGATGTGCCAAAAGGACACAACAGGAATGGGTGCAAATCCCAGGATAAATGGTGTCGGGAGCAGTGACATGTGCTGACATGCAGAAGTTGGTTTACCCACAGACAGAGATGGCTGGGACTTCACCTCTGCCAGAGGACAACCAGTTCCGTGCTGAGATACAGACCCACATGTCTCTAAGCACCACTGGAAGCAAAGGCAGGGATGCTAATTACAGAGACAGGACCAGAATGAAATTAAAATATCTCCAGGTAAAGCATGGAAGAGAAGACAAAAAAGCCTGTGGAGAGAGCACTTAACTTAGAGCCCTGCTTCAGTGACCACTTGAATGCTTATAGCAAAACGCTCCTCTCTGTCTCAGGTTGGATATCTCCCTCTCTCAGTGCTGAAGTCATTGACCTTCCACCAACAATGAAGTTCCTCAGAGAGGCTGTGCAGAACATGGTAGCTCAGTTTGTGCAATAGGCTGGAAAAAAAAAAAAAGTATTTGCTCTTAGTTGTTTCCTGTGGGGAGAGAAGAGGCATTTCAATGAGGAGCTTGTCCCATTTGAAGTTACAAGTAAGCTTGGTCCTATGCAAACTTGCTGCTCTCTTGTCTTTCATGTCTACAAAATGGGTGACATCAGAAGGACTGAGTCATGGCCAGATGTGCCATAGACTCTGCCACGTTAGCCCAAACTCTTTGCCCTCTAATCTTTTTAAAAAAAGTCTTCCATAAGCAGGTCTTTGGCATTCATGCTAAAGGCTTGCTTTCCAAAGACAGTCTGTTGCCAATTGGGAAAGGAAAGGACTTTTTATTGGTTTTATCAGTTTGCACTTTGCTATATCAGATGTTTTCTTTTTCTACTTGTTTGTCCCTACTTTCTATTAAGCTTCGCTTATTGTAGAGCAGTTACAATCAGATTATGTACATTAACAGTCACCACATGGTGATCTGATTCAAACAAATAATGTAACAAGTAGCACACAGGAAATGAGAAGGGAAAATATTTACAAGAAGTGTCATTTTGGAGGAACAAGCCACTTAGTAAAGTTTGTTTCAGATCTTCTGTTTGGAGGCCTTTTTGCTTATATATCATAATTTCTTGGGAAGTGGGGGAATTCCCCTATATATTTAATTGTAAGGTTTTGTAATAAAACTACACAAGAAGCCCAAACAAGAAGTACACTAAAGGTCTGTGCTCAAAATTGCACATTTATTCTCACTGTTGCAGTGATGACATGGTCTCTAAAGAGAAGAACCTTTTCCAGGTTTCCTTTGCTTTGGTTCAGTGTCTCACCATCTCGTTCCTCTAAATGAGGAACTCTGCAACTCTGAAACTGCCTTGAACCTGTGCAGGGAAGGGCTTCACAGGCCCTAACAGCTTTACCCTGGGACAACCCTTCCAGCAGGGCATTTCCCCAAGGCCACCAGTTCCTCTCATCAGAGCAATTGCCACACTGAAGAGCAAAGCCCTTGCTCCCAAGAGGTCACCTCTAGCGTGTCTTATTCTGAGAAGAAACAAGAGTCTGACGCTGTCTGTGCGTTCTTTACGCACTAGCACGTGCGTATGCTTCCTCAAATCAAGATGTTTTTTTCAGGACAGGAAGTTGAGACATGCTCCGCAGTCTGGAATCAAGACTGAGTACAGGATCATGCTCGTCTTCCATGCCACGGTGTGCGCATGAGCCAGCAGTGAGCTGCAACGGGTGCATCTGCTCCGCAGCCTTTCCTCAGCCAGGCTTCCCAACCACTGTCTCTAGCGTGGGGTATTCAAGTTTCTGAAGGATCACTGTCCTTCTGTCATCCTGCCTCAAAAGAAGATCATTTTCATGCACTTGATTATGTTAATTTTTTCCTTATGTTAATGTTTTGTAGTGTATTTCAGATACTAAGCACAGTATAACACTGTATATTATAATTGCATTTTGATGGACAGATTTTTTCACCACTGTTGAAGTGAAACACTCCGGTATTATGTTAACAAAGCAATTGTACTGTCTAAACAAAATGGACAAATTCTCTAGGCTTCCTTTTTTGTGAGAAATTGCCAGTTCTGGAGTTCTACTCTTATCTGACTGTAGGAAATGCTGGAAGATCAGTGCAGCCTCTTTTCAAAGGCACTACATATATTTTAACGCTCCTACTTTTCAGACATCTTAAAGAACTGTTAACACAGGTCACTGAGTACATATATTCTAGGTCCATTTCTGTTCAGGTGCAGGCACTTTTTGGCAGGAAGTACCATCTTAGCTCTCTAACCCCTGAAAATCAAGACTGCTTTACCTCACTTTACAGTAGAGTTTAGACAGGTCACCAACCAACCAAGGTATTCCAAGCCAAACGTGACCTTTAAAAAGATTAGCCTCCCTAAAGATGGTACGTGTTGTAACAGCCCAGTTATCAGCTGCCCAGCAGGAGAGCAAGTGGAAAAGTACTGCCCAGACACGCTTCCCTCAGCCCTCTCATCAAGGGCCGATGACACAACGTAACCTGCTCGCAGCCCTCCATGTCCCAAGCATCCTCGGCCCTAGGGAGGAACCTCTTCGAGGTCTGCAATAGATGGAGCTGATAAAAGATGCCCAGGGCAGCTCTGGGGAGTTGCTGGGCCACATGAGGCATGGCTTAAGGTGGCAGCGCTGAGAATTATGTCACGTTGGGTGATCCGAGTTCCATCGCCTCGATTGCAGAAAGAAAGATAGGATCGAGGCATCTATAAATAGTTTAAGCAATCTGTACCCTGGTGCAGGACCGTAAGGAATACTATGCTGTTTTTCAGGTCACAAAACAGGCAATTATGTGCCAAGAGGAGAGTGCCCAAATACTTGCAATATGTTTCTTTTTTTTTTTTTTTTTTTTAATTTCACCCTTATGATGTGTTAGGTCCGAAGGGTCAGTTATGTTTCCAGAAGAAAAGTTATTTCTGTAATTACACCAACTCCACAATTAAACTAAACTGTGTCCTGCAATCCGACACTTGCTTATGGGAAATGTGGGAGCTATGGCTAAGGCAGGTCAGTTAACCCCTGAGCATCCTCACTTGTTTTCCTTTTAGTTACCTGCTGTTCTGCTTGGAGAAGTACCACATTTTTCTCAGGTCATTTCTTGCAGCCCGGTGAGGACCCAGTCTCCAGGGAGAGCAACAGGGAGAGGTGACAGCTCCAGGGAGAGCTCACCCTGTGGCCAGCTCGAGCCTGAGGGCCGCACACTGTGTCTTACAGAGAAGCACCCTGGTGTCCTGAGCCAGCAACGAGGTGCCCGAAGAGTGAAGGGAACATTTGCATTTGTCGTGGTTCTAGAAGGAAGGCAAGTTAGGTCAAGTAGCTGGCGCAAGGAATCTCATCCAAAGATGTCTGATTCCATTACGTTTGATTCCCAATTTTGAATTCATTGGATTGAGATAAGTTTGGGGTTCACATCAGAGATCTTCCTGGCACAGCGTGCCAGCATGCCCAGATAGCAGCTATCACATGGGATGCTGCCGCGAGCGTGTTGGATCCTGTGTGCAGGGAAGGGCGTGTGAAGTTCAGCATCTCCCTCCTTGGCTCAGTGTCCACTAGTGAGGACCTTCAGTGCCACCCACCCTGGACAGCACCACCACACCTGGACAGCAGTCAGGGGCTGGCAATGCCCACCTCTTCGGGGGCAGTGGACGGCTGACCAAGAGCCCTTTCCCTCTTGTTTCTTGCTGAGCTTCTAAGTGCGATGGGTCTGTTGTTCCAGTCTCGCTCTTGAAAACCTAGCTTGGCTTATTTCTAGAGCATTATGGTGTCTCTGCAGGCTACTCTGCTAGGAGACAATTCCAGGAGAACCCACCAGGGGGAAAGCCCTGGCCACAGGAAGGAAGTAATTAATTAGCAGGTGGCATTCAGAGCTCCCACTCACAGCCAGCCCTTCCCTTCCAGCAGGAAGTGCTCCTGCCTTGAAGTTTGTTTGGAAATATTTAAAAATCCTTATTATTTGCCTTGCATCGACCTGTTGGGTTCAAGGAGCACTTTGCAAGGTAAATCTATTCCCTCAGTGCGCTGAGAATTAGATAACAAGACCAAACTCCTACATCTCTTAGGAAACCCAGCTCTTGTAGCCCACTCAGCAGGACTAGCCAGAGCACAGACACAGACTTCTGCTTTGCTCTGCGCATCACTACCATGATCTCTGTCTTCAGAGGCCTTCCCCGCCCCAACACAGACCCCAACCCATGGCTGTTGGTGCTGATGCAGTGAGCTGGGAGCCAGAGAAGTGTCTGTGTCCAGGAGGACGGGGAGGTCACCCAGTATAACAAACCATAGCAGAGTCAGGTCCCAGAGCACCTGCAAAAATGCCACTGAAACAACCACTGAAAATGCCAGTGATGGTTTCTGCGTGATGAGTATAAGTGTGGCTAACTAGAGCCTCTCTGAATGAACAAGGACATGGCGGCACAAGGGAGGCATGCGGCAGGGAAATGAAAAGCTAACTGGTAGTAAGAGTGTGTGGATTTCAGGAAAGGAGACGTGTTACTCTAGTGTTGCTCTAGCAAAGTATGGAGGCAGGAGAGATTGAATGATGCCAGAAAGGAGTGAGCTGTTGTCCCAGGAGACTTTCTTCTTGCAAATATTGGCTTTCTGCAGTGGATTTACAGGATCCATAAGATATGCATCTCTATTTGTTTCCCAGTAATCCTGTCAAGTTTTTGATTGGTGTGTAGGAATAGAGAAGTCAGGGGCAAAGGCGTGTTAGGTAAGTATCAATCCTAAAAACACACCAGCCCGGTTCGACCCAGAGTTGCAGCCTCCTTAGCTCATGAGCATGGTTTCTTCCTCATGTCCCTCAGAAAGCCTGGAATGCCCTGGGACTGGGACCTGGCTGTCTAGAGGGGAACTGGCTGGACACCTGCAGCAGCTCCCATGGATAATGAAGGGCCATTGACTCCAGGAATGCAGGATGAGGTCTTCACAGACTCATCTCCTATGGAGATGAGAAGAGATGGCTCTTCTAGACCTCCACCTCCTCCAGTTAGAGGAAACTGGTCAGGGAAGGTAGCAAAGACTGGCTTTTCCCTGCTGTATTACCGTCAGCACTGCAGGAGCGAGCGTCATTCACATTCAGGCGTTTGCAAATAACTGACCTAAAGTAAACCATTCCCAGTTCCTTCTCCTTCGGGTGCAGGCAACTTCCATGGCCTGACTGGGTGGGGGATTTCCTGTCTGCGTTTAGTTTGTACCTCTTCCAAGGCTTGCGGTTTGCAGGGTGGTTCGTGCCTTCCATTAACACCTTCTGGGTGTTTAACT
>JAUBNY010000301.1:3229052-3241147 GCA_032275445.1 Crypturellus soui | reverse complement strand
AAATTCTATTGGCAACTATTCTGTCTTTCTGTATGAAGTCAACATATTACCTACTTTTAGTACCAAAAAACACTGATGCATTTATAATATTCAGTCTTCTCTTAAAATTTCATCTTTTATTTACTCATCAAGAGCCAATAAGTTATATAAATCATAGTAGTTTTCATCTCCTTACTGAAGTAGTCAACAGAATTAAATTTTTGTATGCTGAATGGGTAGCATATCATATCCTTAGAATGAGTATTTTTGTCCTTTTTGTTTTTTTCTCCAAAGAGAGTCTTCTTAGAAACGCTACCCCTCTTGTGCAGGTGCCGGTGGAACCTCTTCCCTGTTATTAGCTGTGTGTCGCAGTCTCCCCGGGCGCTCCGGGAGGTCCTGGCACAGCCGTGTCTGGCACCAAGACCCTCTGCACTGGGCAGATTCACGCACATCGAGGGAGGGCTCCACGGGCCAGCAGCAGCCCCCAGCCCCGCTCCGGTACCAGAGCCACCAGCTATACTGAAGGCCCCTGCTCGAGGCAAAGGCAGTGATTCCATTTGACAGGTGTTAAACCAAATACTTGTGTATTTAATCAGGTTAAGAGCTCCGAAAAGTTAAAACGCTAGACAAATGCACAAAACTCAATGTCAATTGTCAACTCAATTGTCAATGACAATGAACTGAGGCAGAAGCATTGTCATACCCATGCTTTAAACGGTGTCTAAAGCAACTTATAAACAAGTACAATTTAGGATGCTCATGTAGAACTTAAAGTGATTTTTGTTGGCTTTTCTAGTATGAAGGGTTTCCAAACACTTCAGTAACTTATAACTAGGCCCACAGTTACCATTCTCCCCTCTGTTTTTTAAGCAGGTATTTTGCTTTGTATACCCATAGTAGTTTTTGTTTTAGTTCATTCCATAACACAAGGCAATCTAGTTTTCGTTTCATGGTAACGCACAAGAACATTATTAGTCTTGTTCCTCTTCTTCGCCATCCTCATCCTCATCTGCCTGATCTCCAGATTCAATATCATCTTCATCTTCAACCTGCAATTAATGAAGATCTATTGTAAGAAATAACATCCCTTATTTCGATCCAAACTTTTCAAAACAGGACAAATGCTTAAGCAACAAAAGTAAACCTAAAGCTAACTGAAACATGCTGCTCTGTACTGATCAATTCTTTGGATAAAGGCAACTGTCACCTTACAATGTCACTCAGCTAAGGACACAGCCACCTCTGTTCAGTCATCAGTTCTGTCCTGAACATTTGAGTAACTTTATTCTTCAGCTTCCCACCCAGCTGCAGGCACCAACACCAGACTTCAGTAGAGTGGCTGAGGATGAAGATACATCCAGTCCTGTGCACAGCCATACCACAAGTGAAGCTGATTCATGTCCCAGCAGTACATCCCCTAAAGTCACTTCTGTCTGTGACCTCTGAAATACCCTCTTGCTACACTGCAGGGTCTTCACTTGCTACAAATAACATGAACTCTTCTCACCAGCCTCTTTATAACTTTTTTCATACAGGTGTAGCTAAACAAGTAACTGGTCACTAGCAAAAGGTAAACCTTCTTTCAAAAGATAAAGCATTTGACTGACAGACATGATGGCCTGTGGTGGGAAGTCACGTACCACCCAGGTATATACACGACAAGTCACTTTCTCATACCAAGCAGGCAGATATATCAGAGCATTCCTGAGGTGTACACCCTTTCCAAGAAGCAGTCGTCACCTCTTCTTGCTGGCTGCCACTCTGAGGTGAGAAAGCAACTCCGGCAGCTTCAGCAGCCCCTTGCTCACATCAAGATGCCTCCAACTCAGTGGATATCATATTGCTATAACCAGACTGTTCCCAACCTGAGAACTTGCTCTTGCTTACCGGTTCACCAAGCTCCTTCAATTTGTTCTTTAGTGCAGACAGTTTCTGATCCTGGTCAGCCAAAAGCACGAGGAGATCATCCTGTTCTTTTTTTGATTCTGCAACTTCTTGCTGAAGTTTGCTTTTCTGATCTTGCAAAATGGCAACTGTACTGTTAGAAGAATCCAAATGCTGTTTTAGTGATGCCTTTTCTTCAGAAAGAGCTTTGACTTCATTCTGCCAACAGGAAAAACCCACAGCAAATTACATCATGAGCAAAGGAAAGGCTGAAACTTCATTTCATATGAACATGCTCCGTAGATTAACCGTAACAACTCCACTCCATTAATGCTCTGTGGCCTCATTTCCAACCCTCCCTACCTAAATTCCACATCTCCCCCTATAACTAGGTCAGAGGAATGTGCCAAATACTGTAGCTAGTTTTCATCTGCATATGTGCATATGATGACTGACTAGTGCCAGGCTGAACTGAACACTTTCCAATCAAGTCCACTCTAAAGTTTCTTCAGAGTAGCATCTAGTTCAGGCACTATCCATCCATCCATCTTGTCTTAATGAACAGCACTGAAACCCAGCTATCTTTTGAGGACTCTACCTCATTTTCATATTGGCTGAAGAGCTCTCAGCTGACCTAAAGTTCCTAACAGGCCTAGGACCTCACAGAAGCTGGAGATGCAGGTACCGTTATATAACCTAAAGCATATGAGGCACTAAGAGCCCAGAGCTCTTCTTCCACCCAAAGCCTTTTCTACTGTGCAAGTCATAACTGAAGACTGGTTATCAAGAGACTTGAGGCTTGGTGTTTGTCCACTACCAACCTTCAGTTCTTTCACTTCTTGCAAAAGTCGTCCCTCCACTTCAGGGTTCTTGGCTGCCGTGGCCCCAGAGTCTCCTAATACAGGATCTGCAGCTGCATTCTGTGGAACAGAAATATATTATCAGGTATATCAAATGCCTCATATGCAAAAGCAGCAAGCCAAGACATTATACAGGAAGTTGCAGATGTTGAAAGCATATTTTCTCATTACAGCACAGCTAAGGTGCTGCAGACACCTCGTATTGTAAGGCACAGAAGACAGGCCTTTCCTTCCTGAGGTGTCTCACACAGGAATGCGCATATACACATACACAAAAAAGAGGAAAAAAAACTGACCTTCATGTCACAGAAAGGATCTGATAGTTTATTGTAGGCAGATTCCTTGCCTAACAGACCATTAAGCTTCACTCAGGTACTACTTAAAAAGTGCCAAATATTTTTATTAAACAGAAACTTGAATCCTTGCACGCTATACTACTAAAAACGGCAAGTTTGTTTTCAGTCACATTTCCAAAATGTGCAGCTGTCTTTTCACTAAACTAAAATTATCAGCATTGCATGAATGCAGGGCAAATGCTTCCCCAGCTGCAGCGTCTCTAGGCCAAAGCTCTAGGAGCAGCGAGCAGTGTGCAGGATGGCAAGGAAGCAGGCTGACAACTGGAGGCAGCAGGGAACATCTGAACATGCCTCTCTAGCACACATGGCCAGCACATGCGATGCAGGATCTTATACGAGAGCAGCTGAAACTTTATGCCAGAAACCCTCCTTGCTCAGCGGATCTTTACATTAAACCTTTGTTATTTTTCTGATTCATGTCTTGTAATATTCAAGTTAGACTTCAGAGTGCAAGTCTGAGCAAACCTGCTAGAAGCAGGAGTTCCAGTGAGGGCAGCTACCACAGGCTACCATCTCTCTTGGATACTGCCAAGCAGGGCACCTAGGAGGATCCTCATTTTGCGTAAGCACTCAACATTGTGCCATGCTCTCCTTTCACTTGTTATGTGGCCTGTGCAGCTTGGACTGTGTCAGCCTTTATACAGAAACATGACCCTGGCACATTCATGCAATTCTCCAGCTCAGCATGGAGTTTTAAAATGAGCTGGCTTTGAGAACATCACCAGATTTATTTAGCTAGTCCATCATGCTTTACCCACAATTCTTTTCAACACACAACTAAATTCTGAAGTATTTCAGTATCAGGACAGATTCATCTATCCTCTTTGACATACATCTGTATGTAAGCTTTCAAACTAGTATCTTAATTACTATATTCACTATGTTTTCATGAAAGACATGTCTAAACACTCCTGGAATCATTTACTGATGTGTATTATTAAATACAGTTTGCTTTAGTACAAGTGGCCACAGACAGCACAAGATGGGAAGACAAGAGCTTAAGTTTCAGTCCCCAAAGCGAAGTCATTAAGTCTTGCACGTACCATTAGCTGTAGCTTCTGATTCTCAGACTGAAGTTTAGAGATCTCTGTAGACTGCAGCTGTATCTGACTCCTCAGAGTTTCTAATTCCTTTGGTAAATAAACAAAGAGTCACCAAGTTACTTGGATAAAGTAGCAAGATAAATTAAGAAAAACTTAATGTGAAAAAATCTAAATGCTAACATCTGCACTCTATACTGCTCCACATTAGGGACATGACAAGAAACTCATGGAACACCTCTCAAGAGCATGGCAGCCACTTCTCTAGAGAACAAGACTCCTCAGGAGCACCATGGAATGCTTAAGGTAACTGTATAAAGCTCAATAATCAATACTGTAAAAATATATTAAATATATATATAAATGTAAAACAAAAATATAAAAAATAAATACAATAAAAATAAATACTGTAAAATATAAAAAAATAAGAAAAAATATAAAAAGGCAAATAAAAAATAGTGTTGTGCTATAACATTAGCACTCCTGTGAATATGCTGTGTACCTCTATGGCACAGAAACCCATTAAGTTATTATCAAATCAGGAATAATTAAGGAATAAGCTTTCAAATCAGAGAAATACTGCTCAGCATTTTGGGAGCAAAAGTCATCTTGACTAATTGAACCTCTTTTCTGTGTTGTACATCTAATACTTAGAAGCTTTCTTATCAACATTTGCATAAGGAGTTTGCTTTTTCTGCTGGCCTAATTCTGCTTGGCATAAACAACATAAAATTTTGGACACGATCTTGATGCAAGAATTAATACCATCATCATAAACCAAGGTTATAAAGTTAAAATAGCAACATGCTCAGGGATCCAACCTCCTCCCTGAAACATGACACAAGTCCCTTCCCATCCTGAGCTATCACTGTTTATTACAGCTTGGCCCCATGGATGACAGTACCAAGATTTCAAGTAGTTCAAGTTCACCTTTTGTAGTTCATTATTGAGTTCTGAAGCACCAGATTTGCTGGTCTGTGAAGATTGTTCTGTTGTTCCCATCTCCAGCTGTGAAGATTTCTGTAATAGCAACAGGAAACAATAATAACAACAACAATAGGAATTACAGCAATAGGAATCAATCCTAAAACTAAATGGACTAAATACAGTCTTGTTTTCAGAACAGTTACTGATGTAAACAAGCTGTGGGCTTGCATGGATCATTTCTAGCAAAGAAAGTGCAAAAGGGATAAGAAATGCACGTAACAACTCCCTGAGAGGAGAGCAGCTCGGTGCCTGCAAGGTGGACACAGAGATGTTTTTCGTCGATTCATACCTACAGGACAAGCATCAAGGAAGGAGCTCGCAGCACCTTGCATTTTGACCAGTAGGCCACCCAATGCAGGCCACTCCAAGGGGGTCTCGGGCATTACCCTCACTATGTTCCCAAGAAACAGTGTTTTTCTCCCCATGTCAATACCACAGGTCCCACAGTTCAGTAGATCAGTTGCAAAATTACTCGTGGGCATTCTGAAGCAGAAAAGGCTTTGCTAGAGGCATCTCCAATGAATTATCCACGCAATGAATTATGAGATGACCATCACTATATCACTATATCAAAGAGCTTAGACACCAAGGCAAACAACAGCAATTAGAAGTCACTCCAAGTTTTGCTTAGAGTTAACTCTTACCAACTTTTCAATCACAGAATCTTTCTCCCTCAGTTGTCCTTGCAGCAGTTCATGCTTATTCTTCCATTCTTCTAATTCCTCTTTCAGTTTGCTCACTTCTTCTACCTGGATGCCATTCATCTGAAACGTTTCACCATGAGAATTATGATGCTGATTGTCCTTTCCTGTGGGACAAAGTTTTTAACAAAGGTTACAATGTTGACATGATTTTAAGGTTAGGTTCGAAACATGCAAAGGAAAGGATTCTTTACTTCACCTCTAGCACAGGGCAAAACAAGCTATTCCAATTACAGGAGAAAACTGCAACATTGAAAAATTGGCTAGAAAAAGCTCATCAAGCAGCTCTAATTTGCCATTGCTTAAAATACACATTTGCAGCCACATCTACGTGCTCCATTAGTAAGTTCACAAACAACTCATTCTACAGAGGAAACACAATTGTCTTTACGCACTTTTAGTGAGTGCGTAACAAACTAAACCTAACCAACCTAACCTAACCAACAGATCCCAAATGCAGAATTACTTCTACGCAGGTCTATGGCACATTGAGCCTATCAAGGATCTTCCCCTTGAAATAGCTCACAGATACTGCTTGGATTTAAGCATTCAGTTTGCTCTCTCTTTGCTAATACTGCTATGTCTTACTCTGCATATCTGTTGGACCAGAATTCTTCCACAACTCTGGTTTTGTGAATGAAAGCATGAGTGCACAGCTTGGCCCATTTGTTTATGTTCTAAGCTTTAACAGGGTTCTGTTATATTCTACACATGACAATTTTAGATTAATTGAAGAGACTAAGCTGTAGAAAGCCTCTACACCAGCTGTTCCCTCATAACCAACCACCCCAAAAGTGGCTTCAATTCTTACCCCTAACCAGGGATACCTGCAGAACAGCAGCCAAGGTAGTAGTCAAGGCTTCCCTTTTACTGGGAAGTGAGCAACAAAGCACGTGACAGGGGGATCAGATCAAAAGCGATTAGAAACCCCAGTACTTCAAAATGTGCATTTATGGGAACTCTCTCATCTAGAGCCACCTTTGGGTACTTGTTTCACCACTCCCCAGGCCTGTGCAGCACGCTGGCCCTTTCGTTAACCATGTTTTCCAATGTCTAGGACCTCTCAGAGAACTGAGCTCATTATTTCAGAAGATCAAATACTCAAGCACAAAAATCAAGAAGGAATTACAACACATTCACTTGTCCAATTTATCCTCTCAGTTCTCACTGCGTACTATTTTGTAGTTTGAAGGCATTTCAAAGAACTATTTTTAGCAAAATCTGATGAAAAAAATCTTACTGTTTGCATTGCTTAAATATAGCTAGAGAAAAAAAAAACATTTATTTCTGTAGAACTTTTCAGATGCAGAACAGCATATTGTAACATGCCTGTAACAGAACATTGTTGGCTAAAGCTGTTCTGTTGCTTTCCATAAGTTAGACAAGATCTTGAGCACGAGCGAGATTTTTAGTCTTTCTGAAGCATAGCATACCTAACTGTACTTTAAGGAGATTATACTGGTCCTTGTGCTGTTGGATCTGCGATACTTGTTGTGTAACTGTAGCTTGAAGCTGTTCATTTTGAGATTTTAAAGTGTTAACTTGTTGTTTTAATTCTTCAAGTTCTTGGTCCTGTAAAAGAAAAAAAGAGGGAATGTTACAATATTACTTAACACATGTGCAGCAAGCGAAATATAAACCGAGTAAACTGTATTCCACCAAATCATATTGCTGGTTTTTGATGCTGTCAGTGTCACCTCCTCCTTTAGCTACATTTAATTTGTCATCTCCTGAATTTCTAGATTCCCTGTTGCTCATTTCAGAACATCTGGTACGAAACAGCACTCTGGTGTCTCCCAAAATCATCTGGGCAACATTCAAAGGGATATATACAGTGCAACTCCCTCTTACCTGCTCTCTAATGACTTTTTTGTAGTGAGTCACAATATTGTCATGCTGTTCTAATGTCTTCTTAACCTCCTCCTCCTTTTTATCTTCTTCACTGGACTTATAAATAGCTTTACTTATGACACCTGTCAAAAATAGAGTTTAACTAAGTTCACA
The DNA here is from genome assembly GCA_032275445.1 of Crypturellus soui. Classification (NCBI taxonomy): domain Eukaryota; kingdom Metazoa; phylum Chordata; class Aves; order Tinamiformes; family Tinamidae; genus Crypturellus; species Crypturellus soui. The sequence continues at coordinate 3,233,336 of JAUBNY010000301.1, read as the reverse complement.
GTACAAGAAACAGCTTGCGCTTTGGAAAGGCAGTGGTCACAAACAAGTTTAAGAAAAAAGGAAAAGGTATTTTTGCATAGCCCTTTGCCAAGGTTCACATACTTCTTTAAACAGTTTCGAAAGAGCAAAAGAATGTTTGAATCCTTTCTGCTCATGAACCTTACTTGCAGTAAGGCTACACTAGTGCTGCTTTCCCAAATGGTTGTGCAGACAAGGAGAAATTTTAGGACAGGGTGATACACAGATGAAACCTGACTTGTAAAAATCATCCTTATGGTTGCTGCTTATTTTTTTCTTCTCTAGACTGATGCTGACCAATCATATTAAACAGAAAAACAGTAAATGACAGAAAAAACAGTATATGTTAAGAATGCTCACATATCCAGTCTTTTTCATGAAGGACTGAGGTAACTATTTTTTTTTAAAGGGGAGAAAGTTTCTCTCTCTCCCAACAAGGAAATGGAGTATTGCATATTTTTCTTAAGAAATCAGCTAGAAACAGCAAGCAACAGCATGTAGGCTCTTTGTACACTTCCATGAATCAAGCTTCTCCAACAATCTTTTTGTGTGCTTTCTAAAGGTGTAACCTTCAGAACTCACTACAGGAACACAAGTAAATAGACTTCTTACCCCCAGCGAGATGACTCACAGCAAATATTAAGAAACACTTCACAGTTTAACATTATCTGATTATTACCAACTGTGACCATGGACTTGTATTTTAGCAGAATAGTTAAACCACAAGCATGGATACATCATTGGCTATAGCTGCATTTTAATATGACCTTACTACTTTTAATAGAATTAAATGCAGCATATTTACTAGGTGCATCATCAGTTCATCACAGAAACTACTGATAGGAGCATAATATACATCACCTTCCAATTCCTTTACGAGCTTAGTAAATTCATGATCAAACATCATGTGGTCTGGGCTAGAAAAGCTGGGCTGTGGTTTCTGAGCAGCTCTGGAGTAGAGTTCGTGTTTGCTAATGAAGCCAAGCTTCTCAATGAAGTTTTCCCTGCCAATCCGCTTCTCAATTAGCTGTTTCAGCTTCTCTCTAAAAATCAGACAGTTAATCACAGCACAGTAGCCAGGAGAAATGAACTGACTCTGCCCTCAAGATTTCTTTCAGTTAAAAATCATCATCTTTCTCACTTATCTGCATTAGATGTTTAATATCTGAAACCCAAGCTTTTGCAATGTGCCACTGTCATCTGCTCTCGGAGCAAGAACAAACAGGTTAGAGTCACCTATGCAGAAGCACCATCTACTTTGCCTAGCTAAAGGTGGGGCAGTTATTTTGTATTCCTAACCAACACATTTGGCATCCCAAGAAACAAGCATAGAAAAGTTAATCCCAACACTCTTCAGATCACACTACAGCAGTGAAAATCCCTTAATCCACCATCTACCTTTCACACTGTCCCTACAGTCATCTTTTGCCTGTATCATACTTACTTCCTGTAATTTTCAAGGGAATTGTCATTGTAGTAGATGGAAATGCCCAGCAAAAGCGCACACAGGCCTTGGACCAGTTGTTCCTCTTCTCCAAGGTTTTCAGCTATCTGTCCCGTGAGCTGGACTTCTTGTTAAGGATATTTGAGGTATTTCATAAGCACAATGCGTATAACATACACATTCATTACTAAAATGCTACTACAATCTAAGTCCTTTGTTAAAAAGCATTTGCAGACAACGACGAGCTGGATTAGTAAGGAAACTACCTGATGTAAACTTCACTAGACTAGCTCCTTTTATAAAGGACTTGAGTAATCACTGGTGCCACAGGAGTTTTTCTTCAGAAATGGTCACTTTAACATTTAAGAAAATGTTGCTCCAAAACAAACAACAACAAACAACAAAAAACTCGGTTTAATCCTACAGTGATATTTAATTTAGGTAAGGTGACATTTTTGCATGGTGTACATTAGATAGAACTTACAAAGAGTAAGCATAAACATAAACTTCAATAAAACCAGGAAACAGGCTTACACACTTGGGAGATGACGAGCCTAAGTCACACTAAGGTATCAAGGGCCTGCTGCAATGAACCCTTCACGAGGGGAAGCCCCTTGACCAAGCACAAGTTCCCACTGAGCTTGAAGCTACAGATGTTCCGTAGAGATGGGCCAGCGGTCGCCACCTCAAGGCACGGCCGCAGAAGGCTGGATGGATCTCCTGCCCCATGCATTTCCCTTTTATGTCATGCAGCACCTGTGAACTCACCTGCACACGCATTTCAATTTAACGGGAACAATCCAAGGAACCCAAGGAATTTCTAGGCAAGTGGTTCTACTCTGCAAGCAGGTTAAGGATACAAAAGGAATATTGGCTGGGTTGTGAAGGAAATGTGTGACAGCAATCGAGCAGTTGCTTAGCCAGGTACAAAGCAACATCAAGAGTCCAACCCTCGTTTGTACTTTGCTGCCCTGAAAAGAATAAAATTTCATTAAAAACCATTATCTTTCCATAACAAAGGGCTAAAGCATCAGAAAAACTGCACTGATAAAGAACTCACCCATTTTCAACTTAGCTTAAAAAAAAAGAGCCCTTTTCCGTAACACCCATTTGTTAGTTAAAATGAACACAACTTTAGTGCTTTGATGAAAAACATGAAGTCATTCATATACTCTAACTCTTTTCAGAGCAAGTCAACAAGCAACACAGATGTGAAATACAACTAAATGCAAATTAGCACCAATTTAAAAATCATAACTAATTAGTTCTGCATTTGTAATTAATACTAGGGTAACATGAGGGAAGATACATACACACTGCCTGTAAAGAAGGGGCAAATAAGTAAACTAGGCCTGGCTAGGATTTCCTATAAAAGGAGTTACTAAAGATCTACATTGGCTACTGCCTACAAATTTCTCTGTTGCTCAAATACTAGAAGTCATGAAATGTAGCACTGAAGTAGCTGTTTCTTTAGGCAAAGGAATATACATCTTAAGCCACAAAGAAACAAGATAAGACAGCCTACTTGCAGTAATTTTTATTAATCAGGGAAAATTAGTTCTCACCTGAATATTGATTTTAGTTTCTTACTCATGCACAGAACGCATGCATGAGTTTTATGCGGAAAGCCTTTAGATGGGTTCTAGTACAAAATAAACACTTGCAGTTTTAAGCACACCTCAAAAAAAACTGTCATATTTTGAGGAACTCAAGTTATCTGAAGTACTGACAATCTAAAGAAACAACCAGTGTAATAAAGTAATTTAGAGGTCCAAACACTAAGCAGATTGCATAAATTGATATGGCAGTAGCTAATTCCTCAGTAACTACAAAACTGACCCTTTTCCACAATTTTATCTCTCTCTGCTGCAGATACTATGGCTATGCTAGGATTAAGGCAGGCAGGCAGGCACATCCTCATAGAGGGCCAATGCTCCGAGAGGCCAGCCAAGCAGGAAGCTCCCTGCATGGAAAACAAACCTTCAAAAAAGCACCTAGTAAGCTGGGTAGAGGAACTGGAAAAAAAACAAGTCCAGTCTGGAAGGCAAGAGGAGTACATGGAACAGCTGGGCTATGCTCCAAGCAGGGCAGGAAGACCACAGAGGGGTGAATGGCCACAGGGATACCCACTCTGGATGAGATATTTCTACTGCTTCACCAGTGGAGAAGGGAGCACTTGCCTCATGACCCCACTGTGACTTCCACACACCTGAAGTGAGGAGTGTCCAAAGAGCAGAGAAAGCAGCTGTGACCACCAGCCCATCCACACCTGCTTGCTGTTTCCACAGTAAGCAGGAGGTGCTGCACACCCCACCAGCCTCAGCTGCTGTCTTTCCTGCAGGTTAGCCTGCAGCTTTGCTGCGACCCTGCTGCGATGCTGCATTATCTGACTATACTCCTTGCTGCTCGACTTCTAGCCACGTACCCTAACCCGTTCCCACCGACTGAGATCTCACTCCAAGCTGCCTCAGTTTCACTGGACTCCAGGGTTTCTCTACAGTTCAGGACTGGACTCAGTTCAGTCCCACAGCTCAACACAACTGGGATAAATAGGGCAAATAAAGCACACTACAGCACAGCACAATATTAAAAAACGCTTTGCTGCAGATGATGCCTAGCTCAGTAGCTCTTCAAGTAACATGGCCTCAAAATAAGACGTCACTTCAGGGCTTAATGGCTAGTGAACAGATCCCTGCTGTTTACAACCCAAATCTTCACAGCTAAAGCCCCAAAGAGCTTTCTCTGGTAAGTGGAACATACAAAGTAGCTGGAATGCAAGTTAAACATGCTTTTTCTTTTGGCAGTCAGGAAAAAAATCAGCG
>JAUBNY010000301.1:3195311-3208558 GCA_032275445.1 Crypturellus soui | reverse complement strand
GGCGCGCGCGGCGTTCGGCCCGGCGGCGGTGGGGTTTGGGGGGGGGGGGGGGCGCGGGGGCTTTTGTTCGCCGTCACCTTGGCGGCGCCTCGCGGCGCTCTCTCCTCCGCCTCGCCCGCCTCGGCCCGAGCCGTGCGTGGCCCCGTGCGTGCTGCAGTGCTGCTCCCTGCCGTCCTCGCCCCGCGCCGGGGCCGCGCCGCTTCCCGGGAGGGCTCTGCGCCTCGGCGCGCGGAGGATGCGGCTGCCGCGGCCCCGTCTGTGCCGCGGAAACACCCTCACGTGAGGGTTTGGTTCTGGGGTAGCATCGCCGTCTCTAACGCCCCTTCCAGCCTGGGTCTCGCCAACTCCGTGGGCCTTGCGATTTGCTTCCCCCTCTCGCGCCAGTCACAACCCCAGCTTCTCATTCTCCCCTGTGACATGGTTGCAAGCATCTCTCATTCTGCAGATCCGGGTAGCCTAGCAGCCCTTTGGTGGTCTGCTTTTATTTCACACGTGAGCTGAAGATGGTCTCCTCTGGCATTTGCCCCACTTAATCTTGGACGAGTGAGGTAAAGGTCACTGCAGTTCCAGAGTGGGTATATGAGAGCATCTTCCACCACGAGCATTTTACCTCGTTAGTTGAGTAACACTCAGGATCTTGAGCACTGTACCAAGCACTGCTGCAGGACAGAAAGAAGGGTCTGTGGGATGAGAGAAGATGAGGTTATAGCTCTATCCAAAACTAGATGGGTTGACTGCAACCTTGCAAGGTTTTTGAGTGTAGCCTTCTATTTCTCTCAATATATCCTAGGCATTTCAAGTTCCGTGTAAAAGTGTGCTGCTTTATTACAACAGGAGGCGTAAAGATACTAAAGCCGGTTTTCAGATCCTGAGATCAGGGTAAATTATTCTGTGCTTAGCTCGGTGCTTGTGCAAGCAGACCGCTTCCTATACTTAAGCTTAATAAAGCTTCACTGCTGTCTGAGGTATCTCTTTTTCCCCCCCTTTTTTTTCCTTTTTATGTTTCTTTCATTGTCAGATTTAATTAGGGAGTGCTAGTAGAGCAAGACCAGTGACCAGTTTAGCAGAAACTCTGCACTGCAAGCCACACCATCCTACTTGGCTGTGTGTAGCCGACCTAAAATCGAGTGCTATCAAGCAGTCCCTGGAAGCAACCTAGTTGTCTTGACTTGACTTGGTGAGTAGTTAAAGGGTTTGTCAACTTCCTTTCTCAGCCAAGAAGGTGTTACTGACAAATGGGTACCGCCTTTGCTTCTGCAGTTAATTTGTGATTAGCAAGGCATTCTCTCTTCCTTGTGAATGTAAGTACGCCTGCAGGCGGTGCCTGCCTCAGGAAAGCTTTTTCATTTTTTAGGAAATATCCTTCTCCTGAGCTTCTTCTGAAATCTCTTAAATTCGGGATTAAGAGGCATAATCCTTTAGATGTTCTTACAATGTTCTGATTGACAAATGTGGGCTCGTGTATGGAATTATGGTCTGTATCACTTTAATATTTTTTGTAGGTAGGTTAAAATATCTTCTGAGATGGCTAACTTACTGGAGAGAGCAAGCAGAAAGAGCTGACTTTTCAATGCACTCACCCACTGGTGTCCTTACAGACAAAATGTTTGTATGGAGTTGGGATTTCAAATTTTACATCTGTTGTCCCATTGAAAGGGTGACTTGCAGTACTGAAAAAATGCTGAACAAACACAGCATCTTAACATGCAGTTTTGGACTTCTCTTATTTTGTAAGAGTTGTGACACTGAGTGGTGTCGTTTCTTTTGAGAGGATCAAACAAATGAAGAATTTCATTCTAGCCCAAGGAACATGTGAAAAGACTTAATATGTGAGGTTAATGTATATCTCTCTGATGAAATATCAGAAGAAAGCCACTGACCCTGGCTTTGCCTGGTAGCAGCCAGGGAGATGGATACAGTAGCTTCCATAGACTGGTGCTGGCCATTGTTATTCAGGTGGGTGTTAGCTGTGTCGGATGATGCAGCTTAACTGCGCACAACATGGTCCTCTGTACTAGTCATGAGCTTGCAGTATATGGTGCCTTCAGCTTCTCTCAAAAACAGCCAAAAATGCAACAGCTTGATTAGAAAGAACTGTATGTTGTGGCCTGGGGCTCAGCTAATTCAGATTTTATGGGATTAGGTAAAGTAGTTCCTAAAGTCAAGGGATTCTCTTAGATTTTAATTATGCTGCTTTGCTAGCATTTGTTCTTGATGGAGAGTGATCTGATCACTTACCTTGCATGTCATGAAAGAGAGGAGATAGGTTCAGTTGATTGAGACTTGCACTTGCTTTTTTTGCCTTTTTTTCCTCTCATTTTAGCCATTGCACATTTTGCATTACTGTGGGATATAAACCAGGCTTTGCAGGGCTGTATTAGTTACAGATTCCCAGCTTGTGCCACTTGGGCTGTCAGTGGCAGCTTAGCTTTTTAAGCTTTACTTGATGTGTGGTTGCTGAGAGAATATGGTGCTGTTTTGTGAACTCAAAGTCACCGTTATGGATCACATTAGTGAGCACACCCTTGAAGCCATTTTTTTTTCTATCTAGAATCAGTGGGAAATGCAATTCAAAAGTATTGTTGGTTCTTAACCTTTTGCCAACCCCAGGCTTACCTTTCATTATCTGCATTCAGCAGAAGCCTGTCCAAACTGGAAAAAAAGATGCTCTCTCCTTCCTTTCTTTTTACTTCCTCTAGGCTCCTGTGATACAGGAATCAACACAAAGTCCCTTTAGTGCTTTTCTTTGTGTGTTTACTCTGAGAGGAGCATCCATCTGATCTATGGGCAGCATCCTTCTGATCTGCAGGAGTGCTTTGCCAAATTTTATTTTCAGTTAGAATGATATTGTCAGACCTAGCAATTGACTAGAATGCAATTTGCAACCAGGAATGACCAAACTGTGGCAGTCTCTGTGACTCAGTGTCCCTGTGGCTTAGACCTTAATGTCCCCATGGCTTCAGTCACAGAAGAATTGTTATAGTCTTTGAATTCAAAGGATGAAACTTGCATATCGATAAAAATATATATATATATCCATATAATAGTTTCTTAACAAAACAAATTCTAAAGTCTGTATCTAACATTTGTTATATTCCATGCCTTGATAGAGATAACTTTCAGTTCAGGCTATGCTTTCTTGAGCCACGTTCAGAATATAACTGAGTATTTTAAAGCTGTGGATTTTTTTTTTCCAAGCTAGAACTAGTGAGACATTTGGACAGTTTAGACCTATTTTGGAACACTGTAGAAGTAGATTTGAACTAATCAGTTGTGCCAGAGTTGATTACCTTGTACCTAAATTTGAACGTGTAGCTCTCCTTGGATATCCCCCATCTTGGATAACTTGCTCTTCAAAGCGTTGTCACAGGTGTCTAGTCACACGTTTGTTTCTACAGGTTCAGGGAAATAATAGAAAACCTAGATATGTTTTGGAAAGCAGTTTTCTGTAGTGTTAGAGCTGCTTATCAAGGAAGATACGTGCCTGTGAACATTCTGACTAGCTGACACTTAGCATTTAGTGGCCCTCAGTACTTCTTATCAGACCAAGTTCCCTTGCCTTCCTATTTCCATGGAGAATGCCTGTTAGTTGCTCTTTTCTTTGAGAAGGTGCCAAACGCAGTTAAATAAAGCAGAACTTTATTTGTAAAGACGACTACAGGCTGGAGAGATTCACACAATTAATTCAGCATGGACTTGAGAAATTATTGCTGCTGTTAATTCCAGAGTGCTCCAGGACAATTTTCCCAACATCAGCTATGTCTGGTTCTCTTAGCTTTTAAAGTTTCATTTACTTGCAAGGGCTGACTTCTTCCTTTATTTGTCACGGCTGGCATTTGTTATTCCAAGCCCTTGAAAGATGTTGTTTGCAGAGCTGAACAAAAGTTCATAGGAATCGAGCAGAATGCAGTTCTCATGTTGTCACGAAGTTAATTTACTGTTACTATTCTTTCAATACAGCCCTACTGTTGCACTTGGTGTTGCTTCTTGGACGAAAATATACTGTCTGCTTTTATTCATTGCTTATCTTTGCCTGCAAAAAAAAATTAAAAAAATAAAACAAATAACCAAAAAAATCCTTCCTGCGGTAACTTTTTCTTTGTTTTGGTTTTCTGGAAAGGAGTGAGCAGGGAAATAACTCAAGTTTTTCAAGACAGGGGTTTGGTGGTTTGAGGTGTGACAGGCTTATCCTGTCCTGCCTGAAGGCTTAGGTTTTTCTTAAAGTGTTCTGAATTCGAGTAGTGCAAATTGAAGTTACAGAGAGTAACACACTGGTGCATGATCCTTTAGTCTCAGAGTCCAGTCACTCAGTTGTCCCTTAGCTGAACCTTGTCTGGAAAAGACACCATTTCCACATCTCCTTGGGTCTTCCAGGCTTGTTAGGCTATTATGGAATATGCTGAGTGGCTGCCAGTTTTCCTTGGGAATGCAGTGCCAATGCATCATGCAGATGCGCATGGATCAGCAGGAAGAGGAGAGTGGAATTGCACAGATTAACCTGTATGTTAGCTTGATGTGGGCAGAATTACCTGTGCCCCAAGGAACGATTGCACGAGTGCTAGTGTTGACGAAGGGCTTTTATTAGTGTATGTGATTGGGGAGGGGGATGTTCTTCAACACGGTAGTCACACTGTAAAGAAACTAGCAGTTAAATTTTCTTCCTTTCTAGTGTTTGCCATCCCAAATTTAATACTTGAGTGCGCTCTAGTGCCTTGAGCGATAAGGTCTCATTAAGTCACTTTCCCAGTGGCTCAGGTTGATCTGATAATGTGGTTCATTTATTCAGGTGAGAAAAGTGCTCAAGTTCTTTCTTATCTGTCATTCCTTGATTCTTGAGTGTGCAACTATGAAAACTTGAAAAATATCTTTGAAGGAATGCATATACCTATGGGGCTGGCTTTGCCATCTGACAAATCATGGAGATAGGATTCTTCTTAAGTTTGACATACTTGAACTCCTGATGAGATGCTGTGGATTTTAGTTTTAATTTCAATTGTGTGTTCACTTCCCAAACAAGGAAGTGAAATAAGGAGGTGCTATACTAATGGGGACACATGGAATTTTAAAAATAATTCTAAAACCCGATTTCACAGCCTCCATGCTAATATAAAGGATTTTTATTTTATTGCCTTTTAATGGCTTGGAGACTTAAGCAGGTCATTAAGCTGCTGCTGCTTTTATACAGATCTCTGAAGAGATGATGAATCAGGAAGTAATACTGAGCGGACTGAAGAATTGTACAGAGGCATCCTGTAAAATAGTGCAGTTCTGTGATGTAAAACAATAGTGCTGTCCCTTGAAATATGGGCAGAGGCAGGGCTGTGCTCATCTGTTTTAGCCTGAAAGCCAACTGCTGTTTCAAGTGGTTAGGAAAGAAATTTACTGTGTGTGATTATCCCATACTTGCCTTTCTCAGATTTTCTGAAATGTTTCAGAGGCTTTAGCTGAAACAACACAGTGTCCAGTGAAGAAAAGATCTAATGTGATACAGATCTGATGCAGTGTAATGACTTGTCACCAATTGTTATGTTTTGTACCCAAAGGCATTTTCAGTGTTCTTTGTGGTATGCCAGCAATTTGTTAACATATGTACTTTGCTTAATGCCGAATTCATAAGAACATGTGCTGGCTCTGATCTGCTTTTCAGAAAGTTCTGCAAAATCCATCTTTTGTCAAGAAGCTCTGTCCTTGTGTGTTTGCACAAGTGCTTAGAGTGATTACTGTATCATCAACTTTGTGTTCATCACCTGCTGTGAGAGGGAGGGACAAAAATGAATAATCTGTAGAAACTGAGGTCCTCCTCCTTCCGGAATTGCTATCTAAGTGCAGATATCTCACACACATGCCTTTGCGGGAGGGAGAGTCCTGTTAGGAAGCTCCCCAAATCTCTTCTCCCTCCCCGCCTCTCCCCTCTCCTTCTCTCTCTTTTTATCTTGGGAGTTTCTTGTTGATGCAGGATCTGACATGTAGGTGATGCTGTTTATTTGTATCTTTTAATTTGATTACAGGCTTCTGTTGAGCTGAGGTTAACCACTAAATTTTGCTTTATGTGCTCTTCCTCCTGGCTATTTGTAATTAGGAGCCATCCTTGGTATTGCCCTTTAGCTTAGATTGCTTCATAGAGGCTGTTTTGATAAAAAAAAAAAAATGTACTGTATTTTAGGTTATCTGTAAGCCTGAAATTTCTATTTTTGACCAGATCTCCTGCTGCTCTGCCTCTAGGTTAATTTTTTGAAGCAGAGAAAGCAGAAAAAGTCTTATGTAGACAACTGGCTCCAAAAAGAAGCTGGTTGATCTTTGAAGGCAACATTTTCAAAGCACAGCTATAGTTTAGAGATGCAGAAAGTCAAAAAAAGTGCTGCAGAAGGCTGTTATGGCTGAACAGGGAATTTCTGTCCAAGCTCAAACAGGGAAGAAATGGGAACAGCCAACATGGATTTACCGAGGGCAGGTTATGTTTGATGAATTGGTTTGCCTTCTGTGATGAGATGAATGGCTCAGGGGGTGAGGACAAAACAACAGGCAGGCTTTTTGTTGATTTTAGTAAGGCCTTGGAAATAGTTTTTGGTGTTACCCTTGTAGCCAGATGGAGTAGATTGCCTATGAGGTGAGTGCAGAAGCTTGTGATCGGTGCCTGGTCAGTGATATGAATTCCAGCTGGCAACTAGCTGCCAGCAGAATGCTCCATGCTCAGGGGGATAGGCTGGGAAGATGGGCTGACAGGCAGATCATGAACCTCAGTAAAGGCCGATTGCCAAATCCTGCATCTACATGGAATAATTCCATGAAACAGTAAAGTCTGAGAACTACCCAGGTAAGAAGCAGCTTTGCCAGGGGATTTTGGGGGCCTTGATGGAAAAGTTTACCTTGAATCAGCAATATTTAGATGTTACTGTACCCTTTTGAAGCAGATCTGTGTTAGGATAGGTGAAGGTAACTAGCTTTCTACTTGATCAAGTGTATTCCTGTTTATTTTGCAATACTGTTTAACTTGGATTTTAAGTGTTCTTCAGTTCATAACCAAAAGGTTAAGTAAATTGTTCTATACATTTTTAACAATATTATTTGGAAAGAAAGTAGCTGTTCTGTAGGAAGTTTAACAAGAATTAGTTAGTCAAAGTGGGAGGAGAGTTTGCATGCATTGATGGTATAGTTCTTTGCCTGTACAATTCCTGTTACTATAATTCTTTAAATTGTAGGATTGTTAGGTTCCTCCCTTTATGAAGAAGTTTGAATATATAGATTTGTGTTTGAACTAATGTAAATATTTTTAATTACAGCATTTGACACTGTGTACCAAAGAAATGGTGATGGAGAAGCCAAGTCCCCTGCTTGTAGGGCGGGAGTTTGTGAGACAGTACTACACTCTGCTAAATAAAGCTCCTGACTTTTTGCACAGGTAACGTTTCCATGCAAAAGTAACTAACATTCTTGAAAAAAATGTATTCTGCTCACCACAAAATAGATAAGCTTTTCTTTTGAGTGTGTCAGAATAATGTGACCAACTTCTATGCCTTTGGAGGCTATTTCAACTTACTGAAAATGGGTTAAGTTCTAGAAATGAGTCTGATCCTATCCTTGGATTGTATTGCATCCTATCTAGTTATTTTCTGTGCAGAAAAGTGAACTGTTTTTCAGGTCATAAAATAGTAACACTGACAGAAGTAGTGTTCAAAATAGATTTAGAACAGAATACAGTTGCAGAAGAATCACATGTAAAACCTAAGGCAAGCACACTGACTATTTCACGATACCATATTTTGCATTGCCTCTGAAATGTTTTATCCAAATCCCAGTTGGAGATTTCAGTAGAAATGCCAAGAATTGGATGAGGTAGGTGGAAAATGAAGTGGTCTTATTCATCTGCAGCTATGATTTAAGTCATATTCCAAAGGTGTTCCTTTTCTGATTTGATTGGCTACAGCTTATCACTTAAGATTTTGCAGTTCCACATTTGGACCTCAGAGGAACACAAACTTAAAATAAGTGAAGATGGACATAGCTTTGCCAATTTTCAAAGAAGCAATTACTTACGTGAGTTGCTCTATCTCAGGTCTTGGCACAAGACTAATGGTGAAAAATTGGACGGTTTGATTGATAATAAACTAGAGCTCTCAAGCAGCTTGCTTGCAGATTGAGCTTTTGAAGCATGCCTCTTTTCATCTATAGCATTGAGGCAGAGAAAAATGAATGGTATCACTATTAGTTAAACAACAAATTGTTTTGACTGCTGTCAAACCAAATGTTAGGGTACATTACCCATGCCTTCTGCTGGGTGTAGTCTTTGATTTTGCTTAAGAAAGAGTGTTTACATGTAGTAACAGCAGTTGTAACCTTGGCAAAATTTGTTTTGTTCTGTTTAAAAAGCAGAGTACTATTAATATATATTTCCTACCTGGCTGCTTGTGTCAGTGAAGGGCAGCTAACTATGTCAAGTTTGTTTCCCACCCTCCTTCCCTTAGTGTTGCAGTATTACTTCCCCGTTTCATCAATATTAACACGTACTGTGGATGCATTAAAGAACTAGTTTTCTGGTACATGTGGGATGCAGAGTGATTTTTCCAGGTTGGAGAGGTACGTAAACGGTGTATCACAAAAACACACATGTTAAAAAAGGTACCTGTGAAGGCATTTACCATGTTGAAGACAACTTTGATGTTTTCAAAGAGTTGCTAGATGTTACTCAAACACACCCAAGTCTTCAGCTTCTTTGGAACAACTGTGAAATGCATTTTACCAAATTATGCTGCATGCCTGCTGTGTGGAGTGCTAATGGGAAGTGTCCATAGAGCATTCCTTACTGGGGGAAGTGAGTTTTCAGTACAGACTCTTGATGAAATTATTAGCTTTTTGTTTGTTTTTAAGCGTATTTTTAGGGGAATGAAAGGAGAGATGCTGTTGATTAACTGCTTTCCAGAATGGCCCTGCTTCAGGTTGGGGGAATCTGGGTTGACAATTGTCAGGCAAGCTCTGCTAACACAATTGATAACCTATACTTGAGGAATGACTTTGGGCAGCTTGTTTCCTAAAAGTGTTAGCTTGCTCTCCCACTCAAAACTCTTAAGGGCAGTATAACCACGTGAAATGATAGGGCTGCCTAATGGTAGTCAACTGTGTTCACTTGAAATATTGCACAAGTGTCACTAACAAGAACATCTTCAATACAGAGCTGTCCTACGAGCTGCTTTGATCTGGTTTCTTTGAAAAAGCTGTCAAGATTATAACTGATTCTTGAGCTAGATGTGGGGAGCTTACTCTGGCCGGTTTTAGACTCACTCTTTTGTTACTGCTGTTGCATAGCTGACTCTTCTTCCTCCTGAGAGTCAGATGTGGAAGATGGGTGTTTGTTTCTTCTTTGTAGTTGCATTGTATGTGAGCAATGGTCTTCTGCAGACCATTGTTTATTGTATGCATCTTATATCTGTCTTGCTCTTAATCTGATGAGCAGCAACGTGCTTGCTACCATAAAAAGATTTTGCTTTTAGGAGCTTGACAGTTTTGGGCTAAAACCCCTGTTGGGTGTGGTTTTGCTTGATTTTTTTTTTCAAGGCTATAAACTTTACATCTCTCTACTTTTGCAGGTTTTATGGCAGGAACTCTTCCTATGTCCATGGAGGACTGGATGCCAGTGGAAAACCGCAAGAAGCAGTATATGGTCAAGCTGTGAGTATCAAAATTAGTGGTGTGGCCTTCAGTCATGTTTAGAAGTTATTGTATGTGTCTGTCATTGTGCATCTGGAGTGTAGAACATACCTCTAGGGCAGGAAGAAAAGTGTTTGTTAAACTGACATCTTGATGGATTTGATTTCAGTTAGAAATGATTCTTTGGGAAAGGAACTGTGGTCACTGAGGCTTGTATTGAGTTATGCATGTTATCAGGTTCTTCTGTGGGTGGAAGTCTCTTAGGAAAATTTATCTTTTAAAATAACTTTTGAAGAAGTGGTGTTGCTCCAGAACGCTTGACCTTTATATATATGTATGTATACTTTTATATATATTCCTTATGTATGTATATAAACAAAGATGAACCCTCCCTCTCTTCAGCAGACCCCTTAAAAGTCTTAGAATGGCTCAAATATAGTAGTGCAGCTGGAGTACTGAATAGCAAGTGGTGATGTATTTGACTCCCCTTGTAAGTACTTTAAAAGTGCAGAATTATTTTAGCCCATATAGGCTGTTCTAGGTGAAAGACAAGATTTTGTTCCTGTGTTTGCTTTCTGAGCTTGAGCATGGTGTTTTTTTGCAATAGTTCAGGCTCTGAAAAGTTAGTTCAGGTTTTGAAAAGTTTTTTCTAAAGCTCTGTACAAAATTCAATGTAGCTAAAATGTAATTCTTCATTTCTAGGAGATACACAAAAAAGTGATGTCATTACAGTTCAGTGAATGTCACACCAAGATTCGTCATGTGGATGCGCATGCTACTTTGAGCGACGGGGTGGTTGTGCAGGTGATGGGAGAGCTGTCAAACAATGGGCAGCCCATGAGGAAGTTCATGCAGACTTTCGTACTTGCTCCAGAAGTAAGTGTATCTAAAGGTGTGTTTGACTGCAAGGAGTGAGGATGGAAGCCTGGCCTGTAGCTCTGATCTGTCTTACTGGGCTGCAAGATACTACCTGGCCTTTAGCCGTTGACCAGAAGGCTTGATTGTATGTGCCATAGTTCGTGAATGCACAAGAATGAGTGTACTGCATCTGTCTCAACATTTTCTTAGACTTGAGGTGTCCAAAGCAAATAGGAACTTGTGCTTAGGAGCTGTACGCATGGCCAGCCCTGTAAATGAGCACTCTAATGTTCTAGTCTTTCTTCAGTCTGCCAACAAATATAGGTATTGGTTAATGCAGTGCAGGTCACTGCTCAAATTCAGTTCTTGGCGAGAGTGGTGCCATGTCTATATCTTCCCCTGTTTCATCAAAAACTATTGGGTTGTTGATTATTAATGCATTAGAACTTTGTTGAATTTCTTCGTGTTTTTTAGGCAGTAGTATGAGTGCGCAGCCATCCTGTGAACACTCAATGTGTTTTTCATCATTTTTTCATTAGAAAAAAATCACAGGCAGCTTGATGAAACTAATAGGACTTAATGTTTACTTAGACCCGATGATTTCCATGCTTTAGCAAAAACTGTGTTACTGTGCTAGAAACTTTTCATCTTCCCAATGAGTTGAAGTGGCTGTTCCTTAAAGAACATATGCCACTTGAAAATGGATTTTAAGAAGTAGTACTATTCCAAAATTCAGCCATCCAAGGTTTATAGCTCTAAACTACCTGTATTGATAACTCCTAATATGTAATACTACAACATATATCATGAAAAAAAATGTGTATGTTCCTCTTCTACAGGGATCTGTACCAAACAAATTCTATGTCCATAATGATATCTTCAGATATGAAGATGAAGTATTTGGAGATTCAGAAGGAGAGCTTGATGAAGGTGAGAAGAATTGTGCTTCTGACACATGAGAGTTTGCCTTGTACTTGTTCCTTCACCATAGGCATAGTGTTTCTGTGAGAGTCTAGAGGATTTGGAAAGGTAAAAACTATACTGTGTTATCATGCAGTGTAGTAATTTGAAAGCAGGGAGAGAGAGTCTAGATTACGTTGTTGTGACTCTCTGCTGGTCCAGACCAGTCTATAAACCTAAGTGTTTGTTGTAGCGTCTTGTTCTCTAAAAGACTAAACTGGTTTCGGCTGATAACAAAGGGCAGCAAAGTGAGCAGTTGCACTTTTTTCTGCAGTTGAATTTCTTTAGGTAGAGTTCATTTCTCTTGTCAGATGGATTTGTAAGTGAAACGATTTGAATATAACTGGCTTTTTTGAATACAAGATGTAATTTGCTTTCATATCGTAACAACCCTTAGTGGTTCATTTCTGTTCACAAGCTGAACTCAGGTTTGTTCTCAGGCTTTTTTTTTTTTTTCCTGTTCATTGAGCCAGGGCAAATTGAAGAAGAATAAAGATAGAATGTGTGTATGTGTGTTCACGGGTTACTGCTGGAATTTCCATCATCTTATCTGTGGAACAAAGTATCTTGAGCAATTATCCTCCTTGCATTTGAGGTTAATCTTCTTAGTTTTAGGTACTGTGATTTATGAGCAGGGGATTTAAACTTCCTTTACTACTGCCAACATATGGAAAGCATCTGATGCTTAAAAAGACCCCCAAACCTTTCTTGCAGAGCTTTCCAACAACAGTACAACTCCATTTCCTCCCTTCATGAAAATGGTAAGAAACAAAGCCTCCTGAAAGAGCAGCAGGGTCTTTTCCCTTATTGTAGTGCTTACTTACATTGCCGCCAATTGAATGCGCTTCCAAATTAAGTGGGGCTTGTTTGCATTTGCAGAGATACTCAAGAAATTTTTTCTCTTGTATCAGAATCTGAAGAAGAGGTGGAAGAGGAGCAGGAAGAAAGGCAGCCCTCACCTGAACCTGTGCAAGAAAATGCGAGCGGTGCTTACTATGAAAATCATCCTGTAACGTAAGAAATTCATTTTATTAAATGAAGTTACTTTTTTAAAGAAAACCAGAATCATTTTGGCTTTTGGTCAATCTGGAGGTGATTTAATGGGTTTAGGAAACTATATAAAATTTGTTGTGGATTTATGTTATGGTGCCTTGTGTTATTCTAAACACGGATTCTTGAAGGAAGAAAGGAAGTGGAAGATGTTCTTACCTCTTTTAAGTATGAAGTGAGAAGGTAGCAAATGCATTTATGTATACACTTACAGTAGTCTCTATTTTATAAAATTATAATGATGAGTTGATGTAGTTCATATTGAACAGATGCATGTAACTTTCAATAAACAAAACTGCAATTCCTTTGGTCACGTACTGGTATGGCAGTTCGGTAAGGAAGCAGTTGATATGCTTCCAAAAAGAACTTCACTTTATGTGTGGCTTCAATTTATGTGTGTCTGTTGGTCTATGCTACTTGTTTTCTAGAAACAGTGCTGCTCGAGTGTAGCATCTATTCCTTAAAGGGTTTAAATGCCTGCTGTGTTATTGACATTCTCTGCAGGGAATTGCAAAACTTATCTTCATTTTAGTAGAAATAGTTTGATTTCTTTGCATGCAACCAGAGTGGTACAGATTCAATTCTCATGAGAGCATATATGTATGTTGCGACACACTGTAGCAAGTTGACCACAGGATAATCATTTTAATAACAATCTTCACTGTAGTTTTGTTATTAAAATGTCAGGAAATAGTAAGAAGTGGACTAACTGCATAAAATGCTTCTGGTTATTGTAG
>JAUBNY010000301.1:3181663-3195211 GCA_032275445.1 Crypturellus soui | reverse complement strand
ACTGTAGTTTTGTTATTAAAATGTCAGGAAATAGTAAGAAGTGGACTAACTGCATAAAATGCTTCTGGTTATTGTAGTAATGGGATAGAGGAGCCACTAGAAGAACCATCTCATGAACCTGAGCCAGAACTGGAATCTGAAACAAAAACTGAGGAGCTGAAAGCAGAAGTAGAAGAAAAGACCCTTGAAGAGCTAGAAGAGAAGTCTCCATCTCCACCTCCTGTAGAACCTGTTTCACTACCACAAGAACCACCAAAGGTTAGTTAAAAATCATATCTGTGCTTCTAAGTAAAAATAGTAAACCAAAACATTTGATTTTTAAATTAGCCTTTTTGAGTGGCCTCGTATCTGTCTTCATTGTCATGCTGTATGAACAGCTTGACTTTAACCTTTAACGTTATTTTTGTTAAAAAAATATTTAGCTAAAAAGGAAATAATGTTATTTTAAAATGTTACCTGAGTCACCTATTGTAAATATAATGTTCTCCTTGTAAAATGTGTGTGTGTGGTTTTATGCATGTGTAAACCTTTTTAAATGTGGAGTTGAGATGTGTCTAAAAAAAAAAAAAAAGCCCTCAAAAATGAGAACCACTGTTCTTTCATGGGGGAAAATAAAAGAAAGATAAAAAAAGACTTAATAATACATTGACACTTGCAAAGTTACCATCAGTAGAGCTTTAAAATGAGTATGAGGGCTTTGCCTGTCTCCCTTAGAGGCAGCATGTCACATCTTGCAAAACATAATGCACACACCATGAGTCCTCTGATACAGTTACACCTAGGTAGCGTGAAAGAGATGGGAGGAGTCGATGAAAACTGGAGAGGTCGTTTTCTAGCTCCAGTGTCGGTCTCCCCTATTTTGCCAATCCTTTTTCTCTTTTCCATGTTAAGTTCTAACTTCTGGCATCCACTTTCTTTCTTTCTGCAGAAGACACTTTAATAGCACAGGGTTTTCAGTCCTAGGTTTCATTACATCGTGGAAAGCAGTGATCTCGGGATGCTGAGGGAACTGAGCTCACTCAAATAGTGCTAGTGAGTACGGTACATGCTCGATCTATACCGCTGGAGTCCACAGCTGCTTAGAACTGCAAAGCCTTCTGTGTCTTGGATGTAATGCTGGCACTACAATGATGTAATGGTTAGATGTGAACCAAAAGTATATTGTGAGCAGATGAGTTTCCCTATAGGAATGTCAGTAGTTTGCCATGATTAGTAGCCTAGGTTTGTTGCATTTCCTGCAGGCTTTCTCTTGGGCTTCAGTGACCAGTAAAAACCTGCCTCCTAGTGGTACTGTTTCTTCCTCTGGAATTCCACCCCATGTTAAAGCACCCGTCTCACAGGTAACCCATCTGTGAACACCTTGGATTGTCTCATTACTTCTGCAAACTGCTTCAGTTTTTTTTTTTAATTAACAGATCAAATTGTATGACTTAAATTTCACAAATTAATTGTGTCTTAAATGTTAATGCACTCACCTTCTTGTCGCAACTGAAGGCATATACACTTAACATGTGTAACTGGGTGGAGGTAAAGTTAAAATCTGTTCATATGCAATCAGTAAATCACTTCAGAAGCTTTTTTTGACTTATCTTACTGGGTTATGGTTTGATCTAAAAAGAAAAGCAAAAAAAAAGGCAAGAAACCTTTCAAAATAATAGTTTTCTAATGTGTGTGCAAAAGGGGTATTTCATTGGCAGAAGTGCCCCAGCAGTAAAAGAAGTTGCATCATTTTTAAGTTTGGCCTTATAAGCCTTATCCCCTTACAAAAAACCTTTGGACTCCATTATCCATTTATACAGAACCCTGTACCAACTTATGACTGTGTGAGGAATGGAAGGATTCACATTTCCTTGCCAGGACAATGCTGTCTTCCCATTCCTAGGTTTGTTGTGGGAGGAGGGAAAGGAGGAAAGAAGGAAAGAAAGTTTGACCGGGTGATAGCTCGTGTCCTGCACATGCCAAGTTGGCATAAGGTGACCTGAGACTCTCAATGTTAGCTGCCTCCATGTAAGCAAAAGCCCTTGAATTAAAAAAAAAAGAAAGTGTTTTAGTCTGTATTACTGATGTTGTATTTCACAAGCACATATATTGTGCAACTCAGGTCCAACCTTTTTAAAAAAACAGCAACTTTTAGTAGAGCAGCTGTGTTATTGCAGCTGTTGTTTTTGCAGTGGTTTCTTCTCCATTTTTTACTGGCATAGAGGAATCACCCTTCAATTGCTCTTCAGCCAAAAGCATGTTTCTTCAAAAAAAAAAGAAAATCTGCCTTGTATGATTATTGCTTTTTGTCTGACAAGATTGTTGTGAAAATCAGATAGTGGCTATGTAATGAATTGAGAAGCCTATCTGTTTTCATCAGCTTCAAAAGGGCTTTGATCATTCAGGTGGTATTTGAGCAGTAAAATAAAGTTTCTCTTTTAGGGCAGAATAGATTTTCCTTAAACAAAACCAAAATAGGTTTTTTTCAGTGCAGTTTCAGTTGCAGAAGAGAGAATAGATTTGTCCTTGAAGAATAATTAGGAATGATCTGGATCAGAGAATAGAATAAGAGTTTCCAGGTGTCCAGTTGAACCTCCTCTGTGTTGCTTCTGCGGCTTGTTCGTGCTTTCTGCCTTTTAGATTGTTTGCTGTGACTTCATGTTCAGCTAATTTTGCGTGAAAGTTTTTGAGCAAGAGTGGAAACAGGCAGGATTTTCTCTCTCTTCACTCTTTGGAGCCAGGCTAGTATGTTCTCAATTGCTCCTCTTGCATGCTTTTCGGACGTGGTGTGCAGAAAGCTGGTGAAAAAGGCACTCAAACTATTTCTACTGGGTTTACAAAGCAGTAGCAGTTTATTTCCATTCTCTTGCTTTCATTAACATCTGATGCTGTACATGGAGACAGGCAGAGTAGATTGCACCAATGAGTGGGTAGGAGATGCTGTTCCAACCAGCATCTGCGATGTTACAAAACAGTCAACAAGCTGGTTTTCTCAGCCTTCTCCTTGTATCATTCCATTTTTTGCCCCAATTTTTAACAAGTTTAAATGAGACCTCCATAGAATAACTCTGAATGTGCCCGAGGGCTTCATAGGGGGTGTCTCAATTATAAACCTATGCAGTTCCTATCAACAGCTGTGGAGTTAAACAGCTTGGCATTCCTTGCTCAGGTAATCCTTGCTGTTTTTGTGGATGTTTTGAAATTGACACTGAGTAATAGCAGCTTGCAGTGATAAGTTGGATCTTCTCTTTACAGCAAAGAATAGACTTATTTTTTAACCTCGGGATAGCCCTTACATGTGAGTTCCCTCGGAGAGCTGGTGCAGAAAGAGACTTGTCCTGCGCTCCTTAGCTCCATGATTTGTTTTTAACTGTAAGGGGAAAGCCATTCTGACTTCTACTGGCATTAAGACAGTACTTAGCCTGGGGCGGCAGGCACAGTAGTCCTTGACCTTTCCTTGAGCTTGGAAATGGTGATGCAAGATAAGGTTGGTGTTTATACAGGCTTCATTCAACTCCCAACCTAAAATCTCTTCAGACTTTAAATAGATTTTTTTTTTCTCTATGAAGGAATCTGTGCATTAAACCTAACAGTCCTGGAAGTCTTGAGGCATTTTAAGGTTGACTCAGATTTTAGGTACCAAGGTTTAACTGAAGAGAGGGATCTGAAAGCTGGTCTGTCCTCTCTTGGTTTAGGCTGCTTAGTGGTTTTGTCTTAGCCCTCGTGGAAGTGACAGAAGAGGGCCCTTTAGAGAGGTTTTATGTGACTACCTACCTGGGAGGCAGTATAGCAGTCCCCTGATGTATGCACCTGACCTGAGTGCTGGAATTCAGCTGAGGAGGGGGATGCGTTTTGCTGTCCGTGGTGCGACGTACTTAGTTTTTGGTATGCGTGTGTTTTCTGTGTGGCAGGCATCTCGCTATGGAGAAGCTCTTAAACCTTGGAGGGTTCTCAAACAGACTTGCATGAGACTTGGGAGCCACCTCTGGTCTTGTCTTCGTGCCCCATTCTCTACTGTTTAAGGGGGTATTCCCTTCCAAAGTGAGTAAAGGCTTGTGGCTGACTCTTTTTGCTGTCATTCCCGGTAGTGGCAGAAAGAGGCCCAATTCCTTCTTGTTTGGAGCTGTAGGAGAGAAAAGAGACAATATAATCTTTTCTGGCATTAAGAAGGCTTCAGTAGGTTAAGGTTTGTGGCACAACTTGCTCTGAGTGGAACTTGACTCCTTGTGGAAATCTTTATACGGTGAAATAAAAGTTGCAATTAGCTGCTGCTTGGACTGTAACTGGCAGCTCTTTGCAGGAATCTTGTGGTGCTGCTAATGATTACAGTACTTTGGGAGAGCATAGTTTTGCAAAAGTCTCCAGAGCTTCAAACAGCACCAGAGAGCACTGAGGCAGTTTTTCTCTGTGAAAGGGGATAGTAGTGTTTAGAAAGCAGCTAGTGAGATTAGTTGCTTTTGGTTAGACAAAATATTTACATGTCGGATGAGAAGTTCAGTGAAATGCAAAGCAGTTTTCTGTTGTACAAGATCTAGAGGACAGATGTCAGTGACTTAGAGAATTTTTGTTATTTTTGGGGTAGGGAAAGAGTATTTAATCCTGAGAGCAGGAAGAGCCTAAGTAATGAAGGATCAAAATGTCTCTTCAAAAGTGTAATTCTTAATGCAGTGCATGTTGTGTGAATAAAAGACACTGGTGATCATACATGAGCCAGAAGGAGGTATTAGGATTTTTCCAGATAATTCTGGAATTGAGAGTCTGGAATTTTTCTAGATAATTCTGGAATTGGAGTTGAGATACTGATTGTAGAAATGTTTAAGACAAGATAGTGCCTGGCTGTACAGAGCACGAGCAATAGAGGACCAAGACATTTATTTGGGGCAGTTGCAACTGTTGTTTGCCTTGAATCCCCAAAGGAAAATAAGGGAGAACACTTGACATAAACTACAGCAGCAGTCTGATGTCATCTTAACTCAGAAGCTAGTGTTCATCTTTAGGCTTCTATGAATTATTTCAGTTTTCTGAGATAAGAACCAAGTACAGGAGCAGCTTTTGGACTGTTGTACAAAAAGTGGATTTCAAAAATGGAAAATGTTGGAAATTGCTTCAGTGTTCAACAAGCTGCTTGGAAATAGTTTTGAAAGTTCTGTCTGTTTCTTCAAAGTAAATTACTTTTAAAAGCTTTTTTTTTTTTTTTTTGCATGCAAATGTTTGGATTAAGATAATTAACATGTTCTTGTTCTTGAGAATTTCAAGGTTGTCCTGTTGTCTTGTGTACATCATGACCTCAACATAATGAAAGTTGAGGAAGAATCTCAGCAGGTAGTCTGTAGACAAAATGTTGTTTCAGGTGGCTTTTCTTAATATCAGAAATTTGCTTCTTAAGGCTTTTGTTTTGTTTTCCTCTTGCTTTTCAGAAGTTGCATTAAAGTTCTACAGCATCCTAGGTAAAGAAACCTTCAGCAGCTCAGATAGGAGCTTCTCCATTTCTTCATGTTTATCTTGGACTACCTGCTAATCCTTGAACTTTGAGCTTGGCAAGAGGAAGTTCTGTTTGATCTACGTGGGGTTTTAGGCAGAATAAGGGATTCTTGAATCATGGGACGTTGGGGTTCTCAATGCCTGGTCAAACACAGAAAGTTTCTTTCAGCTATGCTTTTGGGGAAACATTCTGATTCAGAGTTGTTTGCTTTGCACCTCTTAGTAGACAAAATTGAACACTGCAGTCCTGGATTGGTACAGAGGAGTTTATAGAGGTGAAAAAAACATATTTCTAAACACAAACACATGACATGGATGCATATCTTCCTGCGTTCGTCTTGTGCATGCCACTTACCTGTCTTTTGTGTTTTTTGATTTTTGATTTTTAACTGTTTTTTTTTTTTCTTTAATATATGGTGTTTAATAATGGGTGTTTTCCTCCTGTTTCAGCCAAGAGTTGAAACGAAACCTGAAGCTCAGTCTCAGCCTCCTCGTGTACGTGAACAGCGTCCAAGGGAAAGACCAGGTTTTCCACCTCGAGGACCTAGACCAGGTAATGTGAATCAGTTCATGCTCCTGATTGGGGCTAGTTAGAGAGATGGGTCTCCTTGGATGGTCTTGCCTGTAAGTGGGAACTGTGAGTCCACGCTGAGATGAGCTGTTGCAAAGGTTAGATGTTATTTCCAAGTTTCTATTCAGTTGAGTTTTTCATTAATAGTCAGGCCACTACCCTTACATGCTTGAAGACCTTTCAGGTGTCTTGTCTTTGGAAAAGCTAATTTTGAAATCTCTTGTTTTTTGAACATCCACTACCTTTTGCTGAATCTTGAGAACAAGAGCTCTTATGTATCTGTCATTGTGGCCTGAAGTGCTCTATGTTTTGACTGAAAACTCTTCTACTGTGCCAGCTCCGCATCAGTCAGTTAATGATCTGATGTTACTCATACAGCATATCCAAATCCATGGAATGGGCTCACTAGAAAAGCTGCAGGTTACTTTGCACTTGTCGGAAGTGATATGGAGAGGTGAAAGTCTTAGAGCTGTGTTCATTAGTCCTGCCTGGTTATGAGGGGAACCTCTGTGCAGTGTTGGAAACAAAGGGATGTGGTCAAAAGCCCCGAATCCAAAGATGCTGACGAGTTCATCGTCTACTGTGGAAAGAAGCTGGAGTTTTAAGAGATAGTACGTGTGAGTAACACCAAGTAGTAGCGTGAACTTGCAAGAGCTGTCAAAGCACCGCCTGCAGGTGTGGTTACATCACAGCTACTGGCAGCCTCTCCATCGATTCTGGTCAATTAAAATTGCTTCTAACAAGAGGCCTTGGTGAGCATCCCCCAAGCTTTCTGACCCACACCTGTTTTTTTAAGTTCTTTTTGCCTTGATTTTCATCAGCACAAGCATTCCCTGACTGTCAGACAGCACTGAAACCAGAAGGATTTAAGATGCTGTCAGACAGCACTGAAATAGGAGGGATTTAAGGTGCCAATAAAGTAGCTTAAAATCTAATATCTGCTTAATGAACCTTTTGAAACAATCTAGCAAGCTTTTTGCAAACCGATCCAGGGGGACTCATAGGGGTGCATACCTAGCCTGAGGTACTTAAAGCACGGGAGAGGTGAGAGTGGCTGTGCTCACAGCACAGGGTAGGTAACAAGGTGCCAGAGAGCTGCAGGTCTTTACATTGCCTATTGCTAAATTATGTATTGCAAGTCGGGTGAGGATGAGAAATGCTGTTCAGGCAACGTGTGGTAAAATGTGACCAATTCACCAGTGTTTCCACTGAGCTGGTGAGAATATTAGGAACTTCACTTCTGTTTGGGGCCAAATGGTGGAAGATGAAAGCCAGAAAAAGTAACTGTCAAAAATGGATTTTAATGTGGGTGCAAAATAAAGATGTTGTTGTTGTCTTAAGGAATGGGCTGAGAGGTGACTTAAATCCAAGTGTTTTTTTTTGAAAATAACATTTTAATAGGTAGCAAGCTTCATTTCCATATGAATTATGATGACTGTAGTGGGATTTCCCCCTTTACCCCTTGAAAAAATCTTCTGGCCTCCTAAATGCAATTTTTAAGGCAAACTATGTGGAACTCTCACATGAACCTACCCAGTACAGCAGATGTATTAGTTAACCTAACTAGGAAAACTAGATGAAAAGAGAACATAACTTTGTGTTGCTATTACAGAGAAATAGCAACAGAGAGTTGTTCATAAGTGTCCAAATTGTCAGAGCTACATAGAGACGAAGATCGTATCCTCCCTCTCCTATTACCTGCATTAAACAGAAGGCCTGAGAGTACAGAGGCTTTGTTCTTCTCAGATATAGTTGTCCAAGTCAGCACAAGTGCTACCTTCGATGGCGCTACCTTTTTTTTCCTGTTGACCGCAGGGAGAGGGGATATGGAGCAGAATGAGTCAGATAACCGCCGAATAATTCGCTATCCGGACAGCCACCAGCTCTTCGTTGGGAACTTGCCACATGATATCGATGAGAGTGAACTGAAAGAGTTCTTCATGAGTAAGTAATAATTTCAGCTGCAGACACCAAGAAGAACAGAAGTGTTTTCCATGTTGACAAGCCACGTACCATTTGCTCAGGCGAAACAAGGGGACTTTTGCATGCTGTAATGTGACGGGTGCTTTCTGTGAAGAAACAGAAGGGCCCTAGAGCTGGCCATTAGTTTTAATAACTTGGTTCCCTGCTTGTGCCTTCCAGGCTTTGGAAACGTGGTAGAACTTCGCATAAATACTAAAGGAGTGGGAGGAAAACTGCCTAACTTCGGCTTTGTCGTATTTGATGACTCGGAGCCAGTTCAGAGAATTCTAGTTGCAAAAGTAAGTATGAGCACTGGGTAGCTGTTGAGGATGGAGAAAACACCCAAAAAGACAAGTAAAGGGGGCTCTCCTCCTTCCTGCTGCTCTGGTTTTTGTCATTCGTTCATCTTGTGTTCTCTTATCATGAACAGATGTTAGAAAAACACAGTTTTGGCACAGTTGATTTGGCACAGTTGAGTTGATTGTCTAGAGGACTTTCTGACTTACATCAGCTGTGCTAGGGCTCCTCAAACATTGACATACTGACCTGAGGTTTTATGACCTCAGCACTCAGACTCTGTGTGCAGCTGAATCCTCCTATTGCAGATCCCTGTAAGCTGAAAACTCAGGACCTAAGTGTTTGAAGGGCATCACACAGATCACTAACTTGTGTGTCCTGGGGTTCAGAAGAGAAGCGTGGTTGTTGACAGCTGTGACCTGAGGAACTGGAGCTGGAAAAGGACAATTTTTATTTGTAGCATACAGGAGGTAGGCCTGATGGAGCAATTCTTGAATTATTTTTCCATCAGGCAGGAAGTGTAGTCTTGAAGTGAAAAGACCAAAACAAATCCTTGCTTTTATTTAAGAAATAGTTTTTTAATCCTTGCATGCCGCATTAATTTAAAAAAAAAAAAAAAAAAAGATTTTCTGTAGAAATCTAAGGCTCAAAATGTGTGTCTTGGGGAACTGTTAACAGTTCATATTTCTCCTTCGCACATAAGTAAAGATAGGGAGAGGAGAGCAGTGAATGCAGTGTTTTCATATGCCTTGTGGAAATGCCTCTGTGAAACGATGACTAACCTGTGCCTTGAAAACTTTTCCTCATAAGCCCATTATGTTCCGGGGTGAGGTGCGCTTGAATGTGGAAGAGAAAAAGACAAGAGCCGCCCGTGAGAGAGAGACCCGCGGCGGCGGCGATGACCGCAGGGACCTCCGGCGCAGCGAGCGCGGCCCCGGGGGGCCCCGCGGAATAGTGGGTGGTGGCATGATGCGGGACCGCGACGGAAGAGGACCCCCGCCGCGCGGCGGCATGGCACAGAAACTGGGCTCTGGACGCGGAGCCGGGCAGATGGAAGGCCGCTTCACGGGACAGCGTCGCTGACGTCTCCACTGCGGGCAGACAGGCTGGGCAGTGGTACATTATCCATCGTGTTTGCTTTCTTGTTAATTTTTTTTTTGGCTTTGGAATGTGACACAGCCCTTCTGATGGTTTCTTTGATGTGAAAGCATCCTTTGGTTTCCGGTTTAAGTTGAGGTGGACGTTCTTTCCCCAGTTTCACAACAGGAGTCACGCTGTTAATTTATAAATGTAGACTTGGAGAATTGAGGACTGAAAAAAAAATGACCATTTAAACTATCTGCAACAAAAGTGAACTAAAGGACATGCCCAATAGAATTGAGGTTCTTTCAGTCAAAAACCCTCTGCTGCACATTTTGTGTAAGCGTTACGGTTTCTGCCTATTACTGTTGGAAACACAAATAGTGCAATTTGTGCAATTGGAGAAGCTTGCCTTTTTTTTTCATTTTTAGAACACTTGGCTCCAAACAAACTTGTGTTTACGCACTCATCAGAATGCACTAATGGGTACTCTGAACTCATTTATATTGACATCTGCAGGAGGCATCGGAGGAAAAAACCCTTCATCCTCTTCCTCTGACAGAATAGCTTGTGAAATGATGCGGGCATCTGATCTGCTTGCTGTGACCAACATACGTGCACACGCAAACCTTAATAAGACTACAAGTATTTTCCACAAGGAATCCATTTAGTTGTAAATGAAACAACCCAGAGTTTCAAAGTCATACTCCTGAATACTAAACCAAGTTTGATAGCTCACATCAGGTTTTTCTATCTGCCCCTCTTGAGTACAGGGATGGCTGCTCGACACACTCCTCCTTCCCCTCTGCCCTTCCCAAGTAAGCATTGTACAGTGAAAATTGTCTTGACTGTATGTGAGTTCTCTGGTAATGTAATAAGCATGATGGTGCCTTCTATGAATACATCATTCCAGTCTTGCTGGTGATTTTGTACAGTATAGTGTATGAATTACTGTGCTGCAAAGCCAATCTGCTGCAAAGCATTTAAAAGAAATCATTGAAAAAAAATGTATTAAAAATTGCAGTATCTTTAAATCAGTAAACATTGCTAAAATTATCATTCACCTTGCTCTTCAATTAACAAGTTCGTCTGTTTTTTTGCAGAGGGGGGGAAGGGAGGAAGAAGGCATACAAGTAGTCTCCGGCTTGTCTCTTCTCTTTAATCTATGTCAAAGTTAAAGACAACGGAGTCGAAATCTCTCTTAGACATTTCAGAAGTCAGTCAAGAATTGTGGCCAATTTTTGCCAGCTTGTAATCAGTAGAACTGAGCATCCTTTGTGAGGGTGAGCGTATCAAAAGAGAGGATACTGCAATTTTCAGAGAACAAAATAGCAGCTCTAAGTATTTGCATTTTCCAGTTGGCGCTTTTTTTTTTCTTTTTTAAATTCTTGCTTTGCACATAACTCTCAACTGAAGTTGACACTTCTGGGGCTCTGGACTTGCGGGTAGGAAGGAGACGTCCTCTCCGTGGGTTATACGTGGGATTTGCAGGTTGGGAGCTCTGGAGCGCCTGTCCCTGTGCTGCCGCGCAGCCGGGCCAGGGAGCGTAGCAGGAGAAGGGGCAGGGGAGCGGCGTGCGACGCGCGGTGAACGTGTGGCCGCTGACAGCTGCTCCTCAGCATGGAAGACCTCGCCAAAAATGGCCATTTCAAGCAAAAGCAGATAGGGGATGATGGCAATCTGCCTCTGGATTCTGCATCCCCTGCTCTTTTCTCCTAAGTTGGATGATTTTGCACATACTTGTTTCTGATGTGTTAGGT
This sequence comes from Crypturellus soui, assembly GCA_032275445.1. Classification (NCBI taxonomy): domain Eukaryota; kingdom Metazoa; phylum Chordata; class Aves; order Tinamiformes; family Tinamidae; genus Crypturellus; species Crypturellus soui. The sequence goes on along the minus strand of JAUBNY010000301.1, from coordinate 3,184,081 downwards.
GAAGGGAAATAGCATCTATTTTTCCCAAACTCAAGGTCTTCTGTGTTTGATGGTAAGTCTTGCACTATTTCCATACTTTTTTTTTTTTCTGGGACACATTTCTTGTACTTTCCATTTTCATATTACAGGTTTTTTTGGCTTTTTTTTATTTGTTTTTTTTGTTTGTTTGTTTGTTTTTGGTTCGACTCTTGCATTTCAAGCTGTAACTTGGAAATCTCTTATTACTTGAACTGCTCACGGCACGACAGAACGGAGGTTTGAAGCCTTCGGTCTCAACTCGCTGTCTTCAGTTAGTGGTTTGTCACTGGCGCACTTTGCGTGGCTTTTTGTCCTTTTTCAGTGCTGCGGTGTTTTGCTGCCGCCAATCTAATTGGCTTGGCAGATGGCACTAGGAAGAATCTCCACAAGAAAAACGGAGTATTAGAAGAGCTACTGAGCCATTCTGCTTTCTGGCTTGCTTCTTGTTCAAATGGCATTAAACAAACACAAAAACATTGGGACGTCATCCAGAGAAGTTTACATGGTGATAGTTCACCTACTGTACTGTGGACTCTTAAATGTTCTTGACCCTCTTATAGTAAATGTACCTCTTAGAGCAAAGGAAGGGATTCACTGACCATTACTGTTAGTTGCTGATTTGTGGATGGTGGGAGTATTTTATCATTACAGTTCTATTTCAACCAACTTGGCTGACCATCTTGGCTTTAGTGGGTATACAGACAGTGGATTACCATCTTTATTGCTGTAACGTGTCAAGCATTATATGCTAGTAGATTCTAGTTTAATTGTTGCAGGTGGAAAAGTATTTTTACTTTTAAGTTTCCATTCTGAATGTGTTTTGACTAAACATACCAATAAACTACTGATGTCTGCAGCATTTATCAATGTCCCTAATTCTCTTGAATGTAGGTTGGTGGAGAGCGCTATTACAGCCCCTACAATACAGAAAATGGATTTAAATGGCAATTTTTCTGGCTTGTCAGACCAGGGGAAGCCCTGTCAGCAGTGTCACGTGCTTGAGTGGAAGTGATAATGGGAGAGTCGCTGAGCTCTGGCTCTTCCTGGCCGTGTGGATCCCTGTCTGGGATGCTGCAGTTGGAAAGACAAAGCCAAGGGGAGGCCAGACAGCCTCCCTGTTTGGTCCGGTGTCACCGTGGCTGGCGAGGGCTCCTGGCACCCGGCCTGGTTGGGGTTGATCCTGCTGCAGAGCTGAAATGCAGGAAAAGCCAACACACTTGGACTGTGTCGAACATGGACGGCGAAACAGTGCCCTTTTTGCAAGCTGATGTGATGGCTCCACTCACACCACGGCTCAGGGAGGACGAGGGCTCCCCTAGAGCGCGTCCTGGGGTCGGCTTTGCAGCACCCGCGGAGCTGTCAGCCTCGGGGGAATCCCGAGAATGGCTGCTATGAGCGAGGAGAGCAGCTAGAAGCTGCATCCAGCTGCTGTGGGAGCCGCGGCGGGCAGGATGCGGAGCATGAGCAAGTAGTGCCCTGGGTTCCTCGCTCTTGGCTGCGGTCTCGCAATATTGAGGAATGGATCCTCATGCTACAACATAACCTCCGCTTTTCCCCTTCTTACTTTTGCTGGCTATGCCAGGGCCAACGTTGGCCCAAAATCATGCCAAAAGGATGATTCTTACCATGCTCATAGATGAGTTGTGTCCGAGGCAATTCCAGAGCTGCAGTGCTTTGACACTCCTGCGGAAGCTTCTGCTGATGGCTGGCTGCTGTCTCTGCAAGTCCTGTGCTGAGCACATGCTCTACTACCTGGGAGATGCGGGATCAGCTGGGAAGTTTGGAAGCAGCAGCACGGTTGTGGGAGCTGCAATACTGGAGGTGATGAGCAGATCCTGCAGCAGACCCTGAAGTTGGGGTCCCTGAAAATGCCACCTCTGAGGAGCAGCCTCAACTGCTCTGAGAGGTGTAAGCACGAAAGAAGCCGCAGAAATACCCACCACACGGTGTGGGCTCCTGAAGCACTGGGGCCTTGGCGTGGCTTCCTGAGGTGGTGGAGGCCTCCAAACTCACGCTGTATGGTGAACAGGGGGCTGGGTAAGAGAGGAAAGGCAAAACGGTATCTGAAGACTGATAAAAGCAAACCAGATCTACCCAGGATGCCATTGAACTTGTAACATGAAGTCTTAGATACTTAAAATCTTAAAAGAGCGTGTTTTGTTGTTCACTGTGCTTCAGCGAAAACTTTGTGAGTGGTAGTAGGTGAAGATTGGCTTGTACGGGATTTTTGTGACGTGGAACAAGGAACAGGCATTAGATGCACGCCGTGAGGGACAGGTGTGTGTCCCTGAGGAGAGAGCGCACAGAGGAAAGAGCGCACAAAGTGATTTGCGGAAAGCCTTCACAGGCTGGGCATGGGCATGGGCATGCGCTGGATGTCCTGGTTCTGGTCCTCCCTGG
>JAUBNY010000301.1:3156871-3173549 GCA_032275445.1 Crypturellus soui | reverse complement strand
CCTGTGCACTGAGGTGAGTTTTACTCTGGATAAAGACCCAATATTGCCATCTCCCTTCAGCTTGAGGATTCATCCCTAAATATGGGATGCCTCCTCTCCTGTGCTTTCTCATCCCCAATTCCCTCCCTGGGTTTTACCAGCAGTAGTCTCCTACAGCAAGATAGAACCTTACATGTGAGTGCTGGCAGGCCATACCATGAGTACAGAAAGAGATATCTGTGGTTTATCACATCTCATGTTCCAGACAAGTGCCCATCTCACCCAACTGCCCCATCCTGGTACTTGTGAAAAAGAAGAGACATAAGGCAAGAGGGAAGGTTTACCTCCTCCAGTTCCTCCCAGTTGTAGTTACTGTTGCCAACTATCATGGCCCTGAGCTCCGTGGGCTGGAAGAGTTCCAGGACTTTCCCACCACACACTTTCAGGAAGCCACTGGAAAAGGCTGTGTACCACTCATGGATGGAGAGGTTGAAGATGTAATTCACATAGGCTTCAACAAATTCTTCCCTAGTGCATTGAGAGAGAGCAGGCAAAGGAAAGCACTTTTATTCATATGTCTGAGCAGTGGCACGGCTAGTTTTCCTGCAGAGCAATTGTGGCATATTTGACAGAGATTAAAGAGCAAATCTCCTAGGTATTCAAAATAAAATAGCCAAACTGTTCAGCAGGCCAGAATTAAATGCTTCTGCCTGTAATGCATCCTGCATACATCAGTCTCCTGTAGGTTCACCCCACTGCCTTCCTCCCACTGAGCTAAACCACTGTAACTTCAGTCACCAGGCAAACGCGTTCACTCTCTGGCTCTGCTCTCGCAACCCCAGGCGAGGATGTGCAGGAAATAACCTGTGGCTCTTGCCCGGCCGCAGGTACTGGCAGTTGCTTAGTATGGAGCTGCCTGCCCATCTGCAGTGACCTCCAATGCCCGGGTCCAGAAGCCAGCAACGTCCAAGGCAGCAGGAGCCCAACCAAGCAGACGGTGCCTTGAAGGCTGCTCGATCCAAACCAGAGAGCCTCATAAAGCCCCCGTTGGTACTCTGCGATTTTTAAAGGCAGCAGCAGCTGACTCCGTCCTCACTGAGCTTCCAGCCAGGGGTTCAGCACCTTTGAAACCAAAGCAGTAGCTCAGAGGCAAGACTGAGGAAATCCTGCAATGAAGTCTTGATCTGAAACTGCAGGTCTGATTCCCTCTCTCCTGCCCCCAGAGGGAAATACCCCAAGAAACCAGGTTAACTCTGAAGGAATTCCCCCTCACTATAGAGCAGGAAAAGTACTGTCAGCAAGCTATAGGGACAGACACTGCCTCTTCACCTTCAAACTCTGGGTAAGCAAATCTAGGACTTGCACTGATCAGCATTTGGAGTACGTGGCAAAGACAATGACTTTTCTCAGAATGACAATGCTGTTTTGCCTCAAGGTGTCCCAAGAATAGCATTAAAATAAAATAAAAAATGTCCTGTTATCATTGGCCAGAAACTTCTGGCAGGCCTGGGCCAACTCTGGCTCTGGACTTTATTAGGAGGTTAAGCAGCTTTATTATACTCTCTCTTTCCTTTTCTTAGGGCATCATAATTTGAGTGCAGTACTAGAATTTTACTTGTGTAATGACTTAAAATATTTCCCGTTTACATCTGATGATAAAGCATCAGCCTGCGTAATGTGGCAAGCTGAGACACGAAACTAGCCTATGTGGGTGGAACAGCTGCTTTTGCCTGACGTTTGAGAAAAACTCACACTTTCTATCAACAGCTAGGCAGGTCAGGAAGAAATGTCCACTATCTGAGTCTCTAGCTGAGGAGGCCACAAGTGAAAGAAACATTTTGACCTTTTGGTGGAGGAATTCTCATGGTATATGCTATGTCAAAACAGCAAGGGATGGGCGGGAAACCTTAGAACAAAAATTAAGCAGCAGACTAATAAATATGAAAGCTCGGAATAAGAAACCACATCACAAAGGGGGATTTACTGTTACCCCATTTATTGTACTGCCATTTTCCTGGTAGTATCTGAGCATACCAGAAATCCAAGCTGATCGGTGTTTAACTGTTGCTTAATACCTCTGTGACTGTTATGGTCATGACCCTTCTAGCAGGCACATTCACTGTTGCATCACCCAGTATGAACCCTGAAGGACAAGGGGAAAAGGCTGGCATTTCCCGCTTGGCTTTTTTCAGTGAAAGCAACCCTGCGAATCTTTCAGTTCTGGGTGCACTTTCTACCATCAGGAAGGATGCCCAAGGACATGCACACAGCTACTGAGGCCAGGAGGGCAGCAAATTGCTCCCCTGACCTCTGAACACAGCAGGGAGGAAGTCATTAAGCACTACCAGGTGGATGAAATGGCAGCTTTGTCTAGACTTGGATTTAGAGGTTAGCTGGAGTTCAACCATGCTGGCCAAGGCAAAGCAATTACATTACATTCTGGAATGTGTTAAGCTGGTGCAGCTGCAAACTACCCTTTCTCCTCGTTGATTTGTTTTTCTTGTTGCCTATCCTGACTTAAAGGTTGCAGGATCTAATGTGGATGCTCTTCCCAAACATTTGTTCTGAGCCATAAATCTTCCTGCCCCTAGGTCAGTGTGTCACACAGTAGGAAAATAGCCTTTTCCTTCGGAGTGAACATGGCCAACATAAAAGGAGACTACCACTGACATTTTCATTTGACCTCAAATACTCCTCCATTTACCTGGAGTCCACCTTCTCTATACAGCCAGACACATTTACACTGCTTCAGCTCCACTTGGATTTTGCATGGAGGCAGCTATCTAGCTGAAATAATGCAGCCACGTGTGCAGTAGCTAGGAAAGTAACAGACAATGCTTTTGTTACAGCAGTGACTTTAGACACAATCTGAAGCTTTTAAAATAATCAGATTAATATGAAATGACTTCATCTCCAGACTTGCCAGCAAGGTCTCCAGCAGTCTCAGTATAAGCCCCTAACCATGCAGCTGACTAATCACTGGATCACACTGTTTTGCCAGCACAGAAAGAATCTGAATGCTGCTTCAAGAAAGAAGGGCATTTGTAGAAATCCAATTACAGGATTACAAGAAGAAAACAGTTCAGCAGTTAGAAAGTAAAAAAAAATAAAGGAAGAGGGGAAACGGTAGCAGTGCTGGTAATAACTCTCAGGGGGTCAGTCAAATGGAGAGGAGTCTACTTACGCACAATAGTGTCTTGCAGCTCTGCTCAGGGATGGTGGTCCTCCCATCTATCAGGCATGCACAAGGGAATGTGCTTCCTGCTCCAGAACTAACAGCCTAAATAAGTTTGCTCATCTCAGTTTTGGTTTTTGGTCATGTACAGTTTCTGTAAACCCAATCAGGGAGATCAACTTTCAAGGGCCTCACATTACACTGCAATCTCTGTTCACCAGGTGCAAGCTGTGCTAAAGGTGCATGAGAAGGTCTTTTACCACGGAGATGTGCATGCAAAATGGTGTGGAATGTTCCCTAAACATGAGCAGAAAGATGCTGAAATTTTTCTTGTTTCTTTAAGGGTGACAGATGCCTAATAACTTTGAACTAGTCCTAGAATTTGCTCACAGTAATTTCTAATGTTCTTGTAGCATTGTGTCTGACTTCACCACAAATCTGAGTCCAACCCCATATATGCCCCACTTACTTATTGTCCTTCTGCACCAGAATTTTGTCTCCATCTTCAATCAGGTTCTTGTGCTCTGTCACACCATAGCTTTCCCTGCAGATCTACACACAAACAGAAAATTAGTTTTATCAAAAATACTTCCCAGACCATGAGTCTGCAACAAGATACAAGGTTCTCTGTCATAGTGGATTACTGGTATGAGACGGATGCAGTAGAGAGACCAGAGAAAAGGGCAAATGCAAAGTGAGTCCTCTCTGCTGCAAATGACCTTTATGTTTCACCTTTTTTTTAGTCATTTTTGTTTGCTCTACAACTGCAATGCAAACCTGGAAGGGAATAAAGTTACCCTTTTAGGAATTTTTCTAAAATACCTGGTATACATGGCAAAAGTTATTTTAGGTATTTAAGTATCAATTTCTTGCAGGGAAAAAAAGGGTATTGGTCACTATAAAAGCTATTTTTAACTATAAATTATAATATAAATTAATAAGTAGACAGGTTTATCTGTACCATAACCATCACAGTGCTGATAAGTTAAATATGTCTTACTGTAAAATTCAAGCAGAATGTCTCGTCTACATCTTCCCCTGGGTAATCTAAAAGTTGCTGAAGACTCCTAGAAGAGATGTAGGGAAGAACAGGAAAAATCAAGACACTCACAAAAATATACATTTAAAGGGAATAATAAAATCAGCAAAAGCAAACAGCATCATACATCTAGGTAACAGGATTACAAGAGAGAGAAACTCTGAGTCGCTTGAAGGGACAAGAAAAAAAATATGCTCCAAACATGGAGACATTTTGTTAAAATCAGGATAAATGCCACTCTACACAAACTATCAATATAATCCATACCTACCTGGTATAAGTAACCCCATAAGTAATGATTCTGGCCTCAGAACAGCCTTACATTTCTAGTTCTTAAGGCCTGCTAGATAGTAAAAGCACTGCACAAAGGTATGAGGAGATGGAGGAAGTTATATCTATATCCCATTATGTACAAATTATTCTTGTCCTATTCCTCTAAATCTTGCTGCTCCCCTCTTAGTATTTTACTTCATTATTGTTACATGCAGCTGCAAGCTTTGCACTGATAAATCAGACAGCAGTTCAGCAGAAAAAAGGGAAACAACAGTCAAGACAGAGCGACCTTAACCTCTCAGTGTAAGAGGGGACAAAAGGTCCCTGCAACTTTGCAGAAGACATTCCATACCTAGGAACATGTTCATCCCATGCACAGCTCCCATCCTGGGATGCATCGTGAGCCGCGCGGCAGAGCAGCTCGTTAATCCAAGCCTAACTAAAGGGAAGAGGCTGAGGCCACGATCTGGGATTCTGCATGTGATCACACTGTGGAGAGACAGATCTCCACTCGCTGCTCTCTAAGCTATGTGGGAGGTCTCCTTTGGACATTTTGGTACCCATTTGTTTGGTGTCAGAAAGGTGGGTGCAGGGGTTACAGCCCGAGTACTCTGACTTGAGCTTGTGGGAGAGGAGATGGCTCCTGTGAAACTCCTCTTAAGTATGCTTAAGTATCTTCCTGGGATCATGCCCCCCAGATTAATCTGCCACTAAAATGTATTGGGAGGTGGCTTACTGAACAGCTATTATCCAGTTTGGCATTTCTTGTTCCCAAGAGGATGGTTTCCATTCCCAGAAAGGCTGTCCTGTTGTTTTTCATACCTTCCTTCTGTAGGGGACAGCTCCTTCAAATCCTCTAGGCACGGCTTCACATTCAAGAGCTTTTTGTATAGAGCCAAGGGAAAGTGCAGGTCTACCACGGTGAAGTTGTATATTGCAAGACCGCATATGATGCCAATCAAGTGAAACCAGTTGTGTTCTACAAAACACTTCAAAACCACGCACAGAAATCCTGATGAGACACACTGTAACTGGTGCAGTGCACAGTACCCGTTATCCCCCACAAGGCGATGACACTAACAAGCTACTCCCGACTTTCTCAGGTGGGGCAAAAGCAAAGCACTTCCAACAGGTCCCAGGCTGATTCTCAAGTCCTTGATCCTGGCCCTGCTGGACTGTGGCACAGAATGGAGGCTTTGAAAAACAAGACCTATTACCTTTGCAAGCAATGATTAGCTGCAGAAGCAGCTTCAAATAGCTACAGCTCCTTTCCATATTTTCTATGCTTTGTTCTTTCTCTCTCTTGGATTTAGACATCAATGACGCTTCAGTGTTTGCCATCTATTACTGCAGGAAAATATGTAACACCTCTACCTCCTCCCCCCATCCTGTTTTCTCTTACAAACTTATGCACAACCATAGTGGTACCTAAACAAATACAGGTAGGTGTTGGTATATTGGTCTTCATTCCTTCCCACGTTTACTTGCACACTGGGGATGTCAGCCACAAGCCGTCTGCCTCTATTTGTTTAATGTTGCAAGTAAGTGATTCTTGTATTTGCAGTGCTTACATTGCCATTATTCTTAGCGTCAAAAGACACTGCTCTTTTTACATCGTGATTAAAAGGAGTAATTGCTCTGTAATACTGTTTACAAGTTACCAGGTACCATGTTACCAAAGGTACCATGTCATTTCCTTCTTTGTAAAATATAATTAATGAATCTCCACCAGAGGAGCTATACCTTAAGAGGAGACTGACAATACAGTTTTCCACTCTACTAGCAAGGAAGGACAAGAAAAGAGGACATAACCATCACCTCCAGCATGGTATCTTACAGCTGGGAACTTGCACTTCACTCCCTTCCAAAACCAACCAACTTTTGCTACAAACCATGTCTCTTGACTTGTAAGAGCATCCTGACATAAAGCAGTAACAAGTTTAGACCCTGAGGGTGAGAGTGATGTATGAGTAAGTGGATTGATTGAAATTATGTGAAGAGCAGGGGAAGCACAGAGGCTCAAGACAGCCTCTGGTCCTGTAAAGCAGCACATGATTGTCACATTCATGTTAACAAGAGTTCTACTAACCCTTCCACTATAAACTGGCATCTGATACTTAATACATGTTTTATGGTGGAATAAGAATGAAAAGAAAGCCAGTTCTTTAACAGACGTAATCATCACAGTTCCATTAAAGTTAATGGACCTTCTGACCTTTCTGGTCAGAAACAGAGCTCGCACTGTGTCGTGGGAGGAAAATGGGAGGAAGATCACTACTTTCCCACAGCTGTTGCTAACTCTCTTGTCACTCAAAAGAAGTCTATTCAATCAAGTAATGTGGATACAGGGCAAGGGCTCACCGTGTCTGAAAACCACAGCAGGTTTGACTCTGGGTAGTAAGTGAACATGCCATAGATGGGGTTGAGCAGCTCTTTTAACAACAGCAGGAAAAATTCTTTGGTCACCCCTCCAGCATCCACAGCTTCCTCACCATCAAAGATGACCTGCAGGAAGAGCCCATCAGTAACAAGGATGCAGAATTTATACTACAAGTGCATCAGATGTATTTCTACCTGGAAGCTATGCAAAGTTCTTACATACTCAAATCCACCTCGACCCATAAGCCCAGTGCTCTGTTTGCCAAGAAGGAAAGGGAACAGGAACTAAGAAATGTGGCATTTTGAAAAACATTTAACTCCTTATTTTTCTCATGTTGGATGATAAGTAAATCATAAGTAGCCATCTGTCCTCCTTACAAAAGAAGCAGTAACAAGAGTGCAAGCAATTGTCACCACAGCTGCTTCTAGCAGCTGCAAACTTTGTTGCAACCTCTAAAGGGTCCTATTAAGAGGGACCTATTCCTGTAGAATGGCAGAAGAGACACTACATCACGACCAAGAAATATTTTCCCCCTCTCCCTTATATAGTAGGCACACCTGAAAAACCGCCCTGAAACAGAAAGCAAGCTCTACATATTTTGTAAAATGACCATTGCCAAACCATTCCAGGAGTGAGGGAGGAGAAAGAGGTGAAGAGTTAGTGTGAAGGAGAGAAGGGCTGTAGAAATGTCAGGTGGATGAGAAGTGCTGAAGGAACAAAGAAAACTTACTTTAAGAGGCTTTTTTAAATCAATGTCTGAATGGATGCTCAACTCCCTCAAAGCATCACCAACCAAATTACTCCTGCGCACATGAAGGACCAGGAAAGGGCTTCTGACCAGCAAAGGTTCGAGGGTGAGAAGCATGAAGACATTCTGCAAATTTGCACCATTTATTGCCACCTGAAAATGAGAAAAGTGTGAAAAAACAACTGCTGTTTTGCTCCTTTCTTCTTCTGAAAGGAAAACAGTTAGTGGCCATATGCCTGGTGTTCCTTTCTTCCTTACTTTTAGTCTGCTTTTGCAGGTGTACAAGGATTTGGTGCATATGTGTGCTTCTGTGCATAAGTGTGTCTAATTTCCCCCCATTTTCCACACCCACACCTTCTGAGTCCACCGACTTCTTTCAATCAAATTGGAGCCAATTCCCAAACAGTGTGTGACATAAAGCAGATAGGTGGAGGAAAGAGACTTTCTTCATGCTCTTAATTGAGCAGAGAAACTCAGTGTGAAAATATCCCTTAAAGGTGTCTGAGAGTCTGTGAGGGGTGGCAACATTACTAAAGTACCAAGTGACAAGGTGGTGACTATTGCAACTTGCAAGGCACCAGGGAACCCACCCACACAGTCCAAAGTTTAAACCTACATGGATTTTCTGGTGTTGGGTGAGGCACAAATACTAGCCAAAGCTTTGACTACACATTTTGATTACACATGTTTATTCTCACTCACAGTCTAGTAAGTGACAAATGCACACTGTATACACTATTTTGCTTCCTCACAGCAATGCACTTCTCACAATCACCTTCTGGGGAGCTGGAAATATATGGGAGAGGTTTGCAAAAATGACAGCATCAGAAGCCAACCCAAAACTCTTGAGCCACTGTGGGCCCAACCTTCTCTTCCTTGACAGAGGCCATGTGTTTTAAGTAGCCCAGAAAAGCTGAGAGATGGATCTTACATGAGACTGGCACTGCAGCCATGTGTAACTGACGACAGCTTTCCATTTTGAAGGAACCTGCCAACCAAAGACATTGCCAAACACCTTTCCAAAGGACTGGACTGTTCTCTGGGCCCACCTGCACTGGGTGCAGAACCACTGATCACTGCTCTCCCCTCTCAGGGGCCACCTCCATGAGCAATGCAGCTAGCACTGAGCAGTGACACTGGCACATGTGACAGGCCAACTGTCCCTGTCACACACTGGCTGGGACATAGCTTGGCTGCCACCTACAGGGTAAGGGCACCAGAGCAGATGAGCTGCTGTGGTCCCACTCCTGGAGCGCCCAGGCTCCACGCCCTTCACTGCAGTGACAACGGCAACTGCTTGCAACCATGAATTGGGTCATGAGCTGGGCCTCAAGTCTCCGTTTCTGACCATCAGATCAGCTGTGTCAGGCAGAAACTTCAAAAAGGAACCCATTTACCTGAAACTCTGTCTGTTTTGCCAGCCTTACAGCTCCTCTAGTACAGGTATCACCTTGCTTCTACCCTTCGATGATCACAAATACACATTTTTCTGTTTAAATTTCCACCACATCTGGCACTTCTGATTTTTCCAAGCTTATTGAAGTGAAAGAAACCTGGGACTGCCTCTGCAGTATCCAGAGCAGAGATTTCCCAATACTTTGTTACCTCTTGTCACAGAAACAATGAAATGCTGTACACTAACTCCCAGTGAATCCTTCACAGAAGCTGATAGGAAAGGTGGCAAAAAAAGAAATGGAACAGGAAAATGAGAAGAGAAAAAATGGTACCTGCATCTGTAGCTCAGCATCTGTCTGTAACATCTTGGTCTTGGCCTGAGCATCAAAGATGAAAGGGTAAGAACAGAGCGTAACAGCATCCTGCAAGAAAGACAGGCAAATTGGTTCCCATTTTGCAGTTTTGATAACCTTCTTCAAAAAAGAAACATGAAGAAAAATTTCCTTACCTGCATGATAGATGGTCTTACTTTCTGTGAAAGCAAAGAAAAAAAAAAGAGGAAAAAAAATAAAAATCCTTCATTCTGTTAATATTGTCTCTTGTATTATTTTAGGGTGGACTAGTTCAAAGGCAACCCAATGAACCTTTGTCTCTTCTGGCACCACCAACCCATTTTTTTCTTCTTAAAGAGAAGTACAGAAAATTCCTTCTCAAGGAAATGCACAAGTTCTAAGCCAAAACTGGTGCATCACATGTTGCTAGGAGTATTACTAAGAGGACTAACTGGCACATACGCGTGTGCTAGCTTGCTGTAAGTGAAAAATTCACTCTTCTGAAGGAAACAAGAAAAATATCCCCACAGTTAGAGATCATATGAAACAACAGGAGAGAATGTTAGGCCACAACATGACAACGTTAAGACCACTCCAACAACAAAACCTACTCCTCTTATCAGGCATATTGATGTTTTTTTTCAAATTACTGTTACACAAAATTGAGTCAATATTATATTGCTCCAATCACTGAAAGCAAGCACAGAACAGCACTACTTATACAATGTAGGGACAGGGGCCATAGCACACATGACATTTATGAAGTCCATAAAAACAGATGCAAAAATTCTTACTACAGTCAGGTTTTAATCCTGTATCACCCCTTGATGGATGGCTATGGTTTTTTCTCATATTTGGGATTTTTTTTCCTCCCTACAGGGTTTCTATACAGTGTTTTCCAGTCCTCAGTTTAGTCATCTCCATTCTTACAAATGGGAAAGTGAGGCATAAAAGAGGTGAAGGGTCTTACCCAAGATCACCCAGCAGGTTACTGGAAGAGCCAGGAATAGAACCCACATCTCTTGAGTCTTGATTCAGTCCCCTAGCCAGTACGCCACACTGTCTCCTCTTACAGAGCAACATTTTAAGATCACTGGCTACATTATTCACAATACCTGCCTAAACAGCAGAAGTAAAGGGTAAAAATTATAATTTTAGAATACAGGATTTGCCTCCTGAGGTTGCTGAGTACATTAAAAGGATCCAGTGACTCAATTAATCCCCTGGTGCAAGGATCGAATGGGACTCACATGAATCATCACAAAGATCGTTACAAGCACAAGTTAAATATTGTTAGCTTTAACTTTTCAGATGGTGTTATTTTAAGGCAAGCTACTGAGTACCCAAATCTGAGAGCTTACATAAAGATGCTCCTATACTATACACATTATAATCTTATTAAGGATATTAAAAATGCAGATCTCTTAAGAGCAGAGAGACAAACATGGACACCTATTTCATGACTACACATAAAAGCTCTTACCATTCCAGCCTGATGCAAGAACCACATGAGATAATCCTCCTGAATGTCCACCAAGCTGGAAATCTCAGGGATATAAAATTTATCATATTCTATGTGCTTAACCTTCTGATTTACCTAGTGAAGAAAGCAGAAGGTTTTGAAAATATGGAGGCACTCAGCATTTTTCTATGAACAGGCAGGTTTGGCTTTAATCAAAAAGGCTTCCTCTCATAGCTCAGGTGAAATCAAACACTGCAGCTTACAACATTAGGCCTCAGAAAGCCTTGCAAATTGGTGAAGTGTCTTATATTTTATTGTGAACTAATCGAGATAAGCAATAACACAAAACATGGTCAAGAAAAGCTTTTCTTAATGCTTCTTTTAGTTCTTCCTCTGCCTCAACAAGCACTAAGGCAGTGGAAGCAGAATGGATGATGAAACAGGTATTTGTGATGGAAAAAGGGGTATTTGGATGACACAGTCTGGTGACTCAGCAGTCGCACTCTCTAAGGTAAATTTTTCCTGGTGCTTCAGACAGGACTGGACAGTCTTCAAGAACCCTGAATTCAGGACAAGCGCTAACACCATCTTTCTTGTGCTGTCTCAATGGACAACAACACAGATGTCAAGTTAGGCCTGTGACTGCTCTTGAGCTGCCAAATGGCAAAGGGCAGAGACTAGACTGTGAATCACTGGGGACACCTCACACGCAGGCTTCCCTCTCACCTTGTGGAGCTTCTCCAGAAGTCTGAGAGCAGCTGTAATGTAGCTACTGAACAGGACTGGGATGAGCAGTGTCTTTCTTCCGCTGAGCAGGTACACCACTGCCCCTTTATAGAGGTCCACTAGCCTCAGGAAATACCTTGGGCACACCTGAGACCACCAGTTATCTGGGAAGGAAAGGAACATCAATATAAATACTAAATTGAAGGCCACGATGTGTTATTCTAAATATGCGAGTACAGCTGAAAACAGGGAAATACATCTAATAATAATTTTGGAAAACCTCCCAACCTCTCTGCTAAGTGCAGAAGTAGGAAGGTATGACAAGTCAGCTGCAGGTACTAGAAGTCTCAGAGCGCCTCCTTTCCTCTTTCATATAACCACCCCATTCACTACCCACCTCCCACACCAATTAGAGCTGGAGCCTGAACTCAAGATTTTTGCAAGATATTGGGTTCTTGCAGAGAACTTATGACCAAACTCTCTGTCACTTTAATTGCTCTCCCATTCCCTATTATTTTTATTAGTGATAGGAAAATAGTTGCATGGTCCCTTCTCCATCAGTACCACAGAGTTTTCTAGCAGATGCCAGGAAAGCCTCCCCAGAGCATCTGTGCTAAAGGTCTGAACTCCTTGTTAAGAAAGTTGATTTCTTTCTTGGTCAGGACAATAAGTCCTGCTTATCTTCTGAAGGTACCCAGGTCTATTAGCATCTTCACCAGACCTAATCTGCCTGCAAAGTAGAAGCAGGAGCTTGAGAAACCATCACACCTATTGATAGAAACAAACACCAGTCTAGTTTCTCAGGTGTAAGTACAATAATAAACTGTGACAGGCAGAAGTATGAGGATCCTTTACATTTCTATATGCTGTCAATCATAGTGGACTAGGAACTCCAAGCACATTAGACAAGCTGGTCCCAAACTGTCTCTGAATAAGGACAAAAACTCACACAACTTAATTGCAGCAATGCTTCTGGAGGCCTGAACGCATTACATAGCATTAGACATGCTTATATCAGAATTAATGTAAGATAAGCTAAAGCCACACAAAACATAACAAAAAAGTAACAGCTTAGCAAACATTAGTAATGACTGTAAGCAGCATATATTCTACTTAGCTTAAGCTAAACTAATAGCAAATAATATGAGCAAAAATGTGAAGATTCAGATGCAGGAGAAGAGCTGGGATGTCCAGCTTAATGTGAAAACAGTCGGTAGGTTTTTCTGTATCTTAAATAGGACAAGATCATTGTGTATAAGAAGAACAGGATATGTAGAATAGGATATTTTAATGCCAGTAATAGATGTATAAATTTAAGAGTGTAAGGTATTTAATCTTCACAATATACAAAACTAATGCCCATGCGACAGCCTTAAAGTTTTCTTTGGAACCAAAACTCTGAAGGTAGGTAAAATAAGGCTCTTAACTTCTCTCTTCTAAACCTGAATTTTATTTCTTATTTATTATCCACACTACCATGCATTTTATGTTTTGTATTACTGTAGCTGATGAGCTTCCCATATTTTTCCTGTATAGCAAATTCTTTATTTCCTCATATTTTAAACCTAAAATTCAGACCACACTCAAAAAAACTTTTACATGGCAACTTAGTTTGGGGGTGGGGTTAGATTCCTTGACTGCTTTTGGCTCCCCACTCCTTTCTGGAGTGGAATCCTTCCTAACAACACTATATCAAAAATAACACTCAGTTATCACTACAGCTGCAGTAGTAAAATAAAAGGTTAAGCCAACACAAAATAAGAAAGAAAAATCTAAAGACAACATTTTCTTTCCCAGCAGGGTGCTGGAGCAAGATGTGTCCGAAAAGGCTCAAATGGAGAAAATGAATTATCCCTTACCAAGAACTTTACTGGGGTTGGTATCCAGGCGCAGTATAGCCATTGCTAGAGGAAGTGTTAATGTTATATAATACTTGGAGTCTTGAAAGAGTGGGAATTCAGGTAGAATCAAATAGATCCTCATTGCCTCAACATCCGGTGGTGAGCTGGACAGCTGAGGAATCAAAAAGCTTTCAAAGCTCTTTAATATCTAAAAGGAAACAAAAGAAAAGAAGGCAATTTATCTCGGGTGATGGAGCATCTACTATCTAGGTCCCACTATGCCTAAAATAAGGATTTGATGTGCTGTGTAACCCACAAAAATATGCAATATGCCAAGTCATCTGTGCTTTAGGGGAGCCAAGCAGGTTGAAGATAATGATTAGCTACGGTCAGTGAATACACAACAGAAAGAACACGGGTAGATTCTGAAGAGCTTTGGGGAGAACCACGTTTTCAATGACTCAGACATCCATATGACTTAAATCCTCAATTCTAAAGAGTAATTTTTAGTCTTCAGCTTTTCACCACAGTTAATATTTGGCTTGAAATAAAATTTTCTTTTTCTCCCTCCTCAATAATTCACTCAGGTATCTGAAAACAGGACAGAATTTTTTTTTCACTGAGGCTCTGCTTCTGCCATCATACTAGCCGGAAGACCCTGGGAATATGCAATTACAAAGGACTGTAAAAAGAAGCATACCATAGAACATCACTTTAAAAGACCAAACAATCCATCATTAACTTATGCCACACTATAGAAATTAACTGCCACTATATTTACCTTCAAGTACTGCAGGTGTTACTGCACATCTTGCTTAGAACCAAACAATGAGGAATTATTATTAAAGTCAAAAGAATAACTGAGTGTTTTAGCACCAAAGCCATACAGTTAACAGCTAGAGTGACTTACCTGCACAGCAGACAACCCTAACTTCATTACTTGTTACACGAGATCAGACTTAACTAGCCAAGAGCTGGATAACAGAGAAGTCACTCTGACTTTTGAAAGTCCCATTAAGTACACCGAAGTTAGAGCTTCTACCCAGCACATATTCAGGAATCATTTAAAATATTGTGCTAAAATTAAGTTTAAAAATGTCATGGAGAACAGAGAGAATCACATCTCACAGGTCTTGCACTCTTGAGAGACAGATCCTGAATTAGAATAAACTGTTAGTATCAACAGTGCTTGAGCTGGTGTGAAACAATCAAATACCCAACATGCAAGAAATGAGCATATACTCATTGTTTACAAGTGTACCAGAGGCAGACTGAATTTCAGGAGCTATTTCAAGTAGTCACTGCCATGGGACAAAACTTTTCTTTTAAAAACAAGATTTTGGGCCAGATTCTCAGAAGGTAGAATTAGCTCGGGCCAATGAAGACACAGGATCTAGCCTGCAAATAAGAAGTGTAACCTGCCCCCCAAAAAGCTCCTGTTACTTCAGTGTTAGAGAGGGACACAGTCTTTACTCTCCCTCTGAATATGCCAAAATCCCGAAGTGCAATACCTGGTCTAGGAGAATGGAGTGCTGAGAGTTCATCAGTTTCTCAAACAGCACTCTGGTGGAGTTCAAATCAATCCCCGGGATCTTCGGACTTGTCTTAAAATGTTCATCAATTCTTTAAAAAAATCACAGACAGGCTGACATAAATTTAAAAAGAGACAGGACTACCCTGTGTATTGACATGGCCTGAGAGCAAGCAACAGAGAAATGATCTCCAGGGAATGAAGGAAATAAAGCAAAACTTGGAGTCTTTTTACTAAACACAAGATGGACAAATCACCCCTCTGTACTCCTTAGGGTCTTGGTTAGGGTTGGGATTCTTGCAGATATATATTTTACCAAATTCTTTGATTTCCTCAGCACACCTTTCTGATTTAAGGGCCTGCCTGGACAGGTCTGACTTTTAAAAACTCTATTAAAAGAAAAAATCCTAATGTAACATATAGATCAGGATTTGCTGTATTGCCTGACATACGCACTACACATTTTCAATATAAATATTTGTTTATGCACACACCATAAGAAAGGAAAGGGAGATGTGCAAGACGACACTGCCTGTTACACAAGGGTACATCAGATGAGGGATTTCAAAACAAAACAGGGTGAGACTTTCAAAGCAGTTCTTTCAGCAACTCCACCTTCATATTTTCTAACTTTAAAACTAAACCAGGACAACAACCAAAACACTGCGCAGTTGAACGGGGTCTTCACATGGTCTTTAGCTCTAACAAACATGTTCCGTCCTTTCTGCTATACTTGAAAGGGTGCAATTTACCCCAGCTGCCTGTGTAAGTGCGATAATGAGGGCAAGCCTTTGAGGACAATAATCTGACAGTTTGATCTAGCGTTGCTAAAATGTCTTGCAATGCAGCAGGTAAGTTACCCATCCCAGCACCTATAGCATGCTCAGCATCTGTAACAGTAGCTCTCAGCAACCCCATCTGCAGATAAAACAGCTCCACAGATGACAGAAAAAAAAAATTAAAACAGCCATTGCTACAATTCCACTCAAGGATTTCTCCCGAGAGCTGTATGTCATGAGTCACCTTGAGCTTGTGCCATATCCAACCCCCCTGAAGGAAAAGGTATCTATTAAATATAAGATGCCTTTGTCAGTTTGCTGATGCAGTTCTACTGATTCAAGAAGCTAAATTTAGCCCACTGTAGTAGAAGAGTTATTTCCATAACAACACAAGGCTGGAAATAGCTCCTCAGAGTCACCCTGTGGCATAGAAAGCTCCAGGCAGTGATGTGCAGAAGCAGCACTGGAGCTGGCACAGACACAGAAAAGCTGCTCTGCTGTTTAACCCTGTGTACACAATGCAATCCTGCAAACAGACGTATATGGCATTAGGATGCTGAAAGAATGTACTGGGGTGTTTCTATCAGGTGCACTGTGACATTGTGTTTCACATATAAAGATGTATGTTTAAAGACAGCCTCATCTCAGGTGACGGTGGCGTCAGATTTTATGCTGCATTAGGTCACCAATCATCTGTAAAAGTTAAATCCTGCACTAGCCAAGATATCACTAAGGTGGAAAGGCAGCCGCATGGGGTGATCAAGTCATGCATTCCACTCCTTTCCACAACCAAAGGAGATGTGGGACTATTTACTGTGATACAGCCACTCGGAAATCTCACAGTGCGAGAAGAAACCATTGTACCAGTGGGAAAAAAAGTAGAAATAATGAGTATATTGGTTTCTTTTCAAGTTGCTCTTGGAAAAGATTATTCAAGGACTACTCAAAGTAACTAGGTTCTTCCTCATCTACCTACAGGTCATTACTCATCACATCACCATAAAAAGTCCTCATCCTC
>JAUBNY010000301.1:3137938-3148793 GCA_032275445.1 Crypturellus soui | reverse complement strand
GTGAGACTCTCCGCAGGCCACATGCACTATGTGCTGTCCTGCCAATGCTCCAATTTGTTCTGAAGGAAACAAAAAAACCTCTTCTGTTATAGACTTCAACTCATATTTATACATAGACATTAGAAGGGTGCAAGGATGCCCAATTCTGCTTTGAAACTCCCTAAGAGGAAAGCATCAGACTCTATGGAAAACAGAGGGGCCTTGAAAGCCTCATC
Organism: Crypturellus soui; assembly: GCA_032275445.1. Taxonomy (NCBI): domain Eukaryota; kingdom Metazoa; phylum Chordata; class Aves; order Tinamiformes; family Tinamidae; genus Crypturellus; species Crypturellus soui. Next base: position 3,148,578 of record JAUBNY010000301.1, on the reverse strand, counting down.
TGTAAACCAGAAAATAAAGACAGGCATCTGCTCCCAGGTACACATCTATAGCTGCTTGGCTCCAGATATGAGCAGGAAACCTATCAGGTTATTTAGGAAGAGCCAGAGTTCACAGATTAGATGCTTTCTGATTCAATTTTGATGTGAGGATGAGCAAAGACTCAGAACTTGGCAGACCCTATGAAACTCTCCTACCTTTCTACACCTCGTACCCAAGGAAGATGGGTTATCCACAGAGCTGACTCAGTTGTCTCTCAATTCATTGCTCAGTTGTCTCTCAACTCAATAGCCCAGTGCTAATCTTGGAACAGGATTCATTCAATGAACCAATTATTAGTCTTTTTGCTGTTGCTGTCAGACATATATCAAACAAATCCAATAAAACAGGATCAAAGCAATAGGATCCCACAAGGGAATAAAAGTGGAAAAAATCACTCTCATTTAGAAGACTATCCACAATTAATTTCTCATTTTTATGTCACTGCATACAGATAAAATAGCTTTGACAACTACTCTTAATGAATAAGGCTTGGAGTTGTTGATGTCTTATGTAAGGCTTTTAAAAATGGATATTAATTTTAATAAAAGAAAAATCATTTTACTAGGATGCAAAAGGGAAAGGTAGTTAAACGTCACTCTATGAAAAGGACACTCCACATCAAAGATACCTAGAAATCATTAATATATAAGCACCAAAAACTGCATACCAATCAACCTAGATGTTTTAAATGATTTTGAAGAAAACCACCTCTACAAGAGCTTACCTTCAAAGTCTTCAAATCAGGAGTTTGGAAAGTAAATAATCCCCAATGCATGTTATAAGAATCACATTATGAGTTCTTTAAATATACTTTCTCATGGGGAAAATTGTATCCATCCATGTGTTTCCTTTCACTCAGAATAATTTTTGGCAGTGGAGGCAAAGTATATATACAACAAGCACACAGAAATCTGGAAGGTGGTGGGGATAGCTCCCACCTGCCCTCCAGCCACCCCTTGGCTCTGCCCTCTGTACCTTTTGTCCTGCACCTTTTCCTAACACACCTATTTTCATGTGCCCCTTATGCACCTTAACCTTATGCAAGGGCATAACCAGTTTTAAACGGCAATCACCCAACTCACACGTGCAGTTTCTACGCTTAGGTCTGTAAGGGTCTATAAATGTACTATTACTTAGTAGCCTATTTTATGCTCATTTGCATATATAATTATATATTTTTATACACAGGCTCTAAATAACCAGCAGCTGCACAACTTGGTCAAAGTCAGTGACAAACAACAGACTACACATCTCAAGCAGGTGTATGCAGAGCAATACACCTGACATTGGCTAAGTTCAGCTGAACACACTTCTGACTAGGAGTCAAAGGTGCTCAGCTAAAGCTCCTGCCAAAGAGGATGAGGTATCTCTAGAAAAAGTAGCTTTGACTCACGAGCAGCTCACTTTGCTACCTTCCCTAGCTGGAATCTGTACCACGTCCCGCACAGCTGTAAGTTTGCCTGCCAGCATGCACTGAGCCTGTTATGCCAAGCACCTGAGCTCTCACACCAGTCACAAACACACCAACATTCCCCTCTTCTAAAGATGCTCTCTGCATACTGTCAAATATATTGTCCCCTCAAGTGGGGGCATCAGTAAGAGAAAATGTGTGTTGGTACCCAGAGGCATCAAGGAGTTAATTTCTTCCCTGAGAAAGTAGTATTTGCTATAAGTGCATGTCTAGTTTGCTGCAGAAGGACTATTACAAGCTGCCCCTAAGGAAACAGAGCACCTTGGGGAAGATGACAAAAGATCCACTGATCGAACACCAACATCAGGAGCTCACATAGGTAGGATGTGGAAGACAGCAGTACTAGAACTGGAAAATAAGCCTTGTGATCTATCAGGAGCCTGGGGTAAGAACCACACAGCAAGGGATGAACATGCAGGGAGGAGGGGATGATCAGGAAGGTTTTGAAATAGAGCTACTGCTTTAGTCTCTATGGACTCTATTTTAAGTCTAATTTGGCAACACAAGACTGGCTTTGTTCTGTGTGCCATCCCAGGGGACTAATAAAAACTGATTTGTTTTGAAAGGCTGCCCTGTGTCACTGAAAGCCTTCACTGACCACACTGCTCGCTTAAGAGGCACAGCAGAGCCTCACGTGCACTCACTCCATAACCACAGACAGAAAGAGTAACTATGTCTTGCAGCTGAAGAGCTTCGCTCTTAAAAATGCAAGTCTATGGCTGCTTTCAGCACAGAACACTCCTAAACCCTTGTCTGTTGCAGCTTGCCTGCAAAGTAATGGAAAAAATCATAACTAGTGTATGCTTTACACATCCACACACCTCTCCCCCTCTCTTAGGGCACCAAGACTGCCCAGGAAATACGCACTAGAGTGCCAGTCCCCTGCCACCCTGAGCCAGTAAGTGTATGGCCTTGCTGATAACATGGATGATGTATCAGAATGAACAGGAAAACACTTGTTGGCTGACTTCCCTTCCTGATTTCAAAATACAAAGTGTTTCAGCAGTTGATATATTGGGTATGTCCCAATGTATTATCACATCATTACTTATTCCCTTGAAGAGAAGCACTACGAGACAAAAATGAAGGGTGCAAAGAACAAACTTTAATCTTAGTACAGTGTGTTCAGTAAGGGCTGAATAATGTGCTTAATTAACTCCATTTGAATGGACTTAAACTAAGTTGACTAGAATAAAGCCCTGGAAACAGGTACATGCTCAAGGAGCTATGTAAGAGTGTTGAAACATGTCATGAAACTTAAAAAAAAAAAAAAAAAAAAAAAAAAAAAAAAAAAAAAAGCAACACAACATACTTCCAAGAAGTACACATTGAGTCAGTCCTTTATTTCAGAAGCCATCAGCTGTCTCAAAACAGTTCTGATTTTCATCCTTCTGTTTTATCTCACAAATTGTCCTTTACCATTCCAATAGAAAAGGTACACGAGGGTTTAAATTTCTTGGCTCTTCCTTGTTAAAACTTTTTACAAAATACATATTGGATAAAACGATGTGGTCAAGGCAAAACATAGTCAGGACAGCACTTCTCAGAAAACAGGAACCTGGTTACTGGAAAAGCTCTCAGACTTTCCTGCCTGTCTTTCATGTTTTCATGGACACTTCAGCAAAATCTATAGACAGGTGCGGCATATTTTCCAGGTAGTAGTACCCCTTAGCTGTCTCTGTAATCCAGTTCTGACAGTCAAGGTACATAACAGCCCTGCATTTTAAGAACTTAGAAACTGCAATAGTGTTGGACCAGTGTGAAAAATCCTGACAACCTTGCCTTCAACACCCAGCCGCCCAGTTTATAAAACAGGGTTTATATTCAGCTTCCCACAGCATTGAAAAAAGTTGTATTACATCACTCCAGCGTCTGTGACTGTCAGAAGCACAAAGCACTCGGTTATAGTGCATTAAGAAGGATGTACAGGGTAATGAATGATTAATTGGATGATCTGCTCCCAATAATTATATCAAAGAGTTGCTATGCCCCTTCTGCACATAGCAAAAGCCTATCTTGCAAGCAGATAGAAGCTATGGGACATGGTAGAATCCCTCAGCTGTATGTCTACTATGATATACACAGACAGCATCAGATGGAGAGAATACTGAGTTTGCAACTTGAGTGGCAAAGTCAGGATTCCTTCTCTGGTAAAGAAAGTCTGTGGCTTGGAAAAGTGTCAAGGGATTTCACTCTGCTTGGACACCTGGCCAAGACTCCTCACGGCCTGCACAATTTGACAATAACTAAGTCAGAACATTTGCTTAATTGTCTTCTGCTAGGAAACGGCTCTCCCAGATTCACTACGAGAGATGTTTTCTTAGCTTGCCTGGGTAAGAAACAAGTGGTAGGAGGAAAAAAAAAAAAAAAAAAAAAAAAACAGAAGAGTGATACACCTGTAGACCAAGTCCTCAGGATTAAGTGCTAGCAGTTGGCAAGTCAGGAGGAACATGCCAGCTTCTCTTGTGTTACCACACTTATTAATATAGCCCAGGTCCACACCGAGGATGTTTAAGCATCATGTAAGTAAGGTCTAAAAACAAGACTTGAGATATAAAATGTTAATATTTAGTTACCCTATGCATTTAGTCAGACACCAATAGCAACCAAAACCTCACCCACCTGTTCCTTCTGCTGTCTGGCTGGTGACCAAAGAGCCTTATTAATTCTCCCATGAAAGAAGCTGAGCTCTTCACTTTTAAAAGGTGAATTACAATAACATCTTAAACCATCCTGCAAGGTGACACTGGCAGCATCAGCACTTGTGGATGTCTGATGCAACAGCCATTAACTCCATGAAAAGCCTGTTACTGCATTCAACGGGTGGTTCATGAAAATGAAAAAAGGCTGCACAGTTCAAATTATCAGTTATCAACTTTTCATTAAAGCATTTTACAAAAAGCATGTAATCAAGAGTGAATCACAGAACTCTCTAACAAGGGTTTGATGCATTAAATAAGCACCTTCAGTTGACTGCCCATTCCCTTTAGCCTCCACTAACACAGCCCAGAGATGTTCTGACACCTGGCAGTATTTCTAGGCTGTGATAAGCTTTGTGCTTTCAGTCTCAATGAAGGTAGTTGATCATTGAAACATTCGCAAACATTTCAGTGAAACTGGAGAGATGAAAAAAAAAAGCTTGCAGCAACTGTAATATAGCAAGTGTACAAAATGAAAAGTACACCTAAGAAAGATGCCCCTCTTCCCTTAAGAGAGAGTTGCTTAGCTATTCAATGATTTGGGTGATATTATCACTATGAGGACATACACTACCTTATCCAAGAAATATGATCACCAGTGAAGGTAATCTTCTACCACTTGGAAGCTGGTAACTGTGGGTGGTGGTGGGGGGAAGAAATCATGCTGTGTGCCAGACATCTTTACTGATCCCTTTCCCCCTTAAAGCACCAGTGAATCACCCTGATCTACCTGTTTCAGGTATACTTTCAACTCAGAATATTTGGCTACCTCATGCTCACAGCTGCCATGGACAACATTTGGAAGCTAGGATGAGGGAGGGAAGAAACAGAATGCCCTAAACTATGAGGTCCTTTAAAAATAAAAATCAATGCAACCAGTATGCAAGAAGCCACGGGAAGCAAGTCTATGGCTCCATTCAGACCACATGTGCGAGCTGTGTTTCAGCAGCATTAACAGAGGACAGTTCACAGAAAGGATCAAAGGGCTACGAGACATGTTCAGAAACACACCTTTGTGACTGCAGACAGCGTCTGGTAAGATTAGGCGGCTATGCAGGACACGCACAACACGTAGGCAGCTGAGAACACTCTGCTTGGCACCAGCCCCGTGTTACTGCTTCCACAACCTTCCTCCTTGCAGGGCTTCTCTGCTTAAACACTTGTCATGCCTCGCTTTGTGATTACAAGAGCTTTGGGGTGCAGGAAGTATCCTATAACTTCACAGTCTAGTAGAAGTGCAACCCATAGGGAGACTGCATCTCTACAGTTACACAGCTGCCTCCTCCTCCCACCTGCTTAAAAAAAATAAAGAAAAAAGAAAAAAAATAAATCCAGTAAAGCATAACTCAAAGCAGGTGATCTTCCTAGGCAAGGCACAGGTCAGATGGGTGGGAGCACTGTCCAATAAACACAGACCAAGAAGCTTCAGGTAAAGCAATTCTGCAGCTTCCCTTTACTAAGACACTAATAAAGCTTGACTAATAACTGCTATCCTGCACAGCATGTGTATTACTTCTCCTTAATTTAATGTTACTACTTAGAGGCTTAAACCAGAACAAGACTGGTTTAGTTATAAGCAACTTGGTCACTTAAAAAAGCTGCCTATGATGACATCTAGGAGGGAACATAAGTGCAAGAGGCAAGAGCTTCTCATGCCATCTCAACACCCAAGTAGCCCTGCACAAAACCTTGGGGTGTCACCTTCTGTCTACTCTGCCAGCTACTCCTCTCCACAACTTAAGGACACCTATCCTGAGAAAGCAAATCTCTTCCTCAGGCAGGGTCACACACAGCCTTTCACTTCCCCATACTGTTGCTCTTTACTAGGGACATAGCCTTGAAAAAGTTACAAGCTCTTTGAACGCCCATCTTGACAGGCTGGCACAGGTACAGCTTACAGGCAGCAAGTGAAAGGTCTTAAGGCATTAGACATGCAAGAAAGGCTCCAGACCAACAATATCACCTTGGTGAGGCAGCACATGGAGTCTTTCCCTCAGACTCTGAAAGAAAGAAAATACAAGCACCTCTTCCAATTAGGGAAGATACCAACACTTGTCCAAGAAAAACAGAAGAAAGCACATGTTTAGGAAACAGATGTATCCTGCTTTCCTCCTCAGAAGTTCATTGAAGAGGGGAGCTATAAAACATGGCCCTTTGGCCAGGAGTACCAGCCACTGGCAGTGCAGTAGCTGTGTCTAGTTCGCAACTGCCAAGAAATCCCAATGCTCACATGCTTGACCATCACCACAGCACCAGGACAGGGCACTACTTTGAGGTACACAAAACACACTATAGCTGAAGCTGGAATTAGGCATGTCTATACTGCATTTGAAAAGCTTGTATTACAGTGCCAAGTTGGATTTCTCCCTGAGAAAACCCAAGCAGAGCCACAGTAACATTAACAGCAAGGACAGGAGTATGGGGGCAGGGAACAAACAAGTCCTTCACTACAGTCCCTACTATCAACATCCTGGATGTAACATGTGCTGTGGCAAGCATTGAGATAACCTTATAAAGCCAAAAAACAAAGGAAATCTATATGAGACCAGCAGCTCCACTTAATCAAATAGTGCCTCCAATTGCTAGCACTGCAAGGAAGAGAAATCTGTCATTTCTTCCCTGTAGTTCTTCCCCTAACTCGATTCCCAGATGCATTTTCAGAGCCCCTTGCAAGATACCCAAGTGTGTTTTGGCTGGCCAGCAGGTATCAGAGACTCAGGAATATCTATAGCCCATCCTTGGGGCTTAGACAGTTGCTCTTGGCAGCAAATAGCAGGAGGCAAGCTGGAGATTATTACTGTCCATCTGCTGTGCTCAATCCAACAGACAGATCACTGCTGTAGAAGTGGTACGTGATCACATCTGAGTTGAGAAAACCAAGTAAAGCTTCTCCAAGTCCCTGAGGACTATCAGCATTACCATATATCATATATACACTGCAGGCCAACCACACAGTGTTTGCCCTTCTTTTGGCCTCTGGACACATGCTCTTTAACTATTTTTTCACAGCTAACTCATACTGGAACATCTTTGCATAACATGAAGCTTTAAACTTTCATAGGGCCATTTTTTTTTTTCTTCCAGAGATTTTCTAGGCATCTGTACTAGAGAGGCTCACTTGTGACAGCCGGACTTGCATGAGACACAGGGGGCTTTTGAAAAATATTTGGTGCACTCCTCACACATTAATTCAAACCTAGAGCAATCTGCATGAGAGCAGAAAAAAGCCACACATTACTGAAAGCCACACCTGCACAGCACCAAGTGAGTAGAGCACATTTATCCTTCTTTCAGTAACAGCCCTGTGTTTCACAAGCACCCCTTGAAAAGGTTACTGCAAAACTACCTTGTGATTGCCAGATGGCAAGGATTCATGGAGTGCACCAATCGTATACAACATATCCAGAACCACTTCCTTTAAACAGTAAAGATTCAGTCATTTTTAGGACGACAGTCTGACAAGATTTAAGCACTTATCTGGTCTAGTACATTATAGTGTGCTCTGAAATGACAAATAAGTGGCCAGCTTTAGAGAAAAAGCTCTTCCTGAAAACACACACTAGTAACAACACCCAAAAGATAAAATGACAGATGTTAGCTAAAGCTCTGATTTCATAGCTCTCTGGTGAATACAAAATAAAAGCAGCATGATCAGCAAGAGTTGAAAGATAGTTATGTTTCTGTAGTAAAGGTATTGAAGGGTGTGACTTAATCATTTAATAGATGTTATAAGAGGGAGGACAAAGTCCAAAGAATTACACAGTTAACGGGGCAAGAACAAGTTATGTTACATTCAAGAGCTACACAGAATGATTACATTAGTTACTGTAAAATTTGAAGGACATAAGAGCAGAGATGAATATCTCTGTACATCTCTTGAGTTTATATTGACAATTAACTGCTCAAACACAGGTCTTGCTCAAACACTTAAAGATGACTTTGTATGAGGCTATTTCACTCAGGTCAAATGTTGGGAGAATGAGCAGCTGTCAAATATGTCTCTTCTATTACTTAACAGAAATAGCTGTTTTCTTCTAGCAGTTTTAACTGTCTAAAAAATACAATTATTAGAAAAGTCAATTTACACAGATCTTGGGAGATAAATTCTTCTTTTGAGAAGAACTTCAGGGGAGGCACTGACAAACTCTTCAATGTTGATGGAGTCAAATTTAAAGTCATTACAGGTATAATTACAGGTCTTCTGGAAGATTTAAGACTATCCAGAGGAAAGATGCAATCAGCATGTGACAGGAATAGTTAAAAAAAAAAAAAATCAAACTCACTCTTTCCACTTAAGAGTTACATATGAAAACATTTTCTGTTAAGAAAGCTGAAGGAAGGGCATCCTAAAGGGTCAATTACTTCTCAGTCTCAGAAAAAGATATCAAATCAGGAAGTATGTTTTGCAATCATCTTTCCAACAACACTTGTTGTAGAAAAGCATCTAGAAACATGTTTCATGCTAAAGGAATCATGGTATTAAATCAAAAGTGTCCTTATTCAGGGAGAGAACCTGGACTACTTTTATTAGGGGCAATAAGGTTTTGAGTTGCTGCAGACAGATTTCCAACGTGCATTCACAAAAGCTCATTTATAAGATAGCTGCCTGATAATGACTGCATATTATTATCCGTGGCTCTCTTGAAAAGAGAGCAAGGAACTGGAAACATGAACAGCCACCACAGTACCCCAACCCCTCCTAAAAGCTAGTGTTCTGCCCTATTGACACATTCAGCTTCATTAAATCACAGGTGCTCTCTAGTCTTAGCAGCTATTTTGGATAAAGAAAGGTTGAGGTATCCAGAAAAAGAATTATGCTGATAACCTCCAGGTTCTTTCTCTTTCAAGTCCTCTCCCATGACATCACCACACATATACCTTCCACACATTTTATCCTCAGCCCATCTTGCAGCTTCAGCACAGTCACAAGAGTGAGGATAGTCATTACTACCATGCACTATGCAAGTGTTTCATGCTCCTTCCAAATCATGCGTAGGAGCAACCCTTTTCTCATACATCTTCCTTGATATGTGACCAACATAGGGATAAAAAAAGATGACCAAGACTTAAGCAGCCCAAATGGGCATTTCATTCCTACAAATCCTCCATCACATAACAACATCTGATTATTCTCACTGCAGTTCTATCATACAAGACATGAAAACAGTCTGTATGATCATAAAATAAGAGTATGGTGCTTCTAGGGCGCATTGTTTTCATCCTTCAGTTAAGCAGCAAAGTGCTTGGCAAAATCAAGAGATAAGAGATTCTGATGGCTGAAATAAAACATGATTTTAGAGACAGCACTTCAGAATCCAATCTAAAGCGAATGCAGTCATCTCAGACCCTGGAATGTACATTTCCTACTTGAAATACACAGAACTCAGACTTTCCAGGGCAAAGTCTGATGCTCTCCTAATCCTGAAGTCTCAGGGAGGGACCTTGTATTGGCAGAGTCTGTGACCATGAGCCAGACTACAAACTTAGTAACAGCCTGCTCTGAATGTCTGTCATTCAGAATCCTGACCTGAACATTTTAGCACAATGCCTGCATATTTAAAATGGCAGAGACAGCACTTGCAATAATATCTCCAGTTTGATGATACAGATAGTTTCCAAATGAGTTCACTTGTCAATTTTAAGACTGGATTTAAACATAAAACGCCTTTTTTTCCCCCACTCCAGAGCCTGACTTGCATTATCTGAGAAGCAGCATCTACAATGCAATTCCACATAGCTAAAAAACTGCCTGAGTCACTGGTTCAAGCAACAGAACTCCAAACAGATAACTCATTGATCTAAATAAAACCATCAGTGAAGAAAAAAGGATGAGTACAAACATATCCAATTCTGAAGAGGCAGACAGTTTAAAAATATGTTTCAGGACCTACCGCAGGTGTCATCCTGGAAAAGTGACAAGTTACATCTTAATCCTTCATTTAATATTTCCAGGTTTAAAACCAGCTGCTGCAAACTAGCATGGAAAGTTCAACTTTGCCAAGGTCCATCTGTCTCTCACATGGCTCCATCCCTCCCTCCGAACAATTTTCTCAGCCTGCTTCTTTCCAGGCACATCCTCACAGGCTTTGGCAGGATCAGCACTTAGATGTACAGCCCCCCTGGCCCTGTTGCACCTTTTATACGGGGAGGCAGGGGAGATACAGAGGAAGTGTGACAGACATGAAGCCAGACTTCTGAACCACAGCACTTGGCAAGTGTTGATTCTTCTCTGGAGATCTTCAAAGCCCATTTGGACACAGTCCTGTGCCACGTGCTCTAGGTGACCCTGCATGTGCAGGGTGGTTGGACTAAATGATCTCTAAAAAGACCCTTCCAACCTTAAGGATTCTATGATATAGCTGCATACTGAGCCTCAACCCCACACCTAGACCAGGAGACAAAATTGCCTTAGATCTTTTGTGAGACTGAG
>JAUBNY010000301.1:3107451-3118490 GCA_032275445.1 Crypturellus soui | reverse complement strand
TGCTGCTGCTGCGGCGGGGCCGGCGGGCGGCGGGAGGCGGCGCGGGGGGACCGGAGCCGGGACCGGCAGCGGCACCGGAGCCGACAGCGGGCCCGCCGGAGCCGCCCGCGCTGCCCTTCCTGGTGTGCCCGCTCTCCAAGCGGCCGCTGAGGTGAGCGCGGGCGGCGCGGCGCGGCGGGACGGCCCCGGGCCCGGCCTCGGCCTCAGCCCCGGCCCTGCCCGCTCCCCCAGGTACGAGGCGGCCACGCAGGAGCTGGTGAACGAGGAGCTGGGCATCGCGTACCCGGTGGTGGACGGCATCCCCACCATGCTGCCCGAGGCGGCGCGCAAGGTGCCCGCGCGGCCGGCCGAGCAGCGCTGAGCGCCCATGGCGCCCTGGCTGCCCGCGCTCTGCGTGCTCGTGCCCCTGCTCGGCCTCGCCGGCCTCCTCTACTCGGCCAGCACCGACGAGAGCTTCCCGCGGGGCTGCACCAGCGCCAGCAGCGTCTGCTTCTACAGCCTCCTCCTGCCCGTCACCATCCCCGTCTACATCTTCTTCCACCTCTGGACCTGGATGGGCATCAAGCTCTTCAGGCACAACTAGCGCCCGCTTCCCCACAGCGGCTCCTCTAACCTCAGCCGGCCTTGCGGTCCCTGGCGCGCAACCTGCAACCTGCCACGCACGGGACGTCCTCCCTAGCAAGGCCACTACTAACGAGTCCCCAGGAGCACCCGGAGCGTTAACTCCATCCAACAGGTCCGAGGGCTGTGGGGGTGACAGTGCTACCGGAAATCTTCTGGGTGGTGGCGGGTGCTGGAAGGGACTGCGCGCTCACTGAAACACCTCTCTGGTTCGTGTCTAAGAGCAAGCGATCACAGCCTACAGTGATGTGAACCCACCTCTATTACGGGCACAGGGTTTGTTTCTGGGCCTTCAACTGGTGTGAATGAAATGCATTTGATTCCCTGCTGGAAGTACGTGTAATAAACAAAGTTGATGTCTGACAACAAAGTGCAAGTTAATCGAGTTCATTTGGATGACGCCCCCATGCATACATCCAACAGCTACTTTTCATTTCATTTCTCATAGGCCTCTAACCCTGACTCCTTGGTCAGCAGCTTTTCCTTGGAGCAGGCTAGCCTGGAGTCGTGACAGGGCATGGAGCAGGAACCAGCTTGACGGCCACTTACACCACCCACATCAGCCCAGAGCACCTCAACAGATAAATAAAAATGCCATTCCTATAGGTGCCAAACTTAGGCACACCAAGCTTGATGTCCATCTGGAATAAGAGCATAACCTCTTGCCCTCCAGAATTATTTTATGCCCCCAGTGGAGCATTCTTTTTAATGATATTTTAAGGGAGAGCTTTTTTTTTTTTTGCTTTATATGCTCACTGCACACAGTACATCTTTCTTACAAAATACAGCAACACTGAAAACCAGACAACTCTGCAGTAAGATAGTCAGCACTAAGAAAATAATAGTTTGATTACTTACTTCCAAGATACTCGCGAAGTTCTCAGGTTGTGCGTTTTTTAAGTTGTGCCATATGTCATGCAGAAGGTATTGTCTTCTGACCACAAAAGGCCATACTGTTTGTTCTACCAATACAGGGTTTACCTGAAGAATCAGAGAAGTGTGTTAGAAATTGTGTATTTATCTCTTAAATTGTTAAAAAAAAAAAAGCCACACTTACAATATTAAATGAGGAGCGCATGGACAGAGTGTTGCATTCTAAATTATGAACTGCAATCTTATTTTGCATGTCAAAGATGCATGGATATTTGGTCAGCTTCCATACAGCCAACTGAAAAGCCAAGAAAAAAAAAGAAGTGTTTATTTTTCTTGCAAAACAGGAGTTCAGGGCATATATGTGCAAACTGAACTGCCAGCCTGGGCCCTGGCAAGCTCCTGTGTCTGCAAAACGTACCCTTGCTGTTTACATGAACAGCATACCGTAGAGGCACACTTCCTAAAAGCCTTTTCTAGGCATTTCTGTGAGGGGGAACCCTGTTAGGGAGGCATCAGAATTCCTTGGGGATGGTTTATGCACTTGCAGGCACTTGTGCTGCAGAACCCAGAAATAAAACATCCGTTTTTAATAGCATCAACCATACTACAAATAAACCAAAATACATAGCAAAAACGTTCCCAGATTGTAATATATGGACTGGTTTAAAACTAAGACTAAGGAATACTAACAAGCCCTCCTCGCACACATCCTCCCTGCTATTTCACACTCGTCACCAGTTGAAAGCAGCTAGCGCTGCGTGAGAAGTTCTGGGACTGCTGCAGCGCTCAGAAGCAGAGGTCAAAAGACAGGAATTATTGTGGCTGCCCAGTGGGATTATACATCTTTGCATGATATAAAATAGAGGACTGGAGTAAATGCACTGTCTGAGCTTTGGTGGCCTATTAACACAGGCTGCCCCATTTATTGGTTCATTTAAACAAAGCAGAAATGGCATTGTACCACTGGAAAGTTTGCATACTTACTTTCTTCACATCCTCACAGGGATTAAAGTAGATAAGAGCTTTAACTTCAGGTATGTAAAAGTTGTTTGGGGCCATTCCAAAACCAGCCCTGGAGTTCACCTGTGCGATATGAAAAGGCGAGTTGGCAGATCTAACGAGCAGTGCGTCTTGCAGTGTACAGCAGGACAGGACTGAGGACTAAGAGGGCTCTCTGTGCAGAGAGGGCTCTGAGGCCCTGCACAGAAGTGGAAGTACAGAAATACTCCAAGCAGCACAGCACAGCACAGCACTCAACAAGGAGAAGCGAGAAAACCTTGAGTCAACTCTCCGGCAAGTGCTGCTCATTTATGGGGAGCCCCGTCAGCAGGACTCGATCAGGGAGGTATGTTTTATTTGGAGCCTCTTTCGTGCTGCAAGAAGCTCTGAAGTTCTGCAATCACTGTAATTATTCAGTGCCTGACAAAAGTCTGATTTTTCAGGGACAGGGAAGATGCAAGGCTCCAAATGGTGTTATCCCTTAGAGGACTAGGCCCGCCGCGCCTGTACTTGTTTATCCAGTAGACAAATACTGATTCGGGAGTCTAAATTTACATGCCCAAACCCGCAAACCTGCATTCTCTGCCAAGGAGATTCAGTTTTCAACAAAATTTTTATGACTCCCTCTGATTAACACCACGTACAGGTTTGAGCTATTGACTCCTAAATTTTGAAAATCTCATCAGGAACAAAATGGTACTCAGAATATAGCTTCCCCCTGGGTCATCTGCAGCAACAAACATGCTCTAACTCTGTCATTCCAGACAACTCCCCAGACACCAGACCCTTCCAGCAGCTGCAATGTGGGTGTCACATCCATCGTGCAAGACCCACAGGCTTATCTTCAAACGAGCGGGCAGCAGGTAGGACAAGGGATTTCACTTGCACAAAGGTAACGGGCCTGCTCTGCGGACACACAACCCCCTGCAGTCCTCGTGCCCCAGAGATCTCCCGCGGGGCTGCAGCGCAGGTCAGCTGCTCACTTCCATAGGGGTCAGCCCCTACGGCACAAGTCAAGGTGGGATTTAGGGTAGGTAGAGGTGCTCCCTGCAGCAAGCGAGGAGCTTCACAGCTACCCTGGTGTAAAGTCAAGGAGATCCCTGCAGCAGTGTCAAACAACAAGGCCCCCCCTTCCCCTTGTGAGAAGGAAGGTCAGAATTGAGAAAAAGAAATTCCTGCTTCAGAATCCAAACCCTTTCTCACCTGGAAAAGAATCTGTAATAGCCTCAGATTTGCTCTTTCGCGGCAGTGCAGATCAGAGAGCTTCCTTTGGGCATGCACCACTTCCACGATGTACTGAAACAGGCTGTTCCGGGAAGCCCGCTGGTAGGTGCTGACCAGCTCTTCGAAGAAGCAAGGCTCTAGATTTGACCACAAGGATTCTGCAAAGGAAACAGCTACTAAGTCACCTGCCACAAGCAACAGAAATAACTACCGTTTCTGGATGAAGCGGCATTTCCTCTATCTATCAAATGACCTAAGCAAAATATTTACTTTTACACTGCAAAAATTGGGAAGCCTTTTCTTGTGACTGTTTTTACCGTGTAGTCCCCATGTTTCTTAGTCTACAGAAAGCACCTCCAGGCTGAATTCCTGGGACCAGTTTCATCAAGGAGAGCATCTCTTCCTCTGCAGCCCCAAATGAGCAAACATTTAAGTCATCCAGCTCCACCAACCCCACAGCATACCGAGAGTTAGCAGGTCCTTTGCCTGCAGTTTCATGATGGCTTCTGCTAGCAGACTAAGGCAATGGAACGAGGTTTCATCGTCTCTCCGCAACAGGAAAGGTAGGATCAAGTAGATTCTGAAGTTCTCAGGGGAGATGGGAGAGGGGGACAGTGATAGCAGCAACTTCATAATGTTCTGTTTCACCTTGAAAAAAGAGGGAAAAGAAGGACTAAAAATGAATGGTGTTTTGCCAGGATAACCCATGAGCCGGGTTAGTTCATGCACAAATCTTCCTTCTCTGGTTAGCCTAGGGCACTACCTCTGAATTCAGTTTCTGAATTAGTCCGTTTTCTTACTGACTTTGGGTTATTGATTTGTTCGTTTGTGTCAATAAAACTTTTCAGGATAACTTTCCAAACATTTCCTTCCTAAGGAAGAGGCCTGGCAGCTTTCTGGGAACGAGCTTGCTCCTAGCGCGATGACTTAATGTCCAAACACAACGAGAGGCTTCGGCAGGAACAACACGCAGACGGTTCCTACCTGAGAGATGCAGGGAAGCGATACACAGGTCCCGAGGTCTGTGGTGTTTGTGTAGCAACGATTTCTATAGCACATCCTTACCTCTTGGAGGATCTCTGGCTTGCAGCTGATCTTCTTGTGAAAACACAGCACTGCTGACAAGTTTACACCTGAGACTTCTTTAGATGTTCTGAAATGTTTGTCCCTATGACAAGGAAAAAAAAAAAAAAAAACAAAGCCACTAAACCATGTGAGAAACCTCAATGCCTGTTTTTCTCAGTAAACCATCTTAACGTTGCCACTTTAAAAGTGTTAAACCCTGACTCTACTGAGCATCATTTCGGATGTTCTACCTAATCCCCAGTGTGATCTGATTAATCCTCTGTCCTTCCTGTCCCCTGTTGCTGTTCACTGTCAATGCTGTTCCCAAGCCACCCTGGGAAGACACAGCAGGAAAAGAAATTTTGGATTCTCTCAGAACTGAAATACTACCCAAATGGGATATTACCATCTGTCCAATGTCACCATGGGATAATCTACTAGAATATGAGTGTCTATAGCAAATTTCAACAGGATCAGCGGCATAAGAACTTAACTTATTTTTAGCCTGTTTTTTTCCTTGAAAGTGGAAACCTGCTTCTTGCCAATATAAATACAACTCTTCTTTGTCTTCATACATTGCTTTAAATAACACTACATGGGCAGTTCACACACAGCCAAAATATTTTATGTCTAAGTAAGCACATACCATCTTTTTTCCAGGAAACTTCCATTGATGCAGGCCTCAGATGAAAAGATCAGACTAAGAGTCCTGATAGGGAGGAGAAAAAAAAAAAAATGCAAGTTAGTACGTTCAGCTTTTTTATTCTACCAGGAAAAAAATGCATACACCTAAACATCTAACAAAGCTCTTCTTAATACTTTTAATATGACTCAACCATATTAAGAAGCACTCAGACAAATACTCAGAGCCAAATTAGCCAGCCAGGACCTTGAAATGCTCAAAACACAGAAAATAACCTCCCACGTAAGATCTGAAAGGAGGAACTTTTCCCAGTTCTCACCAATAATGAGGCTCTCCTATTGCACTTGTGACTTTGGAAAATGGGTAACTAAAGAGATCGCTCATTCCAAATGCTGGCACGCACTGCACTTTCCAGGCACAGAATTATGGTTCAGATTAGGCTTTTTGCATAGTATTGGTCTGCAAGACTTGGCCAGGCTGTCAGTACATCTGCTCTTGAGCAAGGCCATGCTGAAAAACTGCGGCTTATCAACACGTCTTTGCTCCAGGCAAAAAAACATGTAAGAAGGTCTGGTACAAGTTTCAAAGAAACAAAAAGCAAATTTTGCACTCAGCCTTTGCTAAATTCTCGAACATCAAGTCTTACCAGAGTTTGCACAGGAGAATAATTTTCAACGAAAACTACGCACCGGGTTAAAACAAACCTACACACACAGGGTCCTGACTTACTTGGTGTCCCTCCACTTCTGCGGATGAGAATCAGAAATCCATGCATCCTTCACAGTAGCAATTCCCTCCAAATTAACATAGCAATTCTGTATGAAACATATGTACATGGTGATGAGAATGTGTAGCACATAAGGCCTTCTTTTCAAGCTAATCATTACAGGAAGTTTTCAGCAAAAGCCTAAATATGGCCAAATTAATAGTCATGCAGCACGAGTTGTAGATGCATAAAATATAGAACAGATACCTAATTGCTTTTGAGTATTTTCTGCACAGAAACAGAAGACCTGCAAAGAGGCAGATGGGAGCTTGAAGCAGTTACAGAAGGATGGAAAATCCAAGTTACCATCAGTAAAAAACAACAGTAATTTGTAAGTCAAGATCAAATATGTACACATACATTTTTCTTCAACAGCAGGACAATACTTTGATTTCCTCCTGCAATAATTTTAATCTCCTTTTGGGATGTGTTGTTCCCTGTGAAAAATAAGCAGATTTTGAAAGGAACATTTGAAGAAACAGTCATTATCTATAGTGAGTTCAATGCAAGTGCAAAAAAATATCCTCAAACAGTAGCTCTTGATCTAAAAATACATTCTGTGACCACTGTCTATGATGATAAATCAGGTAGGAAATGGAATCATCAAGCAGGCTTCATAACCCAGGCCACTGGAAGCTGTAAAGCTTGTTATCCAGCAAGGATGGCAAGGAATAGCCAGCGATTAGGCTGGTCTGATTGGACAATTAATGTTTTCTACTAAGGTCATGGAAAAACTGGGGAATGAAAATTAAGTGCATTAAATACTGAGGTGCACTGACTGAGGAACTAAGCAATTTAGGAGACACACGTCTCTCAGGTCTTCTGTCCACAGGAAAATCTCTATTTTTAGGCTGGAAACAACAGAAAGCAAGTTTTGTATCTGCAGGGAAGTGTTTCTCGTGAGCTTGTCTGGTCTGAGCAGAAAGGGCTCCTTGCAATCTACCTGAAATGCAATCATCCACAGAGCACCCCTCTACCTCACCTGTGCCCACATATTTGCAGAACTGACCCTCTTAATCATCCTTCTCACCACCTTGAGAAGAAAGATCAGTTTGGTCCTAAAGTACGTTTGTCGTTTTTTCCTCCCACACTTACTACATTCTCCACATTAAAAATGAAAAAAAAAAATCTTAATTTAAATCAGGAAAATAAATAATTGCCTTTTATGACTCTGAAGAACTGGATACAAATTGCACCAGTCCACAATGGACATTACCTTGATTATGTTTTCTGTTCTCTACGGGTAAATTGATTGGAAGCGGTATCAGCTGATTAGAGTGGTCCTCATTTCCCAGTTGTCCTTCTTCTCCCGAACCAAACGAGTAGACTTTGCCCAAGGCGGGGACATAGACCAGAGTGTGTCGGCTGTTTGGAGAAAGAACAAATGAATAATCTAATACCGTGGAGCTACTCAGAACAAAAATTACAAATACATTTTAGAGTGGGTAGTTGGAGCTTGCCTTAAAATCATAATCCAGCTATAAAATAAACCTTGATCAAATCCTTAGGATCTTTCTTTGCATGAATATTTAACAACAAGAGGAAAACATATGAACCCCAATTTTCTGTATTATTCTCTGTTTGTGAATTACACTGGCTCTGTATATTAAAAGGAAACATTGAGCCTTACTAGCTCTATCTCCTTCCCCTGTTCAAGCATAGATATTTCCCGTCCTACGATGTGTGACAAAATTTGACAGGACACTTTGTAGCCCGGTTCCAGGAAAACAACAACAGAATCACACAGTTTTTCCATTCTGGTCCTCTGTAATAGCCACCATTTTGTCAAAGTGGATGGGAACTGGGTGCCACTCCTGGCTCAGCCTTTTGACAGTCATTTGTGCTCTAGAAACGAGCGTCCCCTTCACTTCTTGGAAGGGCAGGCGTCAAGGGCTGCTGGTGGTTTTGGAACTGCTGCTGCTGCTGCCTCCGCAGGGGTTACTGCCCGAGGTGGGACACACACGAAGAGCTGACGATACCGTGACAGCGGCGGGCTGCCCCAATGCAGGGATTTCCACAACGTAGCGGTGACTTCTCTCCCTACCAGTGTTCACCAAATCCCCTAAGACTTAATTTTATGGGATGTTTTTCTGGTGTTTTCCCACCTTCCACAGGCCACCTGCGACACTCTCGCTCCCCAGAGCTCAGCCACGACGCGAGGGGTTTGCTCGTTGCGAGTAGAGTTGTGACCGAGCTGTCCGGCCTCTCCCGCTCCGAAGGTGCACACCAGCCCGTCCTGGAGCAGAGGAAACCACCAGCATCACTGCGCGCGGCCACCACCAGGACAAGACACCACGCGAGCCACGATGCAGAGCATCTCCCATTCAAACACAGGTAAAGTTCTCATTGCACAAGCTTGAACTTAGATAGTTTTCATGTGCACGTGCTTGAACTCCTGAGAATAACTCCCTGTTTAACAATTTTACTTGTGTATGAGTAAACTCTATTGAATTGGGTACTGTTGGCATTTTCTGAAATCCCCCAAACGCTATAAAATACCAAAGATGTTCAGAGAGGCTATAAAGTGCACATTCTGGCTCCAAGTTTCCTGTTCACCATCCTTCTACAGAGTATCTGTATGCAGGTGACAGGAATCAGATTAGTTGTCCCAAACTCGGTTATCAACCCTTGGAAACCATCTTCGGATTCCAGCAGCAAATCCTCTCTCACAGGGTGACATCCCAGATGCCGGGTTCAAATTCAGATTCACCTTGGAGAGAACTGCAGTGTGGTCTGCCCCACACGAGATGAACACAGTCTTCCAGTGCTGTAACGCTCCTACGTATGATGGGCAGTCCCTGTCTGGAAACAAAACACAACACAGCTAAAGCAGGAGAGTACGGGGGAATCTCCTGTACATAAAGCTTTAGAAAAGACTTGAGCCTTTTCAGTCTTTTCTTAAAGCAATTCACAACTTGGTTTTGAGTCCTCTTCTACCCTCTGCTGCAATACACTCTGTGTCATAACTTTCTGTCTTATTCATAGTATTTTGTTTATTAGCTTACTTGAGATAAACACGTGCACATGGGGCTGCCAAAAGGTAGGTTCCTACATCCACACTTGGCTTTGAAATATCTGACACGGGGTCTTAGGCTTGTTAATCTCCCACTGATTTCAGCTCTCAGTAGTAAAAGCAACTCTTTGCCCGGCTTCTAGGTTTGAAGTTACAGTGAGATTTTAATTCTTCTCTCACCTTGCATTTACAAAAATAAATAAGTACATAAGGAAGGCAAAGAGGTATAAAATGAATTTCCTTGGTGCAAGAGCGCAAGACTGCTTGGAGAGATAACGGAACTGTAAAGGGGTCACTGAGACTTACAGTTTTATCTATCCATGTTATCACATCAGCCACATAAAATGATTGCAAGTTCTACACTGACCAGTATAACCCCACACCCCTTGTCTTGCACACGTTTCCTAGCCAGGACACAACAGTTTGCACAGGAAAAACTCATCCAGATTCCTTCCAACTCTCTCCCACCGCTGCTCTTTCGCAAGGGCTTGGCACTGCTGTGTTCTGCAGTAAGCTCCCGCTGGAAAAACACCTCCCCACCTCTGTGTCAGCAGCTGCCCTTCCTCACCTTCCGTGTGTCCGAGCCCCAGCTGCCCACACGCGTTCTTCCCCCAGGAGTACACAGCGCCGGACACGGACAGCGCGAGGCTGTGAGCTCCTCCCGCGGCGACCTGGGCGAGCGCGACGCCCTTCAGCCCCTGCACGAGCTGCGGCTCTCGGGTGCTGCCGAGCTGTCTCCCCACTCCGAGCTGCCCGTGGGCGTTCTGGCCCCATGCGAAGAGCTCGCCCCCTTCATGGGAGCGGGAGAGGAGCTCCAGCGCTGGCGCCTCCCTCTGCTCCGAGGGAGGTAGCGCTGGGCTGTGCCAGGGAGGACAAGCAGGGGCAGAGGAAGCTACCTCTGGACAGCGCCATGGAGTGATGGTCCCCGCAGGCTATCTGGACAATGTGCCGGGTTCCTAGTTCTATCAGCGGCCTAAAAAACAAGGGAGGAAGACTTAGGTGAAGAGAAAGATGTGTCTTTAGACAGTGCTCGTCCCCACGGCCTCACCAGGAGGCTGCACAGTCTGGGGGCCTTGGGTCATTCACCCACAGCCCTCCCAAGTCACAAGTAGTTTTTAATTCACTTGCGTTCCTCTGGAACATGCCACACACCCTTGGTAAGTTTAAGGGAAACCTGCACCACACTCTGACAGCCCAGGGCATTTCTTATTACATGGAGGTGGAGGGGGAAGTGGTTCCAAGGAACGAGCCTGGCTCAGTCTCCCAGATGCTGCCTTTTGGAAGAGGGGGACGGGGCCTCTGGCATTACCGCCCACAGCACCTGCAAGCTCCTCACCTCGTCTCGAAGCGGCTGGACGAGGCTTTGGCCCGGTGCTCGGAGAGCTTCCCGTCGGCGGACAGCAGGAGCAGGTGCGTCTCCTCGCAGTCCACGCACCGCACCTCCTCCTGGCCCTTCAGCCTCACGCATTTCTCCGAGCCCGCTGCCACAGACGCGGCGCTCAGGCTCGGCCAGCGGCGCCCTGAGCGGCTCTGCCCCCTCCCGCGAGCCCCGGGCGCCCTCCGCAGGGGAAGGCGCAGCGGCTCTGCCGGCCCCGGGCGCCCCGCACGTCCCCGCGCTCCGGGGGCCGTTACCTTCGCGGCCGCAGAGCAGCAGCAGCCCCGACCTCTCGAGCGCGGCGAGGCGGCCCCGCCGGCAGCAGACCTGGCGCAGCGCCTCAGGCTGCCGCCGGAAGCAGCCGGGCCGGCCCCGCGCGCCGCTCGGCAGCACGAGCAGCCCCGGCGCGCGCGCCCCGGCCATGGCGCCCTCCGCCCCGCCCCGCGCGGGAAACGAAACC
>JAUBNY010000301.1:3067185-3079584 GCA_032275445.1 Crypturellus soui | reverse complement strand
TCATGGCTCATGTTGTAATGACTCCGCTCTTAGAGGGAAGGGCAAAATGTACCAGGGCACGTACACTGTGGACCAGGGGCAAAGACCTTGATTTCTCAGTGTGTCTCACAGATTTTTCAATTAAGGTGACACTATTTCTGTTCTCTTGCTTTACTATGTATAACACTTTTATTTTCCTGTTCTTCTTCGCTATTGAAGCCTCTCCTTCACTCATGGGCCCCAACCTAACAAAAGAATCCATGATTGTACCCAGGAGAGCGGCATACTTGGTAGCTAGAACAGGGTCTGATCCTAGAGTTGCAGGGTATCCTCCATCCTGCTCAGTATCAGAGGATACTGAGATTCATGACACTCACAGATTTTCCCTCAGATTTTCCATTCATTATATCTGCCAAAAAATAAGAATTTTTACACACTGATTTTGCCTCCAAAGGCTTCAAAGGATAAAGTAGAAAAATGACTAATTGCACAGTGCTTATCATCACAGAGCTGCAGCCTGAAAAGGTCAGTGCCTGCATCTCTCAAATCTTTACCTGGTTAAATAAGTCACTGCAAATGGCGAACCTAACACAACTCTGGAAAAGACAACTAAGAAACAGTATTAAAATAATTCAAAGCTCAAGCAATTTATCATGGCATTTTGAGCTGTGAACTTTTTTTTCCACAGCATACATTAAAAAGAAGTCCATCAAAAGACGGATTATTTTGAGAGCTGCCTTCTAACTGTGCTTTTCATATCTGTAGAGAATTTCAGGGGGAGTGGAAGCAAAGGGAGAAAGAAGGAAACTGTTTTTAGCTTGCAAAAGATCCAGTTTCACTGAAGTACAGGATTGTCTAACTTCTTAATACCTGAGTAACCAACCACCAAGAAATATGTTATCTCAAAGCTAACAGCACGAGAAGCACATGAAAATCACTTCAAGAATAAAACACCATCTCTTTCCTTTTCTAAATGGCAATTGGAATTGATATCAGTCCAGTATTTCACTTCCATTTTTTTCCAAACTTTCAGTTCCATATTCAGGCCAAAATAGCTTTCCCCATTTTTTTTTTTTTTTTGGCAAAAGAACATCAGCCCATAAAGATATAACCAGCTAACCAGCCCACTCAGATTTCCTCTCTCTGTTTTCACTTATACCAACAGCCATCGCACAATCCTACCTTCCCAGTTGTTGTCATCGCATAGTGCTGTCAAATCCAGCTGAGGCACTTCAGACACAAAGCTGCTCTCCTGTTCATCTGCATCTTGATTTCTTTGCAACTTGGTTTCAGGAATGCTTGGATGCTCTTGAATCTTCATACTTGAAGACTGCTGTATTCCCAGAAACCCACACAGATAAGAGAGAAAGAGAAAAACGTTTCAAGAGGAGGAAGGGAGAAAAATGCCCTGCAGTCACAGCAGCAGTAAGCTCAAGCCTTTAGCTAAAAAAATAAAAAAAAAAAAAAAAAAAAATCCAAATAAACAGACCCTGATATTTCCAGCTGCAAATCCAAATTCCCTGTTCAGTGACCCCTACATGCTAATTAGTCACTCACACTGGTAAAAACATCCGTCCATGCGCTTTCCTTGAACTTTTCCTTGTTTAAAAAGCCACAGCAAGTTTCCGAGACTGCGTGCCCTGACAATTGCATACAGTCAAAAAAGCCTCCAGTTATCAACTGGGATGAAAAGGCGGGGAGGGAGGAAGACAGGGGGAAAGGGAGGGAAAAGGAAGGTGCATACGGTTCCCACAGGAGTGCAACTCCTTGGAAGAATCACAAAAATGCTGCTGCTGTTAGGAGGCTGTAGCAATATGGTGTCTTCTCAAGGGCAGGCGCTGGAGTTCCTGAGGTAGCCGCCGCAGAGAGCGAGCCGTGCAGGCTACGGACACGAACGCTCCCATGCAGGCAGTGCTGGCTCAGATCAATTAGTGCCAGCTAAGCTGTGCTGGCTGCACATTCCCCGATTTCCTGTGGTTGTTTTCTAGCTGGGCGTGGGGAGAGCAGAACTATTTATGGAGGAGCTCTGGGTATTAAAGCGGCGTTGCGCAAATCCAAACGGCAGTGGGGTTTGGCATCTCAGCTGGAACCAGTGTGGACTCTGGGAGAAAGCCAAAAAATGCACACAAACAGCAACGACTTGGGGGCGGGGAGAAGCCCAGCAGAATGCTGTCAAGTAAATGATCCATAATTTAGCACTACCTAGAATCCACCGCTGTTTTCCCCGCCGCTCCTCAGTCCTGCACGTCCCGCATGCTGTGTGCATTTATGCAGAAATCGCGGGCGCGCTTGCAAGTCGCAGACATAGTGTGTTTGTGCGTGCGTGTCTCTAACAGCCTGCCCTGCCCCTACAAATACTTTTGCCGCTATAAAATGAACTGTAATGGTTCACAGAGGGCGGTAGAGAAAAGGAAATGTAAAACATGTACATATAAGCATACAGCGTGACATATATAAACTCAATAAACACAGAGGCATCTAAATTGATGGCATTACTGGCAATATTTGATTTCTGTAAGAACAGCCAAGGCTAAGCTCCCTGAAATACGGGCTAGTAGGTAAACAACATGCAGATTCTTTCCCCCATAGGTATTTTGATAATCTAGGCTGTAGCACTTTCTGCTTATGCTGCTGTGTGAAGGAAGTGTCTCCAAAGAAAAGAATCACTAGATTTGGACATATTTTTTGGTGAATCCAGGAGCCTGGCAGAACTATATTAAAGCAATATCCTCGGCACACACCACAAAGGCACTTTTTTTTGCTAATCTCCCTTAGAAAAGCTAATGATACAGCCTTTTCTCTGAGCTGCAAAAAAGCAAGGAAACTTCATGTAGAGGGGAAAAAACCTATTCAGAAAATACATCATAAAAATTAATGTTATTAGCTGGATCCCAATCCATCAAAAAAACTGGATGATGAACAGCTTGGTATTAGTAAGGAGTGTTCTATTCTGTACTTCATGAAAGTTTGGTATTTCCTTTTCATTTCAATAAATCAGCTTTTAAAAACTTTAACTAAAGGCAACATTGCATGACAGTTTGTGGAGAACTAACAACTCTACAGCTTGCCACTGAATCTGACTACAAACCTCAATGTGCTGTCATGAAAGCTGCTGGAGCAAAAAGTATGATTAACACTTGATATCTTTAAGCTGCTTCTAGGTTGAGAGTACTTAAATATTTCTTTAAGGTTTAGTAGAAAAAATTCTAAATGTTCTAAATACCCAGTGTTCACTATAAACAAAAAGACTGTTCAGCAGGCAGAAACAAGCATGCTTATATACTTGTAAAAAATAAATTATACCAATTTATAAACTCCATTTAAATTGCAGCACTTTAAATTGTATTAAGACTGAAAAAATCTGGCAATGAGCTTCAAAATTATGTTAAAACATCACAAAAGCAGCGTGGAAAGATGAACTTATGTAAATATCAACAATTAATATCAACATAAATATATCAAATAAATATCAACAATTTCAACTATTTCAAAATAAGTAACCTGCAAATACCAGGACTTGTCACCACAGGTCTTACTACAGAGTTATTTCTTTTCCTACAAGGACTGTAGAGTCTCCTGACTTAGTGAAACTCTTAAAAAACCTATCTGCAACAGATAGGAATCCATGTTGCAGATGGGCAAACATTTCCATTACAGATCTATTATACAGATTATATCAATGTCTTTTTACTTCTGAAGTTACTTCGTTGATTGGAAATATTTAAAATCTGTTTAAAAACAGGCCTGTGCTGTGCCTGAGGCCAGTTCCTCTCCATTTGCTTGCTTGCTTACCGATGTAGTCTCTAACACAATGAATAAATCATTAGGCATCTGAAGAATAATGGTGGTATAAACCCAGGAGACATAAGAAGGCAGATGTTTAACCTCGTTTGCATTAGTGCTCCAAACCTATATTTTCACAAATAATTCGGTATTCTCATGACTTATTTTCCCATTTGATTTCCTGATGCCACCAGTTGCCAACCTCCAGATCAAAATCAATTAAGAGAGAACTGCTGTGCTTTAGGTACAGATGTGCTATTGTTTCCTACAAACCAAAGGGGCAGCAAGTTGATGGTGTCATTACTTGGCAGTCACAGTGTATTGCTGATATTACATAAATGACCACAAAAAAAATCTTAACATTAGGCTCTTGAGTTATGCTTTTCAGAAACTGCTTTTGCAGCCATGGTTTGTGGGTATGGATAACTATAGATCAAAATAACTTGAGGGTAGGTCAGCTGCCCTCATTATCACTGCTCCAAGTGAGATTCAGCAATTGGAAGAGTTTAAACAGATAGAAATAAATGGAACACAAAGACCTTGGAATTCAGATCTGAAAACTGTATTCTATTCAATTAAATGTGGATCCAAACAGATTCTTTTTAGAAGGCTTCCTTCCTGTACACCTGGTAATCTCCTATAACCACAAGCAGGAGGCGTCCTTATGCACCTCTTGATAAGGCAATCAGATGCAAGAACCCAGTCATCCTGCTGCTTTCCTCCTGAGTCAGCCCAACCCCCTTGTATACCTGCTGCAATGTTGGGGTGAATCTGATGCATTAACAAAGAAAAAGAACAACCTTTGAGTAATTTTCTGAAATGAAATTTAACTTTTTAACCCAGTTTAACTCTTAACAGTTTATATTTTTATCGGTAGAAGACTTTGGTACCAAATATGCCTTAGGTAGTCTAAGTTATCAGATGGAAAAACTTTGCAGTTCTGTTTTTGTTTTGCCATCAGACAAGGAGGTACAAGCAGTTGTTCTGGTTTCTGGATGGAATACTCTGGCCGAATGTTAATGTGGTAACAATTATTAATTTGACCAAGATTTCCTCATTATTATATTTGAAGTAAACATACCACGGTGGTGACTGGAACTGTTGGTACCTCCTGGAGTGACTCTCTCATCACCCTGCATTCAGACTTAAACTCTATCAGCCACACCTGGCTTCTTGTTTGGGATAGTTTGCTTTAAAAAATAAATTCTGGGTACTATGAACCTCTTTGTCAAATCACAAACGATATCTTGTAGCTTAGCTATTTCCACGGCAGGTTATGAAAACTACAAAAGCACTGAAAACTTCTTCAGGACACATGTTTTGAGGTATTTTTACTGCCTCACACAGAGCTGAGTCTACATGACCCAACAGCCATGGCACAAATTTCAAACACGTTCCCTAATATTTTCAGACTGGAGAAGGGGTGAGAAGGAGAAAGGAGCAAGAAAGGCCCTTCCTTGTTCTGAATGAGCTGTTTGTTACAAAAGGTATGCTCCTAAGCTGCCCTAAGCAAAGGCTTATACGGGACAAGGAATGTAGAACTACCCTGCAGGAATGTAACATTTTCTTGACCTTGTAATTCCTATATAATACCATCTCTGGGTTAAGGCTACACCTTTTTCTGCAGTAAAAGTTCCCATTGAATTTTAAACTCCTCCTAAGGAAAGGTTTATTTTAAGATTACAATTTAATATTCAAGCATACTCCTCCCCCCAGGTAAATTAAAAGCTAAATGGGAGTTTTCTGTGATGTGGGAGTGACAGCATCTTCTCCGCATTTAAGCAGGTATGTGAGGAACAAGGTGCTGCAGAAGCTGTCCTTAGAAAATGCCACAGCCCACATGCCTGATTTCCCAGGTATTAGTGCTGCCAAGTGCAGGACTCTAAGGGACTACTGACCCTCTGGAAGTAAAGTAGGAGATCTGCCTAAACTCAGAGCAGTGACTAAAGCCACTGCTGAGCACCCCCTGCAAGTGTACACTGCTACAACTCGGCTGGGCTGATCCCAGTAATTAACAAAAAATTTCTTCTACCTCCAAAAATGGTGAAGCAATTGGAGGAGAGGTGGTGCGGGGAACCCTTTCTAGTATTTTAAATGATGTGTTGTCTAGAACTTTTTGCAGTAGAACTAAGTGAACTGGTGACTGCACAGGTGGTCACCTAACTCAACCCAACCTTCCCGTTGGTGATGGGTCAGATGAAAAAACCCATAAAGAGTGCAGGAGTCAGGTGCAGAGTAAAACTGGGAAGAACAGGGAAGAAGCAGTCACCATAAATACCACCTCTTCCTTCTGTGCCCTCCTGACAGTTGCTCCAACCACCAAACCTTAGGGAGAAGCACAAAATGATGCAGCTTTGTAAGACAAATGATCTTGGACAAGAATGCTCAACGATGACAGGGCACACTAGGAAATCATACATAAAAAAAAAACACAAAATCATTTTAGAAAAATCAAGAGAGATAAATTAATCTCACTACACCAGGAGATAATTGGCCGCACACCCTGCTAGCAGTGATTATAAGGGAACTCCGTGCCTCTTAAGCCAAAGTGCTGACTTCAGTGACTCTTTCTGTTTTGGCAAGGAGGGATCGAAGGGACTGAAGCAGACGGTTTCAGGCTTCTCCGTGTTTGAGAGGCTCTTTCATTAATAAAATCAAAAAGGAGAGGGAAGGGAGAGAAAGAAAAAGCAAACACAAACTCCATTTCTCTAAGGGTCACAAAATTTCATTTTATATACAGAACTACATACCTATCTATCTATCTCTAGCAAATGAACAGTCAATTTAGAGCCCACATCTGAAACTCAAAAAAAAAAAAAAAAAAGGAATACCAACCTGTGAGTGCCTGAAAAAAACCTCATCGTTTTCACTTTCTTTGCTACAAAAAAAGAAACATATTACAAAGATAAAAACAGATGTTTTGTAACAAAAACAAACAGGACTCTGCACACACAGGTTTTTATGTTGTGGTCACTACAGCACAGTTGCTAGTATACGGAGTAAATGAGGGGACATTCTGGGTCACAGACCTGCTATACTATTTTGTTCCTCTCAGGACCTGTTTGTGGAAAATATAACGGAATTTTGTTTCAATACCCTTATTCCACACCGATTCAACTCTCTCAACAAGCATTGTAATTGTGGAGAGAAATCCTCATCTCCAGCAAGCAGAGTGGAACTGCAGAGCTCTTGCAATGGAGCAAAGTGTTGGTCTCCCAACCCAACGACCATGGGAGATTGGCGCCTGCAGTGCTGTGCACTGTGTCTCTGTAGAGGTGCTTAGAGACAACTTCTTTTCAAGTCTGTACCATCACCATCTTCAGTGATGTTTCTGATAGGTCAGGAGAAGAGATTTTGTGGTATATGGTGTTGCACAGAGCCCAGACAACATATATATAGCAGAGACTGCCTCTCTACTGCTCTGCTTTGAAGTTAACATAGTGGGTAAAGCTGTTCTGTAGTGCAGCTGTTACCCTCATGGTCTGTGGTGGAAGATCTCTTAGGCTGTACCATAACCACAGGCAAAATACAACACATACATATGAAAAAAAAATCACCTTTCTTCAGATAAAATTTCCATGTCATCAGGTCCTGTTCTGTCTATAGGTCTGGATGAGCTAAAGCTTTCCATACTCTGTAATACAGTAAATGTTAAAACAGTAAGATACATAAAAGAAACTGGTTCAAGCTGCAGGCTATTACACAGATCAAATACAAAAGTAGCCAGCCAGACTCCTAGAAATAGGACAGTGAGACTACTGCCTTTTACACATTTATAGCAAAATAAAATTTGCCCAAACTTGCCCACAACCTTCAATAAATATAAATGCACACCATCTTCGACTCTTCCATCAAATGATCTTGAAATGCCTGACTGAATATCACAGCATGGTATCTTTACAGTTCCCATTTTACAGACTGGTGCTGTGAGCGAGACATCAGTTTTGTGATGTATGCAAGTCTTGTAAGAGCAAGTACATAAACCTGAATATCTCCTCAGCAGCCCACTTTATGGTGATCTTAGAAATATTCCGCCCTTCCTCAGTCAAACTGTTTCCTAGTCTTTTCTCAAAAAGGGGCAGAAGACATTAGAAGTACAAATAGACTGCCATATGCATAAAGACAACATAAAGCACACTAATGTGAATTCACGGCAAGAAATTTTACTGATTATTGCAACTTATTCAGGATTTCCTGGCTACCAACTAATACTGAGTTCTCTAAGAGCCTGAGAAGGTATTGCGAAAGCAAATGAAGCTGTTATATCTTTTTTTGGTACAGAATAGACTTAGATCTTGGGTTTCAGCCTTTAGAGGAATTATTCATTACCTCAGCAATGAAACATACTGTCTACTTGGATTGCTTGGTCTCTGAGCTAGGAGGTGTTTTTTGTTGTCTTTCATTTTTTAAGGTGATAAAGAATGGAAACAAAGAACCAACCACCCTGGTGTATAAACTAAATTACATGCTATACATCACACAGGGAGGAGCACTCAGAAAGTTTCTGCAGGTAAAACTCATGTGAAAATCCAAGCATTAATTTGAATTAGTCAGAATGCTTTTTTTAAAAAATGTTTGTCACTCAAAGTCTTACACTCTTAATACTTCTCGTTCACTTTCTTTCTGCTCACAGTGACTCAGTCCTCTAGCACCTACCGATAAGGAAAAGCAGGCAGAAGTGAGGAATGCCTTCACCTGCTTGGGTAGGTGCTGAGTTCCTTCATATTGGAAGCACATTCCAGAATTGCCTTGACACTATTACTGTAGGAGTTCTTAAAGAAAACAAAACAAAGCACATGCTACCCCAGGTGTAAAAATTAGGAAAGTGAAC
Source organism: Crypturellus soui (assembly GCA_032275445.1). Classification (NCBI taxonomy): domain Eukaryota; kingdom Metazoa; phylum Chordata; class Aves; order Tinamiformes; family Tinamidae; genus Crypturellus; species Crypturellus soui. Next base: position 3,070,991 of record JAUBNY010000301.1, on the reverse strand, counting down.
GTTGCTGCTTTGGGCACACTACTAGGAGTCTTTCTACTCTGAGATTTAGGTAAGTCTCTTCTACATCGCAGGAAGGAAGTGAGCAAAGCAAAGCAGGGCTCCTGGCCTGGGCCACGGGAGCTGAGCGTACACTTCCCAGGCAGTCACAGGCTTCTCACCTGCCATGAAAGGCTGCGTGGTTCCATTCTCCAGCCAGGACATGCCTTGGCCTTGCCTAATGTGATTCTACAAGTCCTACTTGTCCCTGGCTACCTTGCCTCTGAAATGCAGTTACACACTTCTAATGCTTAGTGGTTGGTTCTGCTCAGGAGAGTAAGTGGAACTGACAATTCTTCCACTGCTGACTTATGCTTTGAGTCAGATACAATTAGACATCTAAGAGGAGTGTTTCCACACACTGCCCTACATGCTCTTTCAAGCTTTGTTGATAAAGCAGGAAGACTCAACAAAGATGGGAAAGAAGATGTAACGTTAGGACTCCTGGCACAAAACTTGTTTACATGAGAAAGCACTACTAGAAAAAGCTGAGACATAATTATGTCCTTTGATACCCTAAGTTAGTAATTTGGGTTTTCCTCTGAAGCGTATCTTCTACTGCTTGAGTAAAGATTTGGCCAAGACCATTACACACACTGCATCCTGACGAAAGCCTCTGATCTACAAGCGTGAAATATGTGCCACTCATGGAAACTTAAAAGAAAAAAGAAAAAACTTTGTCCTTCTGTCTGCAAGCTGTTTTATAAGCATTCTCCCACTGGACAATCACACTGGAACACTTCCTCTGGTAAAGGAAGCAAGGACCACACTGACTAAGATAGTCACCTTGGTCCAAGTGAACTTTGTGCACAGTCTGTTCAGAGTTTGATCTTGTCAGCCATTGCCAATCCAGGGGAGAGAGATATGTCTGAGAACATTTCCTACAAGAATGTTTCAAGATCTCACCACCTTTTTTCAGGTCCCCAACATAACATCTTAAGTGCACACTTCTGACAATCTTTACTTCCCCAAATCCTGAGCCAAACTCTCATTTACATTTAAGCAGCTTTACACTCACCAAGCAGAGCAAAGAGGCTCAAAAGGGAAGGTAAGTGCTTCACATTTGCCTCTTAAAGTCCCTTTCCATTGCTACAAGCAAAGTGTGAGTGTGCCTGTCAGACCACCCTTTCATGAAGTATCACATGAATAGGTTATTGATATTGAGCACTAAATCCAAGAAGCAAAACCTACAGTACTTGGCACCTTGCCTTCTTTTGATCACACAGAGAAGCCCAGCTTGCACCTCTGTAGAATCTTTGCACAGGGCAGAGCATCATATCATGGCAGCTTTGTAATCTAAACAAAATGAGTCACAACACAATGTCACATTAGGAGGGAACTCACCTACAGCAGACTGAAACTCAGCCAAATGTAACTGAAGGAAATGCTCTGCAGCTGAGAGGGCTAGTCTTTACACATGGCATTACAGAGTTACTAGTAACAGTGAAAACACAGCTGGTGCCATGTACAGAAGATGCACAGGACATCTGCCACTGCAAACAGACCCTACATTGAAGCTGAGTGCAGTTCCTCAACTGCCAACACTAAAAACAGTGTCTGGCTTGGCTGAGAGGGAAGGAGGATCTATCGTCGCTTGTTAAAACTAGCAAACTGCCTTCTACTGTAAGGGTCACACAAGAATTTGCTGGGTAAATTCCATAGCATTCCTGATTTTAGCACATCTGTGCCATTTACCTCCCCAGTAAGATAGTTGGAGGGATCATCTTTGAGACTAACAGATCAGAAAGTGTTTTGAATATTGCACGTGCTTTGCACTACTGTAGCACATACAATCTCTGTGGAAAGGACATAAAACACCTTTGTCATCTCATTATCAATAAGCCACTTGTGATCTGTGCTTTCAGAGTTTAGCATAAGTTTAAAAGTAAAAACCCAGCTCAGCACTTGATCTGAGGTTCTTATCTCCCTGCAAGAATTTTGAAAGGGATAAAGAATTTCCACCCAAAATACTCTATTGAAGACAAAAGAAATAAGAAAAAGAAAAGAAACAGAATGGCTACGAATGGAGTAAGAGGACTAGAGCAGATCTAGATTCTCAGCTGTTTCAGTACAAAGGTTACAAGTATGCAATCTAGTTTTCCTCATAATCTAAACCAGCTACCTGTATGTATAAACGGCTGCCCAAGAGCACCAGGCGTACTCTGGAGCAGAGTGAGTTTTTCTACCCTGGAAATAGGCATCAAATAGTATAGCACTCCAGCTTACCACAGGACTGTCCTGGTTGTCATTAAGCTCTGAAAGCTTGGTGCTGGATTTCTGCCGTTTCGGTTTATTCCTTTCACCAAGATATGAGGAGGTGCTGTCTGGTAATTTTTCTACCTCTTGAGCAGACAGAATGCAGTCTTCAAGATTGCTGAATCCAGAGGGAATGTTTTCTTTGTTGATGACTTCCCTAAAAAGAAAAGGGACATTGCAACAAGATGTTGTTTAAAACACTCTCCCGCTACATTTAAGGTAGTAATAGAGAAATGCATTATGCTGACGGGTGCAGTTCTGGCAACATCTTCTACGCCCTATGAAACCAGTATCTCTGGTTCTTCCTACTGCAACAAACAACAGGCACTGTGAAATGCTAAGTCCCATTGAGGAGTGCGAGGCAGGTATATACACCTCAGGAGAAACAGCTGCCAGGAACAACGTTTGTGACTTGATTTGCTTCCCACTAAAGCCAACAGAGAGAATCCTTTGGAGTTCAAATGGAATCTGGACTAGCTCCTGGCTGTCTGTGGTATTTTTATAGAGAATATGCAGCATTTTTTCCTTCAAGACACATGTTTGTATTCTAGAAAAGTGATTTGCAACTGTGGTCCAAGGATTTCCTTTGGCGTATGACACTGTACCAACAGCTGTCTTACTCATACTCTCAAGTGCAAGAGCTTGGGAAGGACTGTGGTGCTTCAGACAAATGCTTCACTCTTAATTGGAGATTACAGAAAATAGAGAAAGGAGTAAGAATGAATGTATTTCCACAAGAGTGACATGACTGCTAGGACAGAGCACTGTCCTGCAATGCTGGGAAGCGAATGGGACAGCTGGCCAGAAGTCACCACATGATATCTAGTGGGGCTCTCTTCAACCTAGCTGGGCTTGGGTGCATTTTCCAGGAGTTGGCCGACTTCTCTTTCCCTGCGCAATTCCTTTCCTGGATCTCTCCACATGTTGTCTTCCCTTTGCAACCTGCTAAGTAGGCTGCTAAGAGGCATCTCTCTGAAACTTTGTGCAATGATGAGGACACCCATACATCCACTTCGCTACTTTATGAAACACAATGCATCTCATTCTTTACCAGTCCTATCCTGCCAGAGGCTAAAGTCAGGCTATTCACACTTGACATTGAAACTGGAATGTTTGCTGTTTTATGCATTAATGGCCCTGCAGCTAATTTATACAATGCTGTGCGATTCCAAAGCCTGCTTTCATGAACAGCAGCAGAGTTTCAGTTGCTCTATAGTATCTGGAAAGTGCCAGCATGACAAAGTATTCAGATTAAAAATAAACAAAATGTTCCAGTGACTTTCTAGGTCACGAGTCTCTCAATTCTGTGGTTGAGAGAGAGATACAAAAAGCTATTGTAAATCTGTGATCAAATTTATAGGATAATCCATTTGCCTTTATGCAAGTTTTTACAACTCTCTGACGTGACCAATTACGTATATATAGCCTATAGATCACGTAGTCTGCAAAGCATATAAGCCCGTGTATGTATTTTTGCCATGAACACTCTTTCTAGCTGTAGTAAAACTGCAATC
>JAUBNY010000301.1:2993202-3003918 GCA_032275445.1 Crypturellus soui | reverse complement strand
GCATTCTGCCCAGACAACCCTCCCTCCTATCCTTTGCTTTAAACTGAAGTCCAAGACCTGCTTTGGCAGCATGATAAACCCCTTAGTTATGTGATGTGACGTGTTCCCAGCAGAATAAAAGAAATACTGATTTTAGTGTTGGAGGTACTGGCCCAACCTCATCTGCAATGCTGAGTACAAAAGATTAAAGCACAGCAAGCGGAGAAAAGAACTAGCAAGATGAAATAGGGAGGAAAGAGCCCAATCTGATGCTGCAAAATGGAAAGAACAACAATTTCTCATGGCATAATGTAGGAAAGCATCAAAGAGAAGAGCGACCTGCAATGTATAGAACAACACAAGCAAAAAATCAAACTTTTGAGAATGTAGCTCAGGAACAAATTTAGGAAGGACATAGTAAAAAGATTTAAAAGTATCAGAGAAACAAAGTTCTGGAGAAGATTTCTGCATGGAGGAGGTAAGGCAAGAGACCTAAGTCCGTGGGAGGTGGGGTCTCCGTAAGAGCAGGGAAGCAGCCCCAGAGGCCCTGCAGGGGAAGCCACATGGTGTGACAGTCCCAGGTCACAGTCCTTTATGGGGATGGACTTTCCAAATCGAAATATTTTGAGTTTGGAACTTTTCCTTTTTTTTCAGTAAAAGTGGAATTTTCCATGGGATGCAAACACTTTCTTTGAACAAGCTCTTTTAGTTACGAAACTATTTTTCCACTGAAGAGTAGGGGAATTTTTCAAGCAGTCCAGTGCTAATGCACGGAAAACCCCCCGGGCAATGACATCGTCTCCTTGTTTCTTCAGCACCAAACATCCTTGTCGAGACAGAGGAATAAAGGATGATTGGGAGAGGGATGGGGTATAAAATTCAGATTGAACACCTTATGCTACCCATGGTTCAGAATTATTCCAGATAACAATATTTTGGATTGCAATCCAGCTTCTACATAACATAGTGTAAAAAAGCACACACACAAGCCCGCACAGACAGGAACAACAAGCTTCCTTCCGAAATCAGGATTCTGCATCCCTGGGAGCTTCTGGAAGAAGCAGCGGAGGCAGCAAGTCTCGAGCGCGTCCTCGCTTGCCAGTGCCTGGCTAAACAGCAAAGGCCACGGGCAGAGCTCACACAGACCTGACTGATTGCTCTCATTTACCCTCATTTTTTGTTTATTTTTCCCACAGCCTTCCCTTCCTGGTGTAGCTGCCAGCTGATTTAGTGGCCAGTGCTGGTTCAGAGAGGCCCTAAGGTCGTTTTTATGGTCTCTCTCCCACACAGTGCTTGATGATTTGGACTTGCAGCATCCTTGCCTATAAAAGGGGACGTAAAGCAATGGGAATCATTGACACTTGCTGCTCCTGCCCTCAGCAGAGACAGGGAAGTCTCCATGGACAGATAACCCTGCTTATGTTTCACAGTCCACAGGGATATTGCAGGTCACTCGACACCAGCGGAGGTCAATGGGAGCAGTATAGGCGAGCCCCTACGGGCCTGAGTTTGCCATGGAGAAATGAGGCTGCTCTCTGCAGCACTGGCTTCTTTGCAGAGGTCGGCTATGGGCAGAAACCCGGCCCAGCACCGGTGCTTTAAGCCCTCTTTAGTGGAGCAAGGTGCTGGGGGTGCCTCTGCCAGCGCAGGGCTGCAAGGGGAACCCCCATCTGAAGCTGCTTCTTTGTGGCTGGCCACATTACCAGCACGAGGCAGAACGGCAGCCAGGAGACTCCAGTTAAATGTTTTGGCGATTCCTCACCAGAAAGCAGCAGGAGGGGGGCTGAAGAGAAGCTGGAAGATGTGCTGTGCTCCAGGACAGGGAGCAGAGGGAGGTGCAGTGTGGGGCAGCGGGGACCATGGTTCGTCAAGCTCGGGATTCCCTCAATCATAAAATTGCCTCCCGGTGCCTGCAGTGAATGCCCGAGTGCTTCAGCAGTGATTGGCAACGCTGAAATAACCCTCAAGCGCTTGTCAATGTCTCCGCAGGGTCAAACCACAGCCAATTAATTGACTAGTACAAACAGGAACCCTGACCTTCCTGGGCATAATGTGCTCATTGGCAACACCTCTGCTGCCCCAGCACATTATTACTCCAGTTCAAGCAAACAGAGGCCTCTCCCAACCTATAAGGCAGGAAAGCAAATAGATATTATTCTTTCCTAAGTCTTAATTTACTTTTGCTCCTTCTGGGGAGAAATTCTGTGCAGAAATATTTATTATAGCCATTAGTTAAATGATATCTTTGTAGATTTAGATAAAAAAGTCGGTGAGGTGGAGCTACATTGCTTAATGAGAGAAAAGGGTTTGGCCCTTTCTATTTAAATGAGCGCACTTGCCTTCCCAAAACACGTTTCTGAAGTGCTGCGACTCGCTGCTTGCGCTCTGGCCAGGACACTGACTAATGCCCGAGACCGCAGCCAGCTCCGCTGCCCCGCAGCTCCTCAAAACCAGCTCTGTGGGTGGCGAGCTGCCCCATCCAACAAACTGGTGGTTTCCCCAGGTATCTGCAAAGACGCTACTTGGCAACAGAGCAGAAAGGTAAATCATCTCACAGATTAGGTTCTACCTACAGCAAAAGCCTTCCTTTCTAATTTAAGTGCATACCCTCATTTGACAGTACAGAGAACGTAATTACTGAAATTTAGGAACTTTCCCAATTGCCTTTGTAACATTCTCAGGGCTGGGGCACTGTGCAGCGGCACGAGCGCTTGCCAAGAGGCGCCTTTCCAAGGCGCTCTGCCATTCCCAGAACCTGCCGTGATTTTCCTGTCTGCTCACAACAGAGACGGGTACAACACGCTTTTCCACAGCTATCACACGCACCAAAACTGAAGCTTTCCCCTTGTGGAAAGAACGGCCCAGCTCTCCCACGGACTTGCACTTGCCTCTGGCGCAGGGAGAGCCCAGCCGGCCCGGGGCAATAACCCCTCCTGCTGGGGCAGGAACCAGCGCGCGGTGCAGCAGCCGCTGCCCTCTTGGCAGCATCGCGCTGTCTCGCGTGAGGTTCACCCTTCCTAGGCACATCTAAAACAAAACCAGAAAATCCCAAAGCTACTAGGAAACGTAAAACAAATACAGAGGGCCCCTTGCTGTGAAACAAGAGGCACTGCACTGGAGTAAACCAAAAACTGGTGGGATGACAAGCAAGTTCATAGCTGGACGTAGCCAATTTGTGCTGTTGACCCACACAAATCTCACTAAGAGAAACCACAGCCTACCCGTCATCTCTACAAATCACCACAGCGTCACGAAAGCTAAATGCGCAATGCCGGTTTATCAGGGCTGGCCCAGCACTCTCAGGTTTTAATTCAGCTTCATAATTAACATTCAGACAGAATCCTATGTGTCTTGTAAGCACTTGAACTTTTTTTTTCTCTCCTATTTGATGTTAGCTGTGAAGCTATTTAATCTTTTAATACAGACAGGATTTGTATGTTTTTCATTTGGATTCTTTTTTAACCTTTCTGCTGAGAAGGTCTTTAAAATGCTATTTCTTGACTTTCTCATGCCATAAATTTATATGACATTCTCAAACCCTGCAGCAAAAGAATGTTATTTGATCTGCATAGCCAAACAGCCAGAAGTGAGGAGGAGCTAAAAGGGCTGTCTGTACAGCTTTAACCTACCCCCAGAGGCTGATGCATCATTGTACAGCCCTTAATGACATGATCACATACTATTTTTCTCCAGAGAGCCCGTGGGTGCTTTACCACACAAGGAGCATGGTTTTCTTTCAGCCTTACCTTGGGCAATCAGGGCGGTTTCTCTGCCGCACGGTTGTCTGTGAGCGGAGGGGCTTGAGGGGGAACAACTGCTCCGTTTTGTCCCGTCCCTGCCCTCGCCCTCAACCGCAGTCACTTTGAACCCTTTCCCTTTTGCTGCTTTAGGCCAGTTTGGAGATGGTCAGAGGTCTTGATCAAAAAAGGAGGTTCCTGCAGTTGACTGGGGAGGGGAGAAGAGGTATTTCCAATGCCCCCACTGAGAGAGCAGCAGGTCTGTGTGCTCATCCCTTTCCAGACACTAGAGACTACCCCTGGAAAAGCCACATCTGTAACCACATCAGCTCTGCAGTGCTGAAAGACCCAGGCTTCTTTCCTTTTTCCTGCTATTCCTCATTCCAATGTTGAAGCTGTCTCCTCTTGGCTGTTTTGTTTCCTTGCCTATTTTTCCCTTTCAGTTCCCTGGGGCAAAGCAGAGGCTCTGCGAATGCTAGAGAGCAAATGGCAGCATGAGAAATCAAATTCCTCTTTGAAAAATTAGATTTCTAAGTGCTACATCCTGTCCTGAAGAACACAGGCGGGGACAGAGTTTGTACCTTTTGACAACAGAATAAATGTGGCGCAAACAGTAAGACGGCTGCCTCCCATGACCAAATCTTAGGGTTCAGACCAGGGATGGAGGATCCAGTAACCTCTGCAGCACTTGCTCTGGGGTACAGCTCCCCAGGTGTACTAGAGAAGGGGTTATAGCTCTTCAGAGCAAAGAGAGGTCTGAGGTTAGTAAAACACACTTCAGCCCCTTCAGCTGCTCTTTCCACCTTCATTAATCAGCTCCACCACTATAACGCAGAGCTCCCAAGCCAGCACCATGAAGCCAGCAGACGGTGCTACTGATAGCACTGTTAACGGATATGTTCCTTCAGCTAAAGTATACTTAAATAAACATCACTAAATGCTTACATTATCCTGGCATCTTTCATCCCAAGGAACCCCAGGGCATTAATCTCTCAGTTTTACGGGAGCCTGTAACAATGTGGGGTCAGGATGTTGCTCCGGAGTCTCTGTTCTTCGCGACAGCCCCGACCGCTCTGCTGCTGCGCGATAGCCGCCCGGCTGCATTTCGAGAGACAGACTTGTGGTCTACGTCTCATTGCAATAATCGACTGTTATTACTTTCAAAGTAGCAGAGTATGCAAAAATCTGGGCTGGGAAGAGGTCCCCAGAGGGGCAGGGACTGTGCAAAGACACAGCTCCTGCCGGAAACCATTTACAAAGGCAAAATAAGAACTGAGAAGCGAAAGGATGCCGGCAGCACCGCGGGCTGCAAACAGGCTGAGAGAGGCACCAAAAGCCTCCCAATGTGTTTCGTGTTATCAGGCCTAGAGGAAAACACTGGAGGTTTCATAAAACTGAGACGCCTTCTCTCTCGCTGAAAATATGTACGCAGAGAGGGCAACTGTTTCTCTGAAAGTGGCACCTGAGTTGACAAAGTTCTTGTGAGCTGACTGCAGTTCTTCTGCGTGTCTGCTGCCCTTTAAAATAAGGTCTTCCTACAGATCCTTTCCACACTGCAAACCATAAACCAAACACGAGCTTGTCAGTTTGCTCCAGCTCCTAGAATCCTCCTTTAAAATCACCACTAAGCTGCTGTTCTCTTATTTTCTATCATTTTCCTTTTCCAGCTAGCAATTCCTTAAATTGATCCTTGAATGTGGATGATTCTGTACTCTGTAGATGTTTCAGAACAAGATTTAAATAGCAGCAGATTGTGTTCCAAACATTTCAGAGTGATGGAAATTAAAGGTCCATTTCCCAAAGCTTTTAAGTATGCGCTTAACTTTGGGCACATGAGTAATGCTATTGACGACAACAGGGTAATTCATGTGTTCTGCTGTTCTGCTGCCCAACAGCTGTACAGACAATACAAGTGGCTTAAGTGGTTGGTATTCATGGTGTTATTCTGTATATTTTCTAAAAGGAAAAATAAAGAACAGATATCAGTTGGGAACACATTTCTAAAGCAAGGTACAGGACACCTGGTGACAAGGGACACAGGGTGGCCATCAAATCAGTCATACCCAGGAGCAATTGGTTTAGTCCATAATTCTAACATCTGCAGGAGACAAAGTGTATATATGATTTTCACGAACGCTGAAGTTCACCCCAAACCCCCAACAACAGAATCATCAGACCCTGTGGCAGAAAGAAATGATTTGCAGCCACGTTATCTTCTACACTGAACAAATTTAGGATCTTCTGCATTCAAAGGACTAGTTAAGGATGGCTAATAGGCCTACAGAAAGAGCAATCATGTAGTACGCAGCAAAGCAGTCTTCAGGCTGATTTCCACTTTTTCAGCAGGACCTAATACCAATACTTATTGTGAAGTTGCTCATAATTTTACTCTACTACCAGCACAAACACCAGATGCCTAAAACAACAACATTCATTCCTTTGCTCTGCATATGATCTTGCTAAAATAAGCACAGAGAGATTTTATCTGTTCAGTAGCTCCCTCTGCTGAAAGCGGCACCAACCCTTTCCTCATTTGACAGCCCCAAACACGGCTAAGCAGCAAGTCAATATCCACTTGGCTTTCTCAGGGCCTGGAGCTTACAGGCCAACTTTTGTCCTGCAGTATTTAGGCCATTCTTCAATTTAAAGGATATTTATAGTCATGAAGACTGCTGAACACTGCCCCCGTTTTCCATTTAGTTCAAAAAAAAAGGGTGAAAGTAAGAAACAACTTCTGCCAAATCATTCTTTTTGTAAGTGATGCTATTGCCAAAATACATGGTTTAATCCAAACAGAAGTAAAAGGACTGATCAGGAGGACATAACTGACCGTAATGGTTTCATGTCACCTTCAGCTTCTAAGATGATGACAATGTTTTAAGACTGTCCTTTGATGTTAAAGTACACAACGGTACCTAACATTGATTGTTTTTGAAAATATGAGTTAATAACACATAGTGCAAGAGAAACTGTCAAGAAAGAGTTAAGAATCAGATACAGCAGTTGTGAAACGAGACCTCTCTACGATGAAAACGTTTCTGATCCGGATGATAAGAGATTTTAAATTAATTTTGCTCTGGGTTCCTTTATCAGAATAAAAATATTGGTCCATTTACAAAGGCACCCTGGATACAGGAGTGGACAGCTACTGGCATGTGTTGATAGATGGCTCCTGTAGTATCTATCACAGGCATCTGTCACAAATACCCCCGGGCTGTTTCTTGCCGCTGCTGTTTTAAAGATGACAGAACATGTTTTCATTCAGAAGGGTTGTCTATTTATATCCCACAGACACAGCTCCTTTCCCTGCTCCAGAGAAGCTTTAACCACGCTGGAAGGATGCTCTCCCCTTGGAACTGCTGTTCACAGCCCTGTCTGCCAGGGAAGGCATGGAGGGGCCAGGCTGAAGTTAGGGCCAGGCCTAGATATTGGCCCCAGTTCACTTAGCCATATAGTTGCCCACCTAGCGCACCATTCACTTATCACAAGTACTGCAGAAAAGCTGGCATCTAAATACCCCTTTTTTTTTTTTTTTTTAAATAGGCTTATAAACCATTAAAACAAAGGAATGAAAATTCACCAGGAACCACCAGGTGTTATTCTGGTACTGCAAACAAGAAAAATGAAGTGAAAACCAGGTAATAGTTTTGAGCCAAAAACTGCAAGAAGCCTGCATGGCACATCCATGTAGAGCATTTTGATCTCCCCAGAATAATTATTTCAACTCTAGAAAATCAGTGCAAGACAATTACTCTTTATTTATAATGAGATTCCCAAATGAGGATCTCACTGCATTGGGATAGCTTCATTAATCCAAGGCATAGAAAGGTGCAGAGAAGATTCTCAGAGCCTAAGCTTCAAGCCCGAGGAGTAATAACAACTGATCCATTTTTTAAAAGAAATCACAGTGACCTGTGAAGACTGACCGAATTTCCTGTTATTGCCATCCTTCTTCTCTGAGTCTGGGTACCCCAGGAGAATTAATCATACACTGTTAATGTTTTAAAACAATGTATGTTCTCTCTAATCATGTTGAATCTAATAATTCCACATTGCTATAAGGCAGCAAGTAGAAGATGCTGAAAGTATCACCAAAGGAATGCTTGCCCTTGGAGTAAGCAGAATGTATTACCTGTTTTCCAAGATTTTTGGCACCTCCTGTTTCTCTATGCAAAAATATTGCTTAAACACTAACACTTTAATGTCTCATCCTTTCAGGACTTACGGCTGCCATTACAGACTAGAGTCCTGCTACTCTACATCACAGCAACTGGGGTGCAGAAAGGACCTAGGGGACAAGACCAGAGCCACAGCATCTCCTCATCACGATGCTTTCAGCCAGACACAAGTCACAGTATTTCCCATCTAGGGCTTAGTGTTGTTAGAAACCCCACATATAAGAGACGTAAGATCTTTCTTATTCCTACGCTGGAGAGACCAAAATGATGGATTGGATTTACGTGAAGCACAGTGCATATTGACTAGGCATGAAATCACGGTCACCCAGCGGGTAGGTAGATGTCACGTACAAGCACTTTCGTAAGGTGAACGGGACTGCAGCATTTCCTGCAGGCAGAGAGGAAGCAAGAGGCCCTCAGCCCCTGCCTACGTGGCTGCAGCAACGTTTCAGGGGGAAGGAAATCCCCAGGAGGCCTCAGGAATCAGAGGGAGAGGAGAGGCCACACTCTGGGCCTGCCGCTCCTTCCTGCTCCGGGTGGGAAGGACATACCCAATGTTCAACCATCTCCAGCACACAGTCCCCCATCACTCCCCAGCAGAAACATTATGACAAATGGATAAGCAATCAAAGGAAGGGACCCTTCAGCGGAGGGACAGTGTCTGTTATGCCCCTGTAGACAGCACTAACAGCTTCTGGCAAGCAGCTCCTCTGTGCTCAGGTAACAGCAAGCGGCTCGCGCAGGAAACAGAGCCCCTTTACCCTGGGAGCTGTACAGCCCCTGCAGGGGTCTTGCCTGTCCCTGCACGTCTGCAGCTGAGGATTAGGACAGAACAGGACAGTGAAACAGAGCTATTCAAGACAGGGAAGGGAAAACACAGAGGATAAGCTGGGCTCCACCGCCTTTGGATACAGACTTCCCAGCAATGCCTCGGTTATCCTAAGCAGTAAAACCACTCGAACCGTCCCCAAGGAGTGCAGTATCTATAGGACAGCAGCTGTGCAGTGCAGACCCAGCTCTGGAGCGCGCTAGTGTGGGGAGTTACTCAGAGTCAAAGCCAATTCATCAGCCCCTGCAAAGCGACTGCCGCCTGTATTGCGGTGGACAGCGCTATGTTCATTAACCCCAGCTGATAATCAGGCCCGGGGGCAGAGGGCATGATTCAGGCGCACATCCTTAATCAGCTAAACACCAACACGAGAAGCTGCTGGTGTACTTGCAGACAGCCCCTTGATAAGCACATAAGACTCCCAACATGAGGAAGAAAGAGGTGATTCTTTTCCTGTATGTTTAACAGGTGTGAGGCTGCTACCCTTTTCTGCGAGGCTGTACCCTTTGAGGAAGGGAAAACCCCAGTTAATAACAGGTCTTCTCTATCTGTAGGGGATCACAGTGGTCCCCAAGCCTAATATAAGCCAGAGAAATCCGTCCAAGTAATTTAGTGGCACTGCATTCCTAGACATTCGTGTCGACACTATTCAATATGAGGTCTTTATGAACAACCCAGATTTGCCTTGCTGGGACTTCATGCATCATATCCTTCCAGCCCATGATTTTGATCAAAAGCTGAGCAGCTTTAGAGAAAACAAAACAAACCAACATATCTGAATATTTTTCATATTGAGGGAAATAAAGTTAAAGTGCTCGGGCTCAGCAGAGAAGATGCAGTATGTTGCACAGAGCGGTTTCTGTGCAACCTTGGCATTTTCTGGATCATCTCTTATCAGAGCATCATAGAGAAAAATGTTTTTTTCAACTTGAGGTAACAGAAGTTGCAGACATTTGTTCAAGTGACATAGAGGGAAAGACTTCATCTAGAAAATGCATATAATGAGATCAAAGAGCCTTTCTAAGCCATTAGGACCAAGACCTAGAAGTCCAATGGTAGGATACAGAGCCCATGGTGCTCAGATCACCTGCTGAAACCCACCTATATAGTACTAGCCAAAACGCATTAGTGCCTGAAGGCTTTGGAATAACCTATATTAAAGGCTGGATCTAAGTAGAGAAAAATAAAAGATTAGATCCGTAATTGCCAGGTTAGCCCTTCTGGTGTCAATTTTAGCAGAAACAAGAGGGGAGTGGGGCTGTGTCAACTCTCTTGGCTTATATAAAAGCCCTGTTCAGTAGGCAAACAGGGCACTAATGGGGCAGCAGGGGTCAATGAGAAAGCCCTGGGCCAACACACACAAACTGAGTATCTTCTAAGTAAGAAAGATGCTCCTCTTACTGCTATGTTGTTGGCTCTTGTGAGCAAGGGGCTGTCCACAAGCACGGCATGACCATGAGCTACGAAGTCATGCTCAGCTGCTGCTATGTCTGGGCTTCTGGGGTTTCCTAGTTAGGGGATAATCTATCTGCAAAACTTTTGGAGATGCCTTGGGATGAAGGGGAACCCGCACAGGAAACATCAGCTCTGAGCCATGGTGGCAGCTGCAGCGTGAGGGCATTGCCTTTGCTACAAAGCACATTTACAAGGATACGATATTTTGCTGTTTGCAACACGCAAACTGCACATTATATGACACTTTTTTGGCTCCTGTGAGCTTTAAGTACAGTAGTCAGGAGTTTGCTAAAATAGTTTATTAAGGAGGATGTAAACTTGGCAATTGTGCCACATAGTTGTATAAGAAGGTTCACTCTTTCCAGACAAATAATTAGCCTTGCAATGCAACAGTCCTGCCAAGATCAGATGTCTCCTCTCATTTTCAGTCAAGCTTTGACAGATCATTAAAAGTTAGGAATAAAAGAGGAAAAAAAAAAGGCAGATTCACTTTGGTTTGCAATCAAAGTAAAGAGAATCTCACTCTTTTGCTAAGCAA
>JAUBNY010000301.1:2879330-2899036 GCA_032275445.1 Crypturellus soui | reverse complement strand
AAAAAAAATAAGAAATTCATTTTAAAAGAGAATGAATAGCAAATTGCAACAGACTTGTGTCTTTAAAGAAAAAAAAAAGAGGTGAGGAGAGCAGGTTTAATTAAAAGCACTGCTTTTCCATGTAGGAACATGCTTTCCCATCTGTGCCAACATGCTGCATGCCTAATTGGAGCATTAAAAAAGCTGGTAGCGTTTTGATAAAGTACAAGCCAAAGCAACAGCTTTTCCGCTTTTTTTCCTAACTGTCTACCTCATGAGTGTTTTTATTGCCAAGCATTAGGCAGCAATACACACTTGCTCAGATTTGTAGTAAATTTGATCACTCAAGAACTGCAAAACAATAGGAGATTAATCTAGAGAACAGAGAGTTACAGTAAAGACATTCTTGACATCTCAGGATATGTTGGACCTCAAGGAGTTTTGGAGTGATGCTAATCCAAATTCCCACGAATCTTTTTAGCAGATTGCTGACTGACTCACTGCTCGACTGATTTCTTGGTGGGACAGAGGAGAACAACCAAAAACAGCTCTTGCAGACCAGAGGTACAGCAAAATCTGCTCCTTAACCAGAGTGCCCTGCTGAGGACCCTGAGAGCTCAAGAGTCAACCTCAGTGCGCTTGGGCTGGGAGTAAGAGAAACATCACTGTATGTGAACCCGGGCTCATTCGCATTAGCAAAAAAATACAGGGATTGCATTCCGGACACCAAGTTTGTACCTCCAGCATATTTTTAAGATGAACTGTCCAAAAAATTTGAAAAGTCTATCACATACATACATACAGCAGCCTGTATGTCTGTGGTATCCAAGCTTTGTAGTTACCATTAGGGAGTAAAGATTTAGATTGTTTGGGAATTACAACACCCCATTGCTGTGAATTTCAGCGTATGCTTTCAGCACTGTGATCCCTGCAGCCTTTCCTAGTTTCTTCTTTGCGTGTGCCAGGCTGCTGGGATTAAGAGACTAAAATGAGAAAAAATTGCAACACCAACACGAGCAACTTCATTTGCCAATGCAATTACAGCAGCTCAAAGTGAAGAGCTCAAGCAGAGCAAATGGTTTAAGTACTAGCACTTTTTCACAATTAAACAACAAAAGGAGACCTTGAAGAAAAGGAACTTGTAACCTCAGGTCAGTCTCCAGCAGGGGTCCAATTAGCCTGTGTCTTTCCACCTAGTATATGGGCTAAAATCAGGAGCGGGCCAAAAGCAACAGAGATCTAAAACTTTTGACAGCAGTGCAAAACTATGTATATCTTAATGTTACACGCTCTTACAAGTGATTTAATAAAAAGATCTTTTTATAATGACCAAAAATCAGAGAAAATTGCTAAAATAAACTTTAATTCTTTTCTTTGTTTCAAACTATCCTGTATTTAAAGGGAGAGCGATATAGCCTTTTGTGCACATCAAGGCCAGATCTTTTAAATGAGTGCCTACTTTCTTCCTGCTGATCGCTGCCAAAGAATTACTGAATAAAGCAATACAAAGTTAGGAAAAATTGCCATAATCGAACCTTTAACTGATGATGCTGATATGATTTTTATTATTGCTCCTAAATGGAGTGAACGTTCTCAAGTGTTAAAAAATAATAATATCAAGCAATGGTGGTTATTTGTGTCTGTTTTCAAAAGTGAACAAGCAGTCATCTGTCACCTGAACAGCAAAGGAAGTTATTTCTGTGCATACAACAGCACGGGACAGAAATTCAGGAGACATTCTATATGCCACTAATTTTGAAATGCATAACTAATTTTGCATTCTCAGCTTTCAAAAAGAAGGAAGATGACCCAGAAAACAACAGACCAATTAGGCTGTCACATCAGTACCAAGTCAAATCACGGAGAAACTGATATAAGATTCAACTGATAGACAATTAAAAGATGTAATTAATACCATCTAGATAGCTTTATCATCCTGATAATCTCATTTTATTCCTTGAGGATCTATGGTTAGCCAGCTGGAGAGACGTTGTGAATGTGTAGTATATGTAGGTTTGTTCAAGTACCCAGCCTAGCTCTGCAATATGCTTGATAAAAACTTCCTCATATAAGTGGATTTGACCTGACAGGCCGGCAGATTTCAAGAACACAGTTTTATTAAGTAACACTTGATAGAAATCACATTTTTTCTAATGAGTTTTTACATGGAAGTATATTAGGTGGGATGCCTAAGTGTTTTCAGAAATGATCCCAAAATATTTTTTTAGAATTTTGATGATCAAAGTTATAGATGGCAAAGACTGACATAATGAAAATACTGAGATAGACAAGCCTTCATAGAGAGTATCTGAGATCTGAAATCTGAGAGGTATTCATCTGCAAAGGTTTGGAAAAGATGGAGAAAGGAGTTTTTTTTTTTTTTTTTTACCACAATGATCTAAGAGATGTAGAATATGCCTTACACTTAAATGCCTTAAAGAGGCCAATCTGTTTAATTAGTATCAAAACAGACATTGAGAGGGTGATGAGAATTGCAATGTACGAACATTTCCCTGGAGGGAAACAAGCCGGTCCTCAAGTGCTCTCTTTAATCCCACAAGGCAAGACGTAACTTGAATTAATTAATGGAAGCTAAACCAAGAGAAATTCAAACTGGGAGAAGAGGGCAGCTTTTAATTACGGGAGTGCTTAGCCACTGAACCAAATTACAAAAGAAAGAGATGTGTTTTCCAACTTTGGATATCTTAATGAAGACCCGGTGCTCTTCTGCAGTAAACACGAAAGCAGCAGTGTTGAACTTGAACAAGGTCTAGCTTAGTGAGATAGGCTGAGCTGTGGCCAGGACAGTAGAAGGGTTCTCCCCATGGTCTGGGCTCTGGGCAGCTGGGACCAGGTATAGCTCAAGAAGTAGTGGCCATCCCAAAGCCTGCTGGTGGACAGGGCACGGGATTGCTTGGAGGAGGCTGGGGGTTGAGGTCAGCAGCCCAGTTTATTCTCCTCTTGCCCACACTCTGCCCCCAGATCCCTACCAGCAGGAGTCCCTCTGAGACAGAGCTTTGGAGAAGAGGGTCACAATCCCCCATAAACTATTGTTGTGCACATTCCCCCTGCCTGGCAGCTCTCAAACTCTCTGATACGAACAAGTAGGAAGAGGAGGACACTGGGTGCTCAGCTGGGCACAGCTCCTCCCGGGAGCATCGGTCCTGCTCCGGTGGCACAGGGCCAGGAGCAACTCGCAGCTGCATGAGGGGCTGCACACCTTGAGATCACACTAATGCTTCATAAACACACAGGAAAATGTAGCATCTGGTACCACCAGAAATCAAACAGCGTGGACAGAGCAGAAGCAGAGTTACCAACTGGAAACCACAGTTCCCATGTTTCTGCACTCTACATGTGGATTTGCTTTAGGTGACAAACCAGCACATCAGCTACCAAAGTAAATGTGTCAGAACATAAGGATAAACATCACATGGGAAAAATCTCACTGTATTTCTGAAGGTGAGCAGAGAAAGAGAAACTGGACCCAAAGGTCTCCAAAACAAAGCCCTGTAGCCATGGCCAGGGAGGCTGCGCGATGCAGCATTCATGATCCTGCCTCCCGGAGAGCTGTGACATCTGGATGTGACAGCAGGACACAGATCAATAACCCTAACAGCTACGGCAGCAAGGACATGTGCTACAGATGGAAATGATTAATGCTGAGAGGAGGTTCAGGGGTTTAATGTGCTTAAATTAACCTGTACTGTTTCAAATTTCTTCTTCCTCTCTCTCTTCCTTGACTAAAACCTTCTTAACAAGGTTTCTGTGCATAGCTCTCCAGGCTACAATCTGATCCTCAATAAAGGCTATTTTAGCAGGAGGCAAAGTGAGAGTCTCAAGGGTCAGCTCTCAGCCACAGCATCTCCAATCCTGTCCCTGGTCATAAGTCAGAGCAGCATATTCTAATCTCTGATGACCAGATCGGACCACGAAAGCACAAATAACCATCAGAAATTTGGCATCTGTTTGAAACTCTTATCTTTCCCACACATTCATCTAGCAAGAGGTCTCCTCCTTGGAGACCTATGCTATTAGGGTTATGCTGATGGTCCTCTAAGGGCTCCCCTTAGTCACTCCAGGTAGCTGTAGGCACAGTCTTTTTTTCTGCACAGGCAGCTCCAAAGAACAAGGTTACAGAGGAGGAACTGGCCTCGTGCGTCAATTCTTTTGGACATTTTGAAGTCTGGGGAGACACCTTCTACAAGGCAGGCGGCACAACTGGGACAAGCAGTGACCTAAAACAAATACCAGGGTGCCTCTGTAGAGCACAGAAGAATCAGATGCAAATACACTTGGCTTTTTTAGAAATTCTGCCTCCGTAGTGGAAGGCAGCAATGGCCTCTTTCTTTCTCTGCTGACAGATCGAGGTGCTAAAATTTATCCTCAGCACAAGAAGAGATTGGGAAAGCTGCCATCTCCAACCCATATAACAGACCTTCCGCTCTTACAAATTCCATCTTTGGTCAGCTGTATCTCACTAAAGCAGCAGTTGTTGCTATCGTGCCATGCACAATACTGGAGGTTTGTAGCCTATAGGCAGGCAGGAAAATAGGGGAAAAAATCCCTCTTAACCATCTTATACTACTGAAAAAGCCAATGAAAAATATTGTGGGAACCAACTCTTTATCCAAAGAGATTTGGATATTAGTGCATTAGTTTTTAATCTCTAAAGTTTTCTAACATATTATTTGTTTCACAAAACATCACAATACCATGAAATTCTGGCACAATACCATAAAAGAAAACCTGCTGATAGCAAAAAAAAAGGGCTGCTATAATGTAGAAAAGATGCTACGTGTCTCCTAAACACCCTGCTCTAACCCTCGTAACGAGGCTAAGAGGAGCAGCATCGCAACAAGCTTGCGTAGAATAGCGCTTGGAGGTACCTTTTGGCATCTCTCCACCTGTGACAGCCCCTTGGGGCCAAGCAGAGTGTTCTACCCTTGCACGCTCCTAGTCCAAGATGTAGGATGGAAGCTCTTTGCTTCCAGATCTCCGCAGGAGGAAGTCTCCATTCCCCTGGTTATAAGTGATTCCAAGAGCCCCAGATGTGACATGTTACAGAACGATGATAAAGACCTCATTCATCTGCATCTCATCATCCCTGAAGTGCAAGCAGAAAAGGATATTAATATTGATGTCTGATTTCTCCCCTCCATCAAAATTAACCATGTTCACCAGCACAAACAAGATCTATGACAAAACTGAAGTGTCAAGTTGATTGGAGGCCTTTACATAAATGTCACATTACAACATTTTTCATAATCTGAAATAGGAAAATTCTTAAGGAGTCTGCAATTATCTAAACACCCAGAATCTGCAATGGTTCTGTAAAGAGACAGCATCAATGTCTGGTACAACATATACCTTCCTTTTTCCATCATTATAACAGTATTTGTTAAGGCAGAATTACTTAAAAACATATGAAAAGTCGGTCTCTGTCATTCCTTGATTCATGATAAGCGGCTAACCCCTGGCTTTCTCCAAAACTCATACAAAATAAAAGCAATTGTTAAATATGTGTTGCTTATCAACAGAAAGTAGCTGTTAGAAAGCATTTGGATCATGAAATATGCTGCTAAAATTGTGTAAAACCTAGCACATATGAGTTACGAATCGTTATTAGGCTAAAGCCTGAAGGTGCTGCCTCCCTGCAATTAACAACAGCATTATAGTTAATAATTAAAACACAAGCTCATCGTGAAATGGAAAATTCCGCTATGGGAATTGCTTTGTGCTGAGCAGACATGCAGTAGCCTGAATCCACCCCTCAAACCTCAGTGCAGTGAGATCAACACCAAATGCAAGGTGAAAAAATGTTACTTGTTCACTCCACCCTGATCCCTGTCACCTCAAGACTTGCTTAAGGCCTACAGTCTAAAGCTCCTGTTGATCTGAGAGATCCCTGTTGCATTAAAAACTACACTTGTGGCAGGCAGGACTGTCTCACACGGGTAACATCAGTGTCTCTGGAACAGGCTTAAGGCTTTTTCCATGTTCTGTTCTTCACGTGGCTTCGAGCCACACAGCACAGCTGCGGGAATGCAGCTTTCACAGCCCTCAGGGGCACATCAGAGGACAGGCCATGATATATTCCAAAGCGGGTAATCTAGTGAAAAAGATGAGCTCACAGCAGCAAAAAGCAGAATAGGAAGCCCTCAAACCACAGCCTTTGGGAAGCAGCGCAGGCAGGTATTTTAATCTTCAGCTGACCCTGAATTAAATGGGCTCTTTAGCTTTTCCCCTAGAGAATTCCTACCTGTAAGGCATCTGCCTGAGCATAACCATTTCCCCCAAGCATTTGCATGTGTTTAAGAGGGTATTTGGGCTCTTGAAATGCATGGAGCTGTCAAGCCTCATGCAGCCTCAAGACACATGCACGCTCCCCTCCGAATAGCAGCCAATAACTGGGAATGGACAGAAAGGAAATGAGCATAAAATTAATTACAAAAGTAAATAGGATTTATTTCAAAAAGGAAAAAAAAATGTGCGTTCTCATGCAGCAGGAAGTAGAGCTACATGAATGTTGGCCCTCATCTTTATCTCAGCTAATAACATTTCCCATCGTATAACTGAACAAGATAGAAAGAAGAAAAATAGAGCACACAAACAGAAGAGGAGTAAATGTGGTTATTAATTCCAAATCTTCCAAAAGCAGAAACTTGCTGTCTTGACATAAACCACATCCCTTCCATTTCTGGTTTGAAAAAAAAAAAAAAAAAAAGACATTATATAATACATCAAGATCAACAGTTCAAGGTCCAAAAGAATAGAAAAGGGCCACCATCGTTCACTGAAAATTTATATACCAGACAGACAAAGATACGTCTAAAAGGGCAAGATGACCTGCAGAGCCCCCCTCGCGCAGCGACATTGAACCCGACGGTGCCCAAGGCTGCGGGTGCCCTGCAGGGGCTCAGCGCAAGGGGCAGATTTGTTTTTCTTTCTCATGAAAGGATCCAGGCTAACCGGGCTGACCATATGTGTTAGAAGAAAACATGAAAGTGCCGGCTTTTTAGATTTTTTGTCAGGCAGTCTAGGACATCAATCAGCCTTGACATTGCAATCATTTTTTCCACATTTAACACCAACACTGCAGCAGCTGAGCTGCTTTCAGGCCTCAGTTACATTCCAGAAGAAGCTGGCAGAATAGGGTGAAAAGGAAATGGGATTTTGTGCAAGACAGCGGGATGGAACTGTCATATCATTTTACCCTTGCCAGACTGAAACAAAATGCTGGGAGTGAGTCCCTGCCCGGTTCCCTGCTGGGACGGGTGTCCCGGGGGCAGCACCCTGCACTCTGTTGGGCACCCGGTCCTCTCCAGCCCACCCACAGGCGCAGGCAGCTGCTCTCGGCTCTTCGTGCAGCAACCAGAGCATCAGGTGAAGCCAGGACACCAGGCAGATCCAGCCCACGTGCTGAACTCCAGCCACGCACACTGAGCACTGTCCCCTCATCCCTGACAGCACCCGAAGGAGGAGGGTGTAGGGGAGTTTTCACAGAGGAGATGTTCCAAGCCCAGCGCTAAAAACCGCAGGCAGTCGGCCTTTCTTCTGCAGCTGTTTGCTTTACATACATTTTGATACATGCTCCTATATATTTATTTTGTTAATTTGGGAACAAACAACATTTTAGAAACCCCATTATTTTTCAGCTCTTCAGGGGTGGCTAACTATCACCTCCTCAGCAACTCCTGGGATTCTGTGAGATTTCATTATAAGTTCAATCTTTTTGATTAACTGCAAGATCTTTTACCACTTGAGCTGACGGGGTAAATAAAAGTAGTCATATACTGCCTGTCTCTGCAGACCATAAAAAAAAGGCAGAATTAAACAATTGGCAGATGAACTTTACAGAAAGGCAATGGAAAGAGCCAGGGAAAAGAAGTATTTCAGGAAGGAAATGAGTTGAAGTGAACAGAAATACATTCATTTTCCTTTTCCCAGAAAGCAGTGCAGTTTCTCCTGGGATTACTTTCCCTGCAGTCCCTTCAGTTGCACTTGTGCATAAAAAGTCTTTGTTGGTTTGTTTTTGTACTAGTCTCACAGCTACTGGAAATTTCATCATATGGCCTGGGAGTTATCACCCAACACAAGTGATTAATGCCTTCAAAACACCATAACGTTTCCTGAATAAAACATTTTTTGTTGTTGTGCTGGGATGCTCTGGTGTTGATCTTCCCTCAGCATTATAGTTAAGGATATTACTCTAGCATTTTTCTGGCGTGTCACATCTTTCTAGGGCCATTGCTGCAGTATCCAAGTCTAATGCATTACATCATCTTTTGAAATGATTTCTTAAAAACCTGTTTTCTGAAAATGAGGAGTGAAGATATTCCTTGTCCTCAAGCCTGCACCCATCCACCGCAGTGGCTCGCTGCACTGCCTCATGCAAATGCATGAGACGATGCCCACGATCTGCTCATGTCCCCAGTTTCTTTATCCATGCATTGCCCCACTCAGCACTCAAGGACACAGAACACATCCAGATCGAGGGTGCAGTTTGCTCATACAGAGGTTTAAGCAATAAAGCAAGAAAATACATGTATAAATAACCCTTATCTACCACTGCTCAGTCTTGCCTGTGTGGAAGCCCAGTGCACCCAGCCAAAAGCCCTGTGGGTCCCCAGTGAGACGGAGCTGAATTCACATGCCAGTTATCTGTCTCACTCTTCCTTCCTTGTAGACAGTACATGGAAATAACTAGCTTAAATCGTAGAGGTTGGGATAACTGTGCTAGTAAACTACAGCTCGACAGCAATCTTCACAAGTAGAAAAAATATTCTATACAGATAAGTAGAAGAGATTAAAAGCAGCATTTCATTTCACAATTAACAACACAATCACACAAAAAAATCTGTTCTTTGCCCTGCCTGTAAGTTTCCCCTATAGGAATACTCCATCATTTTATCTTGTCTTTGGAGTTTTAGCAATAAAATAGTAAAAGAAGATGGAAGGATTACTCCAGCAGACCTGTTTATTTAGAGTTTACTTTATATCTGAAAGCTCACACATATTTAAATCCCATAGGCTTCTTTGAAAGATCCCTTGCTATATTAAAGCAGTGACAGGGAAGCCTGCTTTTATTTTTATTGCTCCCAATTTCAAGTGATGCATGGAAGGGCCATTGGCTGGGGATATTTTTCGACCAGAACCTACCAATCACCTACCCCTTACACCTCATGGTGATTACTGAGTGCACAGCAAAACAGCATCGTTCGCAATGACAGTACACTGAGTTAACAAGCAAAGAATACGAGCGTATTAAAACCAGATTAACTGAATATAAATATATTTACAGACTACAATTTTCAGCTTTTTCTCAACACAAGACCATTGCCGTGAACACTGTATTTTGTTCATAGTGTTATTCCTTTTTATGGCCATATATATTCTCCATATTTTCCAACAGTAATAGAGTTTCAGCCCATGCAACTTGCGCATCCTCTTCTCCCACCCATCCCACAAAAAAAAAAAGAAGAAAAAAAAAACAACCAACAGGGATGAGCTTGACAGTGGCAGTGTTCCAGCCATTACCATCAACCAAAATATTGTGATGATTTATTGGAAAACACGGCTGGTGAAAACCAGATTTGTAGAAAAGAAATATCATCAAGGAAGACAGAAAAGTGGATCTCAAATTGAGATAGAAGTCAGTGTCAAGCTAGAGTTTTGTATGGCAAAGTGTACTCAGTACGGGCCCTGTTTGGGAACCTTATTTACAGCATAAACCTGACATGCAGTTTTACAGTAGCTAGGTCCATCATCTAACTATGTTGCTAATATTTTCGGGATGTCACATAGAGAGATTGCAGGCAGTGTATCAGGTACTCAATTCGGAGCCCACGCACAGAAACTTGTCACAGTTGGTTCACATTTTTCCGAACTCCTCCACTACTCAGGCAACACAGCCGTCCATTTAACTGGGTCAGCAGAGTAGCAGGAATGAGAAGTGACAGCAGTTTCCGTATCACCCACGCACAGTGACAGGGAAACCTTAGGCAGCTTCAAAGCTGCTCGGCCACGGAGCCAAGACCTTCTGTGCGCCCTCAGACTGCGCAGGGAACGTCTGTGGGTGAGAAGCTGGACCAGCAACTGCCCGCGGACCAGACCGTGCACAGGTTTATATTTAACTCCTCATCCGAGCAGGACCAAACACATCAGCGGAACCACCTGAGCGGGCTTGAGGAGAATTAGACTGACATGAGGCACTGAGAAAAATCCTCTGCTCTGGTAACCCAATGTGAATGTAATACAGCAACCTGTCGAGAAGGCTATAAACCTGAGCTGAAGGGACAGAAGCCATTTGTTTCCAAGTTTTCCAAATTCCATCAAAGTTCCTGCTGGGAACTGGACAACATTTAGAGATCTATGCTATTTTGACAAGGCAATAACTTCTTTTACTGATCTGCGACACATTCAGACTTCTGGGTAAAAAAAGTCCCTGTAGATCTCCTGAGACACCAAGTGCTGCATCAGCATTATTTGTAACTGTGCTACCGGTAGAAGTCAGGATTTTATTGCAGCCCTTCAGGCTTGTCCCCTACCCAGAGAGAAAATGAACTCATTAGTCAAAACTGGAAATAGTGATAAAAATAAGGAGAGGGTGAAGAGAACGATAGCACACCCATAAATAGACTCCATCTTTAGAAAAGAGCCATAAAATGCTGGAGATTTGCACAGATTTTTACAGAACTGGTCCTGTTGCAGAAAGAACAGCCGAGATCAGATACAAGCCTTTGGGCAGCAAGGAAGCAAACACCTAATGGTTGGTACCCATCGTGGCTTAAGGGCTGACACAGCTGGTTACTTTCCACCACCAGGCTCCCTGACACAGGGCTCAACGCCCAAGGAGCAGGACGCTTCCTCAGAGCTGACCGAGCACTGAAGGGCAGTTTAAGAGAATGGGTGCATTACGGCTATGCATGCCAGTGAACTGTTACTACATACAGTGAAAGATTTCTTGCTTTTCTTTTATATTCTGTTATTGGTAATAATGCACTTTAAGATTTAAATGTTGCACTCAAGGTCTCAGGTGAGGGGTGAAGTCTCTGCAGATTAATCCATTTAACTACCCAACAACTTCATTTTCTGTAGCACTGCCTGAAATACTGTCTGTGTCTAATACAGTGGCTGTTACCTTAAATAACTCCCTCTCGAGACAATTAAGGTGGTGCTGGCGAGGAGACAAGTCGTCTCAGAACATGTTGAAAGAAAGAAAACACAATCAGGCTATTAAAAGCTCTGTAAAAGTGATAATTCCCACATATCCCTTTTTAATAAGCAGCCTGAGCACTTTCAAAAGGTGGGGAGCTTTACAGCTAAGCCTTCGGGTTCTACCCCTCCTTGCTGTGATCCCCCATACGTGGGGCTCGGTGCCAGGACCCACCTCCATGCTACCACCGGGCCCCCTGCCTTCTCTGCGCTTACCTGATGCGCACGGCACATGCCCACAGCTCCCTTCTCGCCACCGTGGAGTCTCTCCAGTCACGTCTCTGCCCTCCTCATTCTGTTGAAGGAGCTCTCCAAGCCTCCACCTCCCGTTCCCTAGCTCCTTCTGCTGTGTTCATTTTTCTGTTGCTACTCCTTTCACTATAGCTCTTCCATCTGCCTCGAATCTACTTTCCGTAGCATTTTTACCAGGCTTCACCTTTGCCTCTTCCCATTTCTCTTGCTTCCTTCCATGATCTCACTGACAAACGAGTCCCTGCAGCAGCTGGAAGGTGCAGAGTCTGCTCCAGGGCAGGCACCACGTTCCTAAGCACGGTGCTCATGTCTTTGCTGGGAGACAATGTTTTTACGCACTTGCCTTATGAGAAATATGACATAGAGTTTATAATGCTCAGCTGGGAGTACTGCTGCACCTCAAAGTATCGCCTTAACCTAAGTTTTCAAATATTAGCACTGAGCAATTACCTGAAAGCCCAAGGAGACTGTCCATCATGCAGTTCTCTTTGTGGATAAGAAACTTGGCTGGTATAAATATTTTTTCACTTACTAGGTAGTTATCAGCATCAAGACTATATTTTACAGGCCCCAGGTATCCGTTGTTAACATTCATCATCTACTGATAGTATCAAGGGACCAAATGACAGGAAAAAAGAAAAGCCCTGCTACACATTCATACACTTACTGGTTTTCAGGCTTAGGGGTCCCTTTTCAAGGGCTTGTTTTGATAGAGATGAACTAAAAGAATTTCAAGACAATATTTGTCCATGCAGACTTTAAGAGCAGTACCTCTGGAACGGAAAATTCACAGCCTGAAAAGAAAACTTCTATCAGAGCAGTTACATGTCAGAACCTGTCAGCAGCAGGACTTGCTCAGCACTCATCTAGTGCAATAAATTATTGCTTTCTCAGGCTTGAACTTTCTTACTTGCTTTTTCTCTGTGGCACTGCACGATATAATCTGATGTTGATCATGCTGCAGGAATGCCACATGCAGTTAATCACTTGCAATATCATTTGGCCAAAGGACACAAGAGGAAGGCACAATGTACAAATAAAGAAATATTAAACAAATAGATTAAAAAAACAGCAGGTAGACTAGCAATGAATGACATGGCATAACTGCTGTATATTTTCTGATGCTGAGTCATCAGTTTGAGCACAGCCTGATTTTGTTACTTTTATGGCTTTAAAACAGTCAGTGGAGGAGCAGCCACAGTCCCTCTGAAGTGAAAGTGCCAGTTTCAAACATACAGCACAGAAAACACTCACCAGTAACTAAAGATAGAAAACACAATGTCAAACATTCCTTGGCCTGCAATTCTTCCCTTCTTTGCAATTGACCTTCCTCTTGCCTTTTCCTTTCTGCTCCTCTTACTCAGCTTCACTCCATCCTCACCACGTGTCTCCTCTGTCCCAGCCTTTAGCTGCTGCAAGAGCTGGCCAGCTGTTTCCCAAAAGCCACAGCTGGATGTTGCCAAGTGTCACGAGATTCTGGAAGTTTCCAAAATACCTGAAATGACCCTGCGCTTCACAGCAGGTAAGCTGAGAAAATCAAAGGTGATGGTGGGAAAGCGGTGAAAAAGGAAAGAAGGCTTCTGGGGTGGAAAGGACGGACGGGTAGATTTGCCTTGTTGGAGAGTTTCTACAGTTTTTATTTTTCTCTCAGGTTGGGGGTGGAAGAACTGGCTCTTTCCCACCCCCCCTTTTTTTTTTCCCCTTTGAAAAAAACCCAAGAAATTCAAAACTAAGATTCAAAATCAGACCCCCCAAACCCTATTTTCTTTTAAAATGGCACCTGTCAAGTAAGTCAGTGCACACGTGCGACGTGAGAGACAAGACTGGGTGAAATTCAAGAGCTGATTCAAGAAATATGAATTCACTAATAAAAACTTTATACCCATTTAGTGCAGAGTTAAATGGGTGGTTTTAAAAACACTTAAATAGAGCAAGCCTTTTTTCTTCCATTTGAACAGATGTTGTTTTTCCATTTGAGTTACAAACTACATGCAGCAAAAGGATCATAACTTCTAATCAATAGGAATTTAGAGAAATTGAGAGCAATCTTTTCAGTGTGAGCATTTGGCCAGAAATACTGTGCAGGCTTCAAAAAGAGTAACCTCCTCCTACATGGAAAAGGAAAACAACAAAATCTTAGCAGCAGTCTCCATCACAGAGGCTTCTGTCCTGACATACCCTAGGGTTAAAAATTTGAGAACAATGTTTTAAAAGTGCACAGTACGGTCAAATAGGGTCCTATTTAGGTACTCAGGTAAGGTGTCTTGGGTGGTAACAGAGAGTCCCAGAAACGTGCCTAGACAAAAGGTTATATTTGTTTGCAACCCTGTTCTTGTATTTGCATGTGTCCACCAGCAAAAAATCTAAGAATTTAATCTGGAAATTCACCAGAGTTGCTTGATCAAGATCTTCAACTTCCCTTAGCGTTTCAGACTGCATAAGGATGTGTCTCAAAGAACGTAGGAAACACGGAGCAGGAGAAGTAGCAGTGAGACCGTGATGAATAAGCAGAACTCAAATGTGATGCTTTGTTTCCGTTGAGAACCTGATCTGCTTGCAATTAGTTTAGCACAATTTTATCACTAGATTAATTTAAGCATGAACAGCAATGCTATAATTTAATGAATCATTACTTCAATAGTCTCATCTAATTTGATTCTCTGTTTCTCAGAGCCTCCTTTCATGGCCTAAATGACAAATAGTGATTCAAAAGGGTGTGAGAAAAGGTCCGTTTTTTGTTGTCTTTTAGAAGTATTTTCAGATTTAAAGCCCAAAAGGTGAGGTTGCTTTTCAAGACACTCCACAATCAGGGTGGTGCTGTTAGTCTCAAAGGTGGGAGATAACTCATTTAAAATAAGAGGAACAACAAATCTACAGAATCAGAAATGGCTGCAGGTAAAAGACTACCCATGATATTTCTGTCCTGTTACTAATAGAGATAATGGAAATACTGGAAAGCTTGCGGTAGAATACACGGTGCTGCAAGTACCGTAATAAATATTTACAAGTTCTCATCCGAACTTAAGGCCCTCATGGAGCAAAGTGAAATTGCTGAATGAAAAACTCAGCAGGAAAAGCTGAAGTTCCTAAGTATTTTTGGAAATGTAACTGTAGACTTCTATTTTGCTTTGAAACCTTCCAATTTATAAACTTAAACCATAACATAATAAAATACAGCTCATATTTCAAAGGCTTGACACAGTGTTTATTCAGGACTAGTAGAACCATACACATTTTTCATCATCACTTTAATCAGTGCAGTTTTCTGCACTATGCTCGAGCCATTTAAGGGAGCATAGCAAACTTTTCATTAGCTATAAAAGCACGAGGGAAATCTTTAAAGGCTGATTATTCAGGCATATTATTAAATCCCATTGATCATTAGCACTCATACTCCACATATTCGAAGGCTTCCACTAATAGATTACATTATTGGTTCTTAAATACTGTGTAACTCCATGCCATTGGGGTGCCCTGAAACAAATCTTTGCTTGTTGCCTGCACTGCAGATTGAGAATACTTTTATTTTTCCTTTTTTCGACAGCACTGCTTCAGCAATGAGCCACAGGTACCCTGCTGAGGACTCCAGTTCCTGCATTCAAGGTAAAGGCGGGTTCATTATTTACGGTAGAGAACATGTTTGGCCCTGGCCTTGCTGTGACATCCCAACACAAAGATGAACGCAGCAAGAGCAGAATACCCTGTTATTTCATGCTCAAGCACCACACTTACTCTCAAGTTTACCTACTGGTTAGTCACCTTTAACAACACAAAACACAAGGTAGGCAAATGTGCGTGAAAAGTTTAGGCTTTGAAAACACGGTATTCAAGGGTCAGTACACAGTCCTCAACGGGTGAGTCTATAATCTAGTTATTTTTTCAATTCATTCGAAAAAGTGTCTCCCTGACACTCAGGCCGAGGTAATCTGAGGTGCCTGGAGAACTTATTGTATCAAAAACAGAAGAATTTCACTGTTTTTCCTTGCAATGATGTTGCTTATTTGCATGACACTGGGTGCATGCCAAATATTCTACAAAGTCACAAAAACAACTCATCTCCCTTTCAGCTTTGTCAATAACAGCAAATCCATTTACACTTTGTCAGATCTGTTTCTTCAGCCTGCCATTGTAAATCTCCTGCCCCAATCATGTCTGGGACCTGGGGATGCTCTGCTAACACAGACAATACTAATCCCTGGAACACCTGGGATTTAATAAATATACGATTACTGTGAAACTAAGATCTGAATTAAGCTGTGATCTGTCAAGGGAATTTACCATCTCATCAGAAAACAGAAATATGATACCAATGAGTTGGCCAGTAAACTGTACAATACAGACACAAATACTGATTTTCTTGCAACCAGTATCACTAAAAGCGGCAGTGAAGGTCTAGCACTGTGTGAACTTGGATAACTGACAACACACTCTGTACTTCAGTAATCTGTTCTCAGCTGTGAGATAAAGCCTTGCACACACACAAAGTTTGTAGCAAACCACTTTGGGAAAAAATAAATATGCTGCATTTCTGCAAAGAGGAAGGCAGAAATCTCAAGTCAGGATGTTCTCAGTGACACTAAGAATGTACGGCTTCTTTGAGGAATTTTGAATAGGGAAGTAGTGCGCAGAATGGGTTTTAAACAACTTAAAGATGCCCACAAAATCTTCTGTGGAGGAGGAAAGCAGATATACAGGCATGAAAATAAACTTAGAGCACAGTAAACAGAGTAATTAAATCCGGACTTTGAGGTCACCTAATATTTACCTGTCCCTATTGTTGAAAAGGGACCTTGCCTCCCTAGTGCCTGTTCTTACCTGACCTCTTGTTCCCAGGTTCCCTCTTGGCTCAGCAAGGCCAAACTCACTATTCTGTGAGATGTAACTAGAATCAATTACAGAGAAAGAATATTACAGAGAAGCCATAAGAGTGCTGCTTCCTGTTATTTAGCTATGTTGTTCCATTTCTCTTCAGATGTCCAAGCTACCTACTCAATCTGAAATAGACCTACAAAATAAATACCTTCAGAAGCATTTATTATGGAAATACTAGGTGAAGTAAAAAAATGACAATGTTCATTTTCTCTTGAACAACTGTCCTGACCCTGTGCTTTTTTAAATGTCATGTATCTAAAGAGAATCCACTAGGAACAGGGGATGTGCCAGGTTATGACCTTAGAACAGTGAACACATTTTTTGATTTTAATGGAGAAGAAAAAGACCAGCAAAAGGTAAGGACAGACATTAAAAGATAAAAAGGCATCATTTCTGTGGCAAGAGTGTTTTGGGAACAGTTCTGGAAAACAACATTTATGTTTAAGTGGACTTCAAGGCTAGGAAGGATGCACAGTGTTCTTAACACTCAGACAGCAGTACCAAAGCACAGATGAGTCCTGCTGACCCAGTTACTGAGCTTGAACTGGACCAGAGCCTTGAGAGATGGCTTTCCCCTAGCTGAAGGGGCCAGGGGCCTTTGCAGCGGAGATCCAGGTCTCAGCTTAATATAAAGGGCCAGAACACGGCGTGCCTGCATGGCTGGGAGGTTGGAAGCACTGAGCCAAAGATTATAAAAACCCAGCTTGCATAATCTTCTGGGACCATTTTTCACATGCAAGCTGATGCTGTGCAAATTCATAACAAGTAAATTAAACACTCCTGTTGCAATTTGTTTAGTGAGAAAATTAGTCAAGTCCCCCATTTGGCATTCACCTGAAGTTTTTGGTTTCAATTAAGAAGCTGGATGAAAAGATCTCTTTGATTTTTGCCACCAGCAAAATGATAATTGCTCTTATTAGCTCTAAGTTATAGTCAAGAAAGTTAGTAGTTATAGTCAAGAAAATTTTTACTTTTTTGAAGTCAGCCTTCTGGGAGCAGTATGGTTAGGATAACTTACAGCAATACCTGCTTGACAGTCTACTCGCTCCTTCTTTGGCATTTTCAAGCTCAGTTGTCTTGACATCAGGCTGTGATTTAACATCCTGATTTTGTGTTTTCCTTGAAGTTAAGGTTCAGTTCTGGTAAAAGACACAGACATCTGAAGCAGTAAACAAACAATCAAAAAAAAATAAACCAACAGTTGTAGAAATTAGCTGGAAGATTCCCAGTTCCGCATTTCTCTCTACTGTGTTATGTCCATACTCATCAAAGGCATCACCCTACCCTCCGAATTAGCAGTAACACCTCAGTGGAAGTCTGATCTGTGTAGGGTAGGACTATTTCTGTTCTACACATAGTGAGAGAAATAGCTGGGTGACTTTCCTACAGTGACACTAGAAACAATTAGTAGATGTAAATTAAAGCCTTATTTATACCTTACATTACCAGGGATACCCTTGCTATGCATCCACTGAGATGAGAGCTACCACGTTGCAGGATCTGCACTTTCATTTTAATTTTCCAGTGACAACCCGTCAACCCCACCACAGATGTGAGCAGAAGACAAATGTCTGTTAGATGCGCTACCTCTGCAGGTACTGCAGAAGCAGCAGACCTGCTGTGCCCCTCCCAGATTTCTAGGAAGCACATCTACTTTTAGAAACAGTGCAGCTGCATGCTCTTCTCCATGCCTGCTTTCCCTCTTTGTCTCCCTGAGGACATGGTAAATCTCACTTCAGTCAGCACTTTTCCCGGAAACTATGTCCCCGTCAGTCTGGTGGTGAAAGATCTGCCTTCAGATACTCACCAATGGGAGCTGTGCAAGCGCAAGCAATTCATGTTAAACACGCCGTTTGTTTTGTTCGTACAATTCGTACAATTTACTAAACACAAACAGTTTTATACAGCAGTACTTGTACTTTGTATTTAGCAGTAATTAGGAGGATGTCAGAAAGTCAGAGAGCAGCTTATAAAGAACTGAAGTGGCCTGCAGGGATTGAGATTGCGGAACTCTGACCAAACTCTACTATTATCCTCGTAGAGTTTTCAAAAGGGTCTCTAGAAATAACATTATTTGACTCACAAACCTTCAATTTAACAGTATTATCCTGACATCTCATTAATATCTGGGGTCCCATTTTGCTAAATGGTAAACAGTTGTAAAACAGACAGTGACCTTTCTCCATAAATTTTGGAACATTTAAGACGAGACAAAGTAATTAAAGAGAAAAATACACAGGTGATTTATGAACATGTTCAAGGCAATTTCTTTGAAGTGCAATGCTTTCACAGTCAACTCTTCTTCACTCTAGCCTTCTGCCAGTTCCCTTCAGAGTCCCTAGGTTTCTTTTTAGATCTACCCACACTCTTGTGCAGAGTTGATTCCAACAAAACTGACTTGTGCCTGCCAGCCAACAGCCCCAAGAGCTGTCTTGCAATCGATCTAATACTCTCACATGTGGCATATCAACCACAGCAGAAATTATAGGGCAGATTTGGTGCAAACTGTGAGCAAAGCTGACACAGCTGGGACACAGGTGCTCTGCTGATACTTATCCAGTCAGCTGCATTTTCAACATGAAAATAGTTCCCTCTGTTGAAGCACCAACAGCTTAGCTCTTCATAAAGGAGAAACAGAGTCTATAACATGAGACTGAGTACAGGCAGTTAATATGACTAGCTTAGTCATGGTCACATAGGAGCCAACATCACGTGGTCAGTGCTTGTCTGCTGTTTTGCCTTTTAGTAGAGTTCTAGGTAGGGTGCTTTTATTATCATCTTTAGTCAGGTGGAGCTGGCACTATAACAAGCATGTTTAAGCCCTTGAAGAGCACTAAGCCCCATTGGGAGTGAATAAATTTGGCTCTTGCCTGATACAGCTGTATCAAGAGTACCTAGTCTCCAAGCATAATGGCAACAGCGCATTTTTATTAAGATCGCCAATTTCACTATAATGAGTGTATGGACTGAACTACATTGGTAGTTCACCCCCACACATTGGTAACCCCACACTTCTACGAGCATCAGTCACTCTGGAGTTCATGTGGTTATCTGCAAAGTTCTCCCAGTGAAGACTTGGCCCATTAATTGCAAGACCAGAATGGAGAATCTTTTAAATACATTACTCAGTGCTGATATTAAATACTCTTAAAAATGCACTCCTTGAAGTTGGGATGATCTCCTCCCCTCTAAGGAAGGCCATTACTACAACTGCAACGCAGATGTACTTGATAGTAATGCGAGCACATAAACGTGTGTCACGTGCACAGTATCCCTCCATTATATGTGTGCATATATACACACACACATATATATCTAAAAGCACGCTTAGAGATGCTCTTCTACGGGAGCTTTGAAAAGCACCCAAAAACAGTATGGGCAAAGAG
>JAUBNY010000301.1:2838544-2863370 GCA_032275445.1 Crypturellus soui | reverse complement strand
TCTCTCTTAAAGCAATAAATATTTTTTTCTTCTCTTTCCCTCTCCCCAACCCTGTCCTTTGAATGTGACCATTTCCATTTTGATGTGGAAATAATGAACTTTACAGTCCTAACATTTTCCTTGGAAACTCTAGACTACATATCCTTAGGAAAAACCAATAATATATATATAAATATGCACAACTGTTTGGAAGCAGGGAGAATGAACTTTTCATAGAATAACAGGTCAGGACTTAAGACAGGGAAAAAGAAGTGTCATTGAACATCTATTCCAGAGCATGAAGTTGAATTGCAGAAAATATTTGAGTCCACAAAAATTTGCTCACATAGTTCTGGTCTTCAGTAACACTCAGAGCTCTAGGTTTGCTCCTGTTATACAGTCAAGTCAGAAAATTTGCATCTCTATCAGAGAGCTTTACACTACTAAATCACTTGTCAACTCCAGTGCCACCTTGCAATAAGTAACTAGGAAGGTTTAAATTAGGGACTATCTCCCTGTGCTGTGACATGCAAGACAGATGGGATTAAGTGACCTTGCATCCAAAAAAAAATTATACCAAACCTGGATGTCAAGGGAGAAGTTCATTTCAATATTTATGGACCAAACACCACCTCCCACAGCACTGGTTAAATTCAGCCCCATCCAAGCTTGCTTCAGCCAAGTCAAAGGCACAAATCCTGACGCATGGCTCATTACACACAAGAAGGGGAAAGCATGTTTCCTGAGGCTGGCTGCCATAATCAACCCACAAAACCCTATAGAACAATTAAGACAGGAAAGATGTGTGGATAGCTTTTTTTTAAATCACTTGTGCCCTGGAACAATTATTCTTCATTTCTTCCTGCAGGATAAGCATCTGTATTCCTCAGTGAGCCAAAATCAAGCATCTTGCATGTATGCTCCTGCTTTTCATGTCTCCCTCTTGCTTGCCTGCTCATTCTTCTGGCATAGAAGAGTGTGGGCACAGAAAATAGCCTACTCGATTCATATAACATGCAGTGATACATTTTGCTGTCAGACAACAGCCTCAGACCTGAACACAGCACAGAGGGGTAGCCCACAACTGCCAAGTCTCCAGCACAGCTGAGCTCATGCCTTGCAGGCCTTTTCTGCCTGAAATATATTTGTTTCTCTCTTTTTTTTTTTTTTCCCCCCGTGTGTGTTAGGCCTTTTAGGACCACAGCTCTCAAGCCCAGCAGCCATTTGCTGCCTGCTGTCATAATCACAGCTGATCTTCTGCCTGGTCCTTCAAGAAGGACCTCACAGTCCTGGTCACACTGAACTACTACTCAGTTTGGGGAACAACCCCCAAAAATCAATGTGGATTTGAGCAGTCTACAAATATCAGCCCCCACTGGCATTTATCAGCCAGCACAGACCTGTTGCAAGGAACAATTCCATGGCAAAGCGCACAGACAAATATCCCAGCCCATGACACGAGAGGCGCACTTAGCCAGTCTTGAAATAAGCACCAAAAACTGCTCTAAGCATCAACCTTGTTTTCAGGTCGCAGCTTCCTCACACTGGCCAGGCAGCTGAAGACTCCCCAGCATTTCAATGATTCACAGCAGGGCAACTTCTATCTGCTCCATCACCCAGGCTCTCCATTTTAATTGACCATGAGATGTGAAATCTGTTCAGCCAGCTGTCCAGTAGCTGTTTAAATGCTTTTATGATGCTGGGATACTTACCAAAACACCATGGAGCTTTACAGTTTCAAGAAGATAACTCTTAACCCCTTTCTGCAATATACTTCTTGCAGACATGGTACTCTTGACACTGCTCAGTAGCCTGTAATTGCAATTAACTAATTGCAAAACTGCTTTTTAGTAGTTGGGTTAGGCCAAGTCATTAACTCTGGATGCTGAGATTGCCAGTAAACACACCATACAGAAATCTTGAGTCCATTTTCCACGAGGAAGTTTTCTGGCAATAGTGATATATGCACTGGAATTATCACACCAGTCAGTCATTACTGGTGTGTCTAAACCAACAGCAACTCTTACAACACAGCTCCTTTGCCAGTATGGACTATTCTGAGAATGTTGTTTCAACTAAACCTTTCTTCTCTCAAAAGCTGTGCTGTCATTTGTCTAGTTGCTCATTTAGTTCTACCAGTATATTCCAGCCTTCTACGTATAAGCAGCTCGACACATACCTATAATGAAACTTTCACACATGCACAGAATCTGTTAAGCTTTCCATACATTCAATGAAAAATGTAACCCTGCTTTTGCCACAATTAGGATTGCATATATCTGCCAGCACTTCTCCCATAACATTCCTTTCTTTCTCCATTCATCATTAAAAGTCAGTTGCTAATAGGCCTGTTAGTAAAGAGTGTACTTTGACACCTGCAAAATACACAGTGCTCTGAGCTTGCTCAGCAAGAGCTGCACAGCAGGAAACAGCGGCCAGGCCCTCCCACCACTTCCCCATTTTGCAGACTGCTTAAGGGCCATTTGAAGGGTGGTGAACCCTGACATAGCCAAATCATCCCGGAGGCTGCCATAGTGCTCAAGTCAGGAGCATGCCATGTTCACTTACAATTTTCATTACTTCAGGAAAGCTTGGAGGGAAGAGTTAAAAAAAATGCTCACTGCTGGTATAAGCCAATGCCTTCAAAGTGCAAACAAATCTTGATATGCATGAAGTGACACTTGAGGTCCTGTGCTGCAACTAACAAACGTGACAATAACAATCTCTGCTTTGAAAAAATTCTCTTCACTTTTTTTTTTTTTTTTTTTTAAAAGAAAACAAACTGAAACTCAGGTAACATAGCTTTTCAAAGGACTACGATAATGGTGCAGTTTAAGCAAAACAATGAAAAGGAAAAAAGACAAAGTAAAACACCATCTGCTCACCTCTAATAAGTACCAGTATTGCCAGCACTGTCAACATTAGTCACTGTCCTCATGATATTAGGTGGTTTTTTTTTTTTTTTTAAATCATCTCAGCTCTTACAGTTGCAATTACACATTTGTGCCTTACTTGGAAGAAAAAAATGCAACCCACATGATGCAAATAACTATGTCAAGAGTTAAAAGCTCAAAAAGGCATCTTAAACCCTCTATTTGTTACTTTTTAAGAAGCCAGACTTAAAGGTCTGATTCATTATTATCAGTGAGATATTTTGAACAGTTTTGGACTCATAAACCTATAATACTATCTTCTTAAGTCACTCATGTTAGGCTACCAAAAAAAAAAAAACAAAAAGAAAAAACAAAAAAAAAAACACTGTTTTTAAGATCCATTTGAGTCTTGAACATCTGACCTTACCTATGACCAGAGGGGCCCCATTTTTATATTGATATAGCTCGTGATAGAATTAAATTCAACTTTTTGCCTTTTGAAGCTAGACAGTGCTTGAACGCTACAGCACATGTCTATCCTAAGTCTCCTTTCCTGCTTTTCAGAACAGACTGCATTAGCATCTAGACGAAAGCTGTGAGTTCTGCCTTCCCTGCAAACTCCACATTAACACGATGAAGCGCGATTCAGCTGCTTCGCACAATTTTTAAGTGAAGTGAAGAAGAGTTTTGCTCCTCTTAAAAAAAGAAAAAAACATGCCCCAGTCACTGTCTAACAGCACAGTGCTGTTCATGAGAAGCACGGGAGGTCCTGTGCTTCAGAGGTGCCAATGCAGCCCAGGTTATGTGGGCAGAGGAGAGAGCATCACCAGAGCTGCTCCCAAATGGCTCCCATGCCCATCAGGCAGCACAGCTGAGCCGGTCCCTGGGTGATCTGGATGCCCTTCAGGGTAGTAGCTCCACGAGCCACAAATTGTCCTAGCACTCAGGAGATGCACAGTGCACCATACTGCATTGCACCCTGGGACAGGGTCTGATCAAAATGTCAGCCCTGGAGCTCCAGCTTGTAACAAGATTGAGATCCTTGCTTGAAAGTGTATGCTGTGCTATGTGCAATCAGTTACTTCTTGCCAAACTAAATTACAGCCTGTATCTTTGGAAGTGTAAAATGCTGTGATTAATGTCTGACTCACGTAAGGCCTGTATTACTAACAATATCTATTACAGTCAGAAATCAAAGTACTTTCCCTCAATTTAGAAGACATTTTGGTGCCATATGTGCTAAGGAAGAAATATGCACAAGCCTAGATATCTGGTGCAAATAGTCTTGAAAGAACACCAAAAATAAGAGGCTCATAAAGAGAAAAAAAGAACTAATTCAAGTAGCCCATGGAAAAAGCATTATTCAAAACAATTATATTTTCAGTCAGGTGCTGCTTGAGGTTACGTGGTGCTAACTTATCCTGATCCTTCCCGAGAGCTTTCCAAGCCGAGTGGAATACTTCCTACCTTTCTTATGCAAGGTTAGCAACATAAGTAGGCCTCATCTTCATATTCAAGCATGTTTCTCCAGTTCTCCAATGGTTTTCCTCTTTTGCTAAATTACAAAGCTGATAAGGCGACTTCTACAGAGTGTTTACATTGGGATAAAAATCTTTAGTCACTATTTTAGGGCAAAAGAGAATAAGCATACCTTGTACTCAGCTAAAGGGCAAATATATCATTCATACTATACTTAGTCAGCTTGCTTTTATCTCAAGAAATAAGATATTTTTTCTCTGCACATTGACGAGGGCACAAAGAGGACTAAGGCACCCTTTTGTCCATACTACAATGGAGCCAGGCTACCCTAAACCCAAAAACTAGGAAGGTCCCCTCACACCAGGTAATTTAGACTTTGCTGAAGCAGCTTCCAAGCTTCTTGACAGCATTTAAATTCCTTGTTGGGCATAGGAGTAAGGACAAGAGGAAAGAGGGAGAAAAAAATCCAAAACCAAAAACCAGACAGCTACCAAGTCTTTTCTTTCTCCCATTACATAGCATCCAAGGAATCTAGTAGTTTTCACTGTGTCTATTCCAACAGCAATATGTCCACATCAAAGATGAATGATAAAGTCCTCAGACACTCGGGCATATTTTGGTACTTACATCCTTTTTTTTCCTCACAGAATAGTTAGAGTTAGAAGGGATCCCTAGAGATAACCTAGTTCAATCCCCCTGCTCCAGCAGGGTCACCTAAAGCATGTGACACAAGGTGGCATCCAGGCAGATTTTCAAGATCTGCAGAGACTCCACAGCCTCTCTGGGCAGCCTGTTCCAGGGCTGTCACCCTCACAGTCACAAGTTTCTTCCTCAGATAGAGGTGGAAATTCCTGTGTTTCAACTTACACCCATTACCCCTTGTCCTGTCACTAGCCATCACTGAGAAGAGTTTGGCCCCATTCTCCCTACATTCACTCCTATTACATATTAATATCTGTATATATTAATCAGATACCCTCTCAATCTTCTCTTCTCCATACTAAACAGGCCCAACTTGTTTAGTCTTTCCTCATACAGCAGATGCTCCAGTCCCTTAATCGTCTTCATGGCTCTCTGCTGCACTCTCTAAAAGCTCAATATCCCTCTCGTATTGGGGAGCCTAGAACTGCACCCAATACTCCAGGTGCGGTCTCACCAGAGCTGAGTAGAGGGGCAGGATCTCCTCTCTCGACCTGCTGGCAATGCGCCTCTTAATGCAGGCCGGGATCCTCCTGGCCTTCTTGGCCACAAGGGCACATTGCATTCTCATTATCTTAAACACCACATGCACAGAAACCTGAGTTTCAACCCAGGATGCTCACCAGCTCAACTTATCAGCACCTCAATATCCTCATCTTGCTTTGGATTTTACATACACACAAGCATACTTACATGTAAGCACACCCACATTTTTGTAGCTACCTAGAAAACCAAAATCAAGCACATAAATTATCCCTATTAGCAGAATTCTTTGCCACGGATTTCTGTTCATGTGATTTGAGAAGTTGTTTATAACAGGCTTTTCTTCCCCCCCGCCCCCACAGTAAAGCTAAGAAAACAGTACTTCAGAATGTTCAAAGGTTTCCTATAAAGCTTCACCTCTCTGTTATTCACTGCAGAGACTCCAACACCCACCAAAATCCATTCCTCCCCTCTTTTTAACATACCAAGTGGATTAACTACTTCATTTTATGTTTTCCAACCACAGCATGGTTTTACAGCTATCAGCACTGTCACTTTTGTAATTGTTTTTTTCACAAAGATTCCTCAGGTGTCATGTGGGGGAATTTTTTTTTCTTTTTTTTTTCCCCCACATTAGGAAGTGAAATGGCTACAAACAGCTGATATGTCAACTTAAGCTTAAAGTATCAACCTTATGAGTTAAGTTACAATGGCATGAGAAAAAAAAAATAACAAAAAGTATAAAATACCCTGGCACTGGGAAATTCTTGACCAAGTCTACTTGTGATGCTTGATGTTACCAAGTATATGTTTACCATCAAGTTACATGTACAGTATAACAGAATTATCTGAATATTAGACAGGTGTACTATTATGACTTATCCATTACATGTCACCTCACTGGGGAAGAAAACAGAATTGCTTTTTAAGAAATTCTTCTGGCCAAATAAAAAGTTTAGTTAGCCAAAACAAAGCATCTTCTAGGAAACTCTTCCTCAAAGAATATCAAATTTATCCTTAACTGAAAATCAGATCAGAAAACCACATGACTGCTGGAGACTGCAAGTAGCTAACAACTATAGAAAAGGGACAGCAAAAAAAGAGAATGAGTCCCTGCCATAAAATTCTAGTCTGTCTCAGTGGTAACATTTTCTGAGGCCAAAGACAATGCAGCTGTCCTGTTCTTCCTACCTTCAAATTGGAAACTATTAGAGATACTGTAAAGGCATTTCCCAGCAACATCTACAATAAAGAGAAAAGTATCCATCTTTTCTCCTACCCCTCTGGCCTCTTTTTTTAAAGGGTGTTATCATTTCCATCAAACTGTTCAAAGTGTATATTGATTTTTATTTCTTTTGGATATAATGCTTTTCTTGTGAATAATTAAATACAGAAGAACATATTATCCACTTCTGTTATCCAGTACTTAGATATAAACAATATAACAGCATAACACAATTCAACAAAATGCACAGGTATTAAGGAAGCAATCTTAAGATACTACAGCGCAAAAAATCAGTTAAAAAAAAGCAGTAAACTTGTAAAGTGTATCATTATTAATGCAACTTCCATGGTATAAGGAAAGAAAATGTCTCTTGGTAGAAATCATTGATATTTTTGATTGCTCTTTTTCTTTAAGGTTTCTCATAGGAATTATTCATGTGAACTAAATGAGTAAAGAGATCTCCCAAGAAATTAGAATCAATAAAGAAACAGTAAAAAGAGCCAAAGCTAACAAGACATCTTCATACACGTTCCTTGAACAAATTCCTCTTCCCATTGCCAGCATTTAATTCTTTTATAATATTACAATTATGGTAACAACTTGGCTACTCATGAGCCCCAGAGTTACTGTTAGAGGCAGTTTTCCAGCACTCCATCTTCATTCAGTCATTTGGCAAATAGATCAGAGAGCACAAAACATCCAGCATTAATGTCTTGCACATGAATGATTTTAGAAAGAGTTATTCTACCTTTGCAGCATAGTTAAAGCAAGATCAAACAGTCTACACGCCACCTTTAAGAGCATCCTTTTCATAGAATATTTCATGTTCTGTATGCTCTGTACATTGTACTCAACGTATTCAGTTTTCAGCCTCAATCAATCTTGAAGCTACTTGTAAGGACAGCATATCAAGTACTTGCAATTCTGTATAGGCAAGCCAGAAATGTTTATATGAGCTCTGTAGGCAGTGAAACCAATTTTAGAAACATCCAAAGTGATTTAATGCATTTACGATAGAGCAGGGCATTTCCTCCTCCTCCTGGAGTGGTCTCTATCCAGTGATTCAAATTCAAGACAGGTCAAAATGTATCCCATGCATTTTTGAGCCAAAACATTAACATTTATTTCACCTAGGAGTGAACACTCATCTTAAGATATCTTTTCATGGAAAGCATTTCCATCATTTTTCAGTATAGAAATAGCCATTTCATTTACCACTCCTCCCGGAAGGACCTGCTAAAAGCTTCACTTCCTACATCCAACCTTGACTTCTCCATTTCTTAGAGTAACCCTTAAGCAAAAAGTATTCTCCTCATTTCCACAAGAGCAACAATTCATAGAAATTGCTCAATATTTCTTTGCAATGCAGCAACAGAAGCAAATAATAGAAACAGCCTCCACTGAAACATGGGAACAGACTTTGGAAGTTGGTGACCTCTCAGTGAAGTCTGCATGCTTCTTCCCAGAATGCCATGAGAAAAATGGGAAGAGGCAGGCTATCATGCCTTCTTGCCCATGTTTCTGCAGAATAACTATTGTTACTGTTGACATTCCAAATTTTCCTATAGATATCGCCTTCTCAGTTGTTCTGCTTGTAGACTTTTTCCAATCTTTATAAACTTGAAATCAACTGAAGATGCCTTTTTAAGGTCTTAAAACCTTGTCTTTTGTGAAGGCAGTCCACCTGTACTTTGCAGTCCTCAGCTGGAGTATGAGTTGCAACTCATACTTTGCTGGGCACTTCCACATACTCCTTTGGAGTAGCCCAGAGTGCTTTCTGGCTGCATGCAGCTCCCATCCCTATCTTAGCCACAGCTCCTGTAGAGCTGTTTCAGCACCTTCCCCTCGTTACAGACTGTAGGTTACAACCTCTAGTGCTCATCGCCCGCCCTGTCGCCCAGATTTTTCCAGCACAGATGTAGTCCTCCAATTACTTCGCTTTAGTCTCTTACTGCAGGAAGTGCTATCTGTAATCCAGGGCACTATTACCTCTGCTCATTGCTCTTAAAAATAATGTGGCAGGAGTGCTACAGCACTGTTTGGATTCTCATCTGCTTTTTGAATGACCAAGTAGGATTATTTTCTCTGCCTAGAAAATATGAAGAAAGCTCCTTAAAGTGCAGCTAAGAGCATCACTCAGTAATGTGTGGGCTCCACTCCTGGAGATTTTGCAGGCATGACATCAAAGCAAAGCCCTGTGATAGAGCTTCATGAGGTTGCTGATGCCCCATTTGGATCATTAATATCCATCTTACTTTGAGACTGCATTTAGTACCAGATTCTGGTGGTAAAATTAATTCCTGGTCACTTCCAGTGAGACTAATATCTGAGAAAAAATGCTGACACGTTGCAGTTTCATTTTTATTTTCCACCTATCCCCCCCATTCTCCCTATATCTCCTGATTCTTTTTCTTAGTCAGAATCCTTAATATATCCTTACCTATTCAAATAAATTGCCAAGAACAGGGAAAAAAAAAAAAAACCACTTCCTCACCCAATTATGAATCAGCACATATTTCTAATGTGGAAAAATGAAACATAAATGATGCATAACCTCAGTAAATATACTGAAAAATTAATAAACAAACATAGTGCACAGCCCATCTCTGAATCTCCCCAAATAGAAATCTTTTGTCATTTAAGTGAATGAAACTAAAGACTTTAAAAAATTGCTAACGTTTTCTTTGTTTTCTCTCAGTTATGCTATACCGCATTTGTTTTGAAAACAGCAACAGAACTCTCAAGTTTCCCAAGGGCTCAGAGAAATGAAACCAATTATCATATTTCATTCTCTTCCTAAAAAAGCAATTTCA
Organism: Crypturellus soui; assembly: GCA_032275445.1. Taxonomy (NCBI): domain Eukaryota; kingdom Metazoa; phylum Chordata; class Aves; order Tinamiformes; family Tinamidae; genus Crypturellus; species Crypturellus soui. The sequence goes on along the minus strand of JAUBNY010000301.1, from coordinate 2,853,819 downwards.
GGGCTGCACTGTACTTCAAGGAACAGCATGTTGTACAAACAGCAAGAAATAGCATTTCTAACAACATACAGCATAATGCAGGATTCAGAGATTTCCTGTTTTCTGGGTGTCTTAGCATACCATACTTCTCTGTTCACACTGGGCTGAATGCTCCATTTCAGGAAAGGTTTCTAAACATTCCAAGCTAACAAAGATGACATTTGAGTTCTCTTTTTTTTCCTCCTCAACTAGCTTTGTCCCAGTGGGAGTACGTCACTTATTTATAGTATGCATTTGGGTGGAGTGGGGGGTTTTCAACAGCCACTTGAGGAATTCTTGTTGTTGGATCTTGTGGCCAAGCCTGTGTTCATTTAGGAGCCATTTCTAGTAACATACTGAGCAACCAAACTGGAGTCTTTTCAGAAACCTACTTGAGGGCACTCAAAGCTCAAAGGGGATGCCTTGAATGTGAAGTTCTAATTATTGCTCACACAGTTACACTGACCAGTGTCTTCATTTTTAACACTAAGGTGACATCACTTACTGCTGAGAACAAAACAGAATCAATGAGTTGTAAAGCACAACAGGTTACCTAGCAATTTAAGCATCTATTTCCTGAAAATATTGAGGACTATATGAGGTGCAAGTAAACTTTCACACCACTTTCTTGACTGCAGAGAATTGGTTCCCACTTCACTGAGCAGAACACTTGCAGATGATGGGAGACAATCACATCAGAAAAGCCCAAGTGGGTTGTGTTATTCCACTTTCACGGCCTGAGAGACAGTAAGAGCATCACAAGGGAAAACAACCTTTCCTCCAGTCACGACAAGAAAATGAGTAGAATAATCAGGACAAACCTGCATACACTCACTCTCCAGTGCTAGGTTTAGGTGATGATGTCATTTTCTTTGGTTTTCTGCAGTAAGGAAGATCTCCCTTTCTCATTTTTTTCTTTATGAGAACAAGAAAATCCCTAAAAGTATGTCATGTTTGCCAGGGACAAAGCTTATTTTCCCTGCTTCTGTTTTCTTTATGGAAGCCAGATCTGTTTTGCAAGATGCAGTATACATGTACTCATTCTAGTTTTTCTTTCCAAGTTCAGAAACACATAACATTTGCAACTGTCTTTGCTATAGAACTACAAATAATGGTGAACAAAGTTTCTGAAAAGAGAAAGAAGTAAAATGCTGTGGTTATGCTGGAAACCAAGTTACTCTTCTGACAAAATTACTAGCAAATGCTTTATGAGATCTTCTAGTACTCTAAAAAAACAATCACTGGGGAAAAAAAAGAAAAAAAAAAGACAAGCACTAAATGACAGTACTTTGGCACTTTAGGAAATAAATAGGTAGAGTGGGCATTTGAGAGCCATTCCACCTAGGTCTGGAGCTGCTCTCAAAAGTGATCAGCAGATCACCCACTAACTGCACAGGGAAGATATTTAGGCCAATATTACACACGTTGGAAAATCCCAAGCATCAAGGGAAACAATCATGAGCAGTACCATGTGAGGCCCTAGAGAGCACATCTTGCTTGACAAGATTCTTCAATGGGATTGCAAAAATAGTGGATTAAGGGGGCATTGTGGAATTAATGCTTGGATTTAATTAAGTAGCTAGTGCTGTAGCTCAGTCTTAACTGAAAAATTGATTCAAAGTGATTTGAATAAAAACAAGGTTTTGTCAACTGAAAACCAAAAGACCGAAAAAGACAGGGTTTCAGTTCAAAGGTGTCTGATTAAAGTTGTCTTCAAAAAAATCTTCCTTAGTTATCTGAGAAAAAACAGCATACTAATTTGCAAATGCTAGTTAAGCCAAATTAATTGTTAATTCCAGCAACTGTACAGGAACACAAGTGTAGATGCAATCTCAAGATACCATATCAGAACAAACTCAACATCTCTAAGTACAGAAATTGTGGAATACATCCCAAAAGCTACATCTGTATTGATTCTTAAGTTCTATTTAAATTGGTTCTAGCACTTGATAGCTAATTCTCAAAATATAAACTAAACTCAATGGAATCAACAGCTGTTTACTCAAAACAGCAGAAGGACTAGAATGCTCAGAAATGCTACCACCCCGCTTCACTTCAGGCTCTTAACTGTGAAACCCAAAACCAACAGTTTAAAGGTCAGCCTAATAACCAACTCCATAACTCTGACTAACAAAGAAGCCTCTAGCTAACATGTTTCTACTATGACAGATTCCCTTCCTTGCCAAATTTTCAGCATCAGCTTTGGCAGTTCTTCATATCAAGATATTGTTTACTGTTAGAATAGACTTGCAGATTATTACAGTCCAAGCTGCATGCAACTTGCTTGGGATTATAATGGAGTTCCACATCAAGAGATGTTTTGGTTTTTTTTTTAAAGGCATAAAAAATACAGGCACCTTGTCATGCACAAGGAGCTATTAAACTTCCATCTCAAGGATGCCTTGAGAAGAAAATCAAAAACTTTGCACTTGCCTTAGTATCTAGTACAAGGTATTACAGCACTAATCCATCAGAACATATTCCAGAAGGCTTGTGTAAATACAGTTCTTATAACCACTGCAGTTTCATTCACCATTCTTTTTATTTACATTCTATTATCATGCATATGAAAAAACATCAGCAAATATGTAGCTGCACTGTATTTGCCAAGTATTTGTACAGTCCCTTCCCTAAGGCTGTGAACACAAAAGACACCCAGTCAGGCAGCAAGAACATCAGGCAGCTACTGACCAAATGCACAGTACAAGTAGCAAACTATAAATCAAGTCAGAGCAATCAACAGGCTGCAAAAGGTAAACATTTTTTTGAACAAATGGCAAATTCTCAGTAATTAAGATCTGCTTGCTTATCACTTCTCAACTCAAACCACCTCAAGCTACATTCCTTTTGCATAACTCAATATTTTTGATCTAACCTTTAGAAAACATGCTACAAGAAAAGACCTCTTTAGAAAAAAGGTGAACAGATTAACCAAAGACTATGGCACCAAAAACATATCACTAGCGATCAAATTTCCCACAGTAAAAAGTAGGATTTGTCTACCATTTTCTTACTTTATATTTTTTGGTAGATGCAAATTAAAACAGAAAACTAATTAATACCAAAAAAAAAGATAGAGAGTGACTGAAAGAGCTGAGCTCTTACTTGGTCACTTTTCGAGTTGTATTTCACATGCTATGATTCCCTATGGTCTGCTGTTGAACTTCATCAAGGGATGACTTCTTGCTCAGATCACAGTATACAAAGCCAAAACATTTCCTCCAAAATTTACGGAAGAAAGTCATGTCATGAAAAACAGTTTCAGTAGTTATAATTGAGAAACATATCAAAACAGTAGGTCATTCAGGGACGTAGCCCAACTCTTGAACACTGTAGCGGCAGTATCAAAAGGTGCAGTTTTGAGTCTAAATGTACCAGATAAGGGTTTTAAGTCTGAGTAACTTCAATGCCTTACTATTGGAAATATCTAAGTAGAAACGAGAACACTACTAAGCTTTGTTTTCCTGCTAATGTAATCAACTTAGTCTTGAAAAAGCTCAAGGCAAACAGTCTTCACTCAAGTAAAGCAGAGCTTAACTTGAAGAAGCTGAGTAGTTCAAGGGGGTTGGACTGCGCATGAAGAGGCAGCTGGCATCACCATTTCTTTCGGCATTTGCAAACTGCCGACTCTTTCTAAAATGCTTTGGCAATGCTGGAATGATGGAAACCCTTGCTATGGAGGAACATAACACTGATGCCCAAGTGAGGCCTTCCCCAAACTGTTAAGTCTTTGTCTGCAACAGACCTACATCCTCGTATATTTTTACCTCCAACTTGAGTATCCTGCAGCACATTCCTGGTGTACCATTATGGTGAAAATATCCTCAGTGGGTTTTAGTATGGAAGGTTTTTTGGTCCTTGGACATGCAAAGCCTCACAGAATATTCTAATAAGCCATCTATACTCTACCAGTAGGTGCTTAAATCAATACTGAAGCAGCAAATTGATACTTAAACACCCATTACACATTCCATAATTAGCCAGGTCAGGCTTCTACCTTTGGCATCAAGTTTACTAACTATGCTAATTAATACAGACTGTATTCTCCTAATCCCCAATGAGCAAGTGAAATCCAAGCTTCTTCCCTTACATTTCAAACAGGATAGAAACACTTGTTCTAGAGATTAAAAGTGACATTTAGCTTCCAATTTCTTTGATATCATCTTCACGTTTCTCAGGGAAGATGAGAAGTGATTATTTTTGTCATCTTAAATGTTTGAGTCACCTAATCTAATGAGTTACACAGTACAGTTTTTCTACACAAAATACAAAATGCACATACACCTACAACATGTGGTCTGTTGCATTTCTCCATCCTTCCACAGAGTATTCTTTAGTGTTGAGGGACAGAGTATAGGGCTTTTCACTAAAGAGGACTAGGAAAATCTTGTTCTACTTCCAAGCATTTATTTCAATTTGTTCAAATGCTTGAGGGAAGCATGTGGCTATTCAGCACACAACCCTTGTGATACGGAATATGTTTTGGTGGATCTGGTTGAGGATTATACATATGGAAAGAGAAGAGCATCGACAGTTGCTTAGCATTAGGCTATGAGGCATCCTCCTCCTCAAACCATCAATCGCTGAAGCGATTCATTCCCCACACGGATTGGTCAAAGCTAATGCAGCCAATGTACAAGATTCAAAACTGTGTACACAGCAGGAAATGTGCTAGTCTTTCATAAAGAGGAAAGTTAAGGGCAGTATGCACCACTGCTGACCATTGCATGTACAATAGACTAAGTACACATTGACAAAAATATTACTTCAGTGGAACACATGATTATAACCTGCACCATCTCAGCAGCAGCATTATTCACACTTGTGCTGCTTTTATTGCCAAGCAATTCTTTGCAGTGCCCAGCTGAGCATTTCACATTCAGACCTAAAGAGCCAAATCATTCTACTTTGACAGGAACATCCTATTCCCTGCTTCTGTGTTTCCTAATCTTTTTACTCATATCACAATTAAATCAGTACTGATGATCAAGTGCAGTAAAATATCAAGTTAGAAATCTGGTCATGGATCAAAAGGTCAGACTCTCAGATATTCGATCTCCAAACAATCTCCAAGGGCTTATATTGCATACTAAAGTGCTAACAAGGCCAAGCAATCCCAAATAAAGCAGAACTTGCCATGCAGCAACTGTTACTCAAGGTTTTCTGTTCAGGTTTAGCCAACAGTATTATTCCTGCCTTTCCTGTCCTATCGTTCGGACTCACCCTGAATGCCAGTTCACTTGGAAGAACCTTAGAAAACCATGAAATAAAACCAGAAGTAGGTGAAGATGAGATTTTCTCCTTGACCCTGCTGCCACCGTACCACAGTCTTGACTAGCCTCTTGATCCTCATAACAGATTTATGTAACCTGTACCATCAACCTTTACTGATCTTCAAGACATAGGGTTGAAAATACATAAAATTATGTTCTGGAATCACAGTCCACAGACTCAAAAAAATCCCTCCTTCAACAGGAGGAGTCTCACAATGGGATTGACTAATCAATTAAAACAGATAATCACTGCTCTTGTGTTTAAAATACATTAGTTGCTGTTTTCAGCTACTCAGGTGATGGCTTCATCTCCGAGAGGTAGCCCTTGCCCAGATGACTAATGCTGAACTCCCACAGTAAAGTAAAAAGACGCTTGAAACACCAAAGAAGAACACAAACCAAAGAATTACGTCACACTTGAATCCCAGAAAGTACATATCCTGTTTATTTCCAGCCTCTAGAGACCTATTTCTAATTACTCCATGGTGTAAAAGACACTTTTTCCATTTGTCAAGGACAGTGGCTCATTTCTCATGCATAACCTGACCAGATAATGACTGAGATAATGAACAGAAGTTTGAATACTATGTATCTGGAGCAATAATTGTTCTAGTAGTAAAAGCTCGGCAGAAAATTCAAAATTGTTCTGAAGATAACCAAAACCAGCAACAATTCCACAGGGAAGCATCGGTCCAAGAACAGACTTCGTGTAACAAAACCATACACTGAAGTGCAGCCACTCAAACTTGAGACCTGATTAAGAGCTTAGTATTGAAGAGCAGTAATATAAAAGAACCCTCTAGCACTGATAATTCTATCAGATGCTTTTGATCCACTGAACATATAGGTATGTCTGCGTATATCATCTACATTTAATGCTATCGTCATATCTATTCATTTTTCCTCCATTTTCCTGCAAATATCAATTAAATACTGAAACCCTGACTGTGTAAGCAACCCTGCTGACCACAGTTCAGTTGTCTTGCTGATAGAAGCACTACTGAGACACTGAAAAACAAAAGAATTGTATCCTAACACATCTAGGTTAATACCAAATTACTGAAGCAGTTAAGCCTATTTAGCATTTCCGGACAAAGCTAAGAAGCACGCAGTCAAGCAACAAGCACAGTTTAAGTGAGCACTCTTTGCTCATGCATAACCCACTGACAAATGCATGGCTCAAGATGTCCCCATGCTACTCCACAGAGCGCATTAATCCACGAGTTGCTGGTGTGTCTCCAGTGCTTTCGTGTTGTCATGAAGCAGCCTCCATCTGAGTTCCACAGTTGAACTCTCCTGTCATCAGTCACACCCCCTCATTCCTAAGCATGTCCAACTTGAATCCTACTAGCATGGCTTCCAAACATTTCTTGGTAATTACCCACTGAGATGAACAGAGAAACCTCTGTATTAAGCCTCATGGCAAGGAACCCAGCTTCTACACAAAGACAGAGTAATTTCACACTCTGTTGCCTCCATTTCTCAAGTCAGTCTCTGTAGGCCATGGCACAGACAGGATGACATTTTATCAGAGTTCAGTATGTTCTTTCAACAGAGGTGCCAGTGATCAACAAGTAGTTGAATATTTAAGACATGTCAGAATGTCTGAGAATGAGCCAAATTCCTTCCCACCCCCTCCAAAAGAGATCTGGAAAACAAGAGAATCAACTACCAATTAACTTTCTCATCATCAACTACCATAGTCTGGAATTAGATGACAGTGCTGCCCTTCAGTATACTTCTTTAAGATTACATACAGTAGCTTTAAATTCATCAATTTAAAAGCCACATTGCAATGATTTTGAGTCTTGCAAGCAAAACATAGTGCACATCAAAAAAGAAATTTCAAATTTCCTTCCTTTTAACACAGAAATCAATTCAAAGTTCCCCTCCTTTTACAAGTTCCTCTTAAGAGGCTAACCTAGGTGTTTTTCCTTATTAAGTGTCAGAGATGCTTAGCTACAGGTAAGCAAAAGCATCTAAGTCAGCCTGGACCTTACTTCTCATGGATCATGACTACTAATAAAGATATTTCTAGACAAATTACATCTTACATAAACACTGGCTTGAAGTAACATACCTGTTCATACCCAGACAAGCCAATTTGATTTTGATGGATTTAAATAAATGAAATTGAATATTAGTGTAAAACAGCCTAGTGTAACTTTTAAGATTGAATTGGAAGATTTTTTTTAGAAAAGCAGGAAGGCATCAGATAAGCTTCATTCATATACCAAGTTGCCTTGGCTCACAGTTAAACAGATTATTCTTCAACTGATCAATTCTGCTTGCAATTCTGCAGTCTGTACACAATTATCTTCAGATTCTATTATAATTTATTATTTATGCAGAAAGAAACAGAATTAAGAGGAAAACAACCTTCTGCAGACCTATCAAGCGTATTACATATTACATCTTGAAGGCATTAGAAAGGAAGCATAGATGAAAGTTCCAGGATAGGCAATGGTTACAAATTGGTCAATAGAAACACTCACTCCTGAAACAGTAAATAGAGATGAGGCAGCAGCACTTGGATTCTCTACACGTTGCTCATTTCAAGTGGCAGCATCCTGTCTGGTGATGGACAGTCACTCCCTCTACCATCCTATTAAGATCTGTATTTACTAATGATGGACATGTCTACAACCTTTGTATAGCTAAAGAAATTACAGTGATATAGCAGGATAGATGATAGCAGCTCAAAAGCAGACTCAGGGGGACCCCAAAACAACTTGCCTTCTCCCAGGGTAAAACCTGCTAGTTAGTTGAGCTACAGAGATGTCAGTCACACAGAATCCAGCAGCACTTGGGCTGTGATGGTTCAAATAGCTCAAAATCTGCCTTGGGCAGGAAAGAGGATATAACCTAATAGATACTGTTCAAGTCTTTTCAGGTAAACTCTTAACTGAATTTGAATCCCTAAAAAGCCACCACGAAGCCCTGCTTGCTGAACAAAGCCAGAACACGCAGAACACCAGTTTTAAGTATTAGGGTGATGATATTCAGTAGTAGTCAGCACTGATCAAGTTCTGCTCCAAATAAGTCTCCCACAGTTCCCAATGGGATCAGTATTAGGATTGATGCAGACTCGTTATACAACTAGAATTTGAAATGCAACTCCTTCTCATGGAAGATCAAAGAGAATGATTAATGTGTGCAACAGCAGCAAGAATCAGGCTGAAATACTCAACTGAGGGCAGCAAGACTTCTGGCACCTATTCAGAGGTACTATTTTGAAGATAAAAGGTAAGTAGACAGGTATATGAGAAAGGTCAATGTGTCACAGACAGTAATATAGACTGAGGCCTTTCTCAGGAGCCTGCGAACAAAAACAGATTTCTGGAGGTGCATTTCTGTGCCAGCAAAGTACTTGCAAAACAAAAGGAACCAAAAGTTTTCTTTGTGTCCTAAAGGTGTTAGATGCAATTCAGAATTAAAACAAGATTTGAGGATTTTTATTCCACCATCAACTACGCAGGTCTTATATCTTCTGTACATCTTTCTCTCAAGTCAAGCAAGAAACCTTTGACAGTGCCCACTACTATAATTATTATTTTGATAGATTCACACATGAGTTTTAACATGTGGTATGTACCTGACACTTTAACTGTGAAACTTTCCTTCTAACTTCTCCCTAGAAAGAATAAACTAAACAGCTTGAATACATGTATTTGCAAAGTTTCAAAGCCAGGAGGCTAAGCTGCTGCCTTCCATTCTATCCTGATGCTAAGTACCCCTCTACTTGAAAAAGAGTTAGAGACCTCACCTTCAGGCTGCCTTTGCAAACTGTCAGTTGCCATCATTTGTTTGGAGCTTGCCATTAGGAGCTGACCCTAAGGCGACCTCAGACTCAGAAACAGGCATGACTTAACTTCAATGTCAATGACCTCCGATCTCCAGCTCCACAACCTGCCGCTTTTGCCACCTTACCCTGCCACTTGATTTAAACTATTGCCAGAGACAGCAGTGGAACTGATCAAGATGTTAGAATTTTAGAGCTTTAGAAAGAAATAGCACCAGTGCTATTAAAACCACTTACCAACTAGCATTGTTTTCCTTTCACTGATACTACTATAACCTAAGGCATCACTAGTTATATACATGGCTTTGTGTTGCCATTATCACAGAATATACTGCCACCATAACAAGACCTACTAATTGAAACAAGGTGCATCAGCAGCTTTCAAGAATATTTTGCTAATAGACACAGTCAGGGTGAATTAAATGTTTTCCCCAATGAAAACAGGTTTTCTGGCTGGTTGTAAAAGTGAAGATGTTCTTTAGCACAAAGCTTTGAATAGCAGTGCCCTTCACCGTCTGGCTTACTGCACAGGTACTGTACTGGGTTGACTTGTGGAGATGGTGTCACCATCAGCACCTTAACCAGCTACATTATCTCATCTTTATTTCCAGTATGACCTCCAGTCCTCCCTGTCCCCATCTCAGTCTGCATACCCACCTGAATCGCTCTTGATTTTCTTTCACAAGCCCAGTGAAGTAATCAGATTACTTCAGATCAGATTAGCCCCCAAAAGCTAGAGAAAAATCAAACTGAGTTAAGATCTAAGAACCCAGAAAAATGAAACAAACTACTAGACTATCCTCCTCTTCACTGTTGCCAAGAGGTTTACCACTTAAAAGCAAAGTACATTTGCATTTTGCTTTTGAATCTATTTTACACTAGATTTCCTTTATTTCTCACTTTGGACAATAGCAGGCATTAACAAAATTCCTCCCAACCTTAATACAAAGCACACACACGCAAGAAAGCCCTGAGAAAAAGCTACAAAGAAAACCAAGAGACTTAAAAGCCTCATCTCAGATGCATATATGGCATGTAGGAGGTGTAAAGAAGTGTTGCTAAATATGTCTCCCTTCCTGTGAAGGATCAGTACATCACCCTTTCCCAAAATAAGCTACGAAGGAAGCATTTTGCTGATGACCACAAGCTCTATGTAAACATATTCTCTCCCTTAAAGCTACTAGAATAGATATTAAGTTTTTTAAAGTGAAAAAAATTATTTGAAATACCACGTTTGAAGACACCTTATCCTCATTTCCAAGGGCTCATTTGGGTTCTAAGCTGACAAGAGGAAACAGCAACTGGCAGAAGTAAAACTCCAAGACTAAACCCATGTCTGGTGATTGGGCTGACAACCCTATGCTATACTTGGCAAAAATCACTAATCCTCCCATCTCCTTGCATCTAAAAGTTAAAGTATCCTCTACTTAGCTTCCTGTTAGACACCTATAATGGGGCAGTAGTGTCTCACTGTGCTGTGGACAAGAGCATCTAGCCACCAGACACTTTGGTCCTGCACATTCAAACACAGTAAAGGTACTTCAGATGAGTTTAGGAAACAAAGGGAAAGGGAGAAATCCTTCTTCAGTCTGGATATCCATGCAGAACACTTATCACCTTCCCAGTGACTTTTCTTGACGTGTTAAGATGATTTTTTTTCTCCAAAAAATCAATTTTTATGCAGTCTCCAGCTCCATTTGATCTCTGATTTTTCTCTACTAAATCGTTTGCATACAGTACTCCTATCCAAACTCTTTCAATTAAATCTTGAGGAACCTGTAAAATCAAACACAGCCTGCACAAATTAATAGCAATCCAAACATGAAAAAGGATATTACTAGGAGTTTCAAAAATGGCATTTGTTCAGGGTGAACTACACAATGCATAATTTAAGCCAGACAAGGGTTAAAGAAGCATCTTACAAGGCAGTTTTTACATGACTAAGATATGCTGAGTGTTAATTACAGTGTTCAATGCCACAGTATAATCTAAGTGCCCTAAGTTTACTCATTAGTATATGCCTGTTTCATGTGCTCAATATAAACTATAAACTACATATGGATATGGATTTTTCTAGCTTTTGCAGTCATCCTTTAGAGGTAACAGCTTTCCTCAACCATTAGTACCAATGGACAGTTCCTGTTAGAGATGGAATCTCTATGGATAACAGCACATTTTGCACCTTGCAATATTCACCTTGACACTAACTCAATTCTTCCCACCAATCTACTGCTATGTACCCCACTGTCTACCAAAGCTGGTCCTTTTGGCCATAAACCCATTAAAAGCAATCAGAAATAAAAAGTTCCTGCCCATATCTTTTTCCACATATAATGCATGAGAATGGGATTACATTTCACATTTCAGAGCTAGAGAGGCAGTTAAGAAAGCCTCAAGCCTTTACTCTGTTCCAAAGTCCAGCTCCCGCAGTTGAGGGGTTATTAGCAGAGCCTCAGCTGCTCCAGGTGACATCCCTTTCATACTGGATGGAACAGAAGGTGGCAAGGACTTATCAAGTAGCCCTCTTAGAGAGCACAAGCTGTTTTAGGCATGCCTGAAGGAAGCCCAGACAGTTTCTCTTCTTTGTGGCTAGTCAGTTAAGGAAGACAAGAAAATTTCTTCATTAGCTGTATCCTTAGTTTATGTTGACAGTTGGACAGATCTGATTCAAAGCTGGCCAGTCTCCTGAGTATGTGCTAAGGAAGAGCAAACCATCCTGTGAAATCTAATAGCAGAAGCTTGGAGGGCAATGAATGTATACAGTTCAGAATCAAGTTTTATGCCTTTGTTTCATTCTAAAAGAATATAAAGCCATTTTCAATTTTGCAGGAGACCTTAACTCCTTTGTTTCTTTGGAGAACATTTTGTATTTCTCAAAACAGAACAGTTCTATATTTACAAATGTATGAGATATTCAGTGTTGCTTTCTCCAGCAACTAACAGCAATCTCTAGATGTATCACAGAACCTATTAAAATTAAAAATTTGAAATAAGTATTTAAAAATTGAGAAGTGATTATCAATAAACCTTACATAGACCACTTAAATCTATCCCTTAGAGGAAGTTAGTAGAGCTGCAGAGGCCTATAGTTTAAGGGTATTCTGTTACAGAAAATAAGTCATGTTCTCTTACTCAAGCACTAGTAGCTTCAGAGATGCCTCAGTTACCAATAGGCTAAACATAGATTTATCTATTAATAAAAAAGATATTTTGAAAAGTTTCACTTGCAATTAAAATAACCATGGGGTATATGTCATATGGTATTTTGTGATTATCACTGCCCTCATACCAACTGCTTTCCTATTCGTAGCAAAAACCACAACATAGCTCCCAATTTAGAAATCCCAATAAAAGAATTCTGCCTTCTATCTTTACTCCTCCATTCCCTCCTTTAGCCTGCAGCTTATTCATTTTTAAGAGATACCATTGGACTGAAATTCTAAAAGCAAAATTAAATATTTATCCACTGAGAAATACTACCTCCACATTCTAGTCCTGAACCATTTCCAAGTTGGTTACTCTCATGGTAACAGCAATCCAGGACTTGAATTTTGCACTCAAGCCTATTGAGCAAGCCACATTGCACTGTAGTATCTGCTCAATTGTAACTGCCAGACATATCCCTGTTGCAGTGCTTTGCTGAACTACTACAACCTGTCATTGCTACCTAAACAGTGTCAGCTTGCTACAGTATCTGCCCAAGGCACCAGCTATCTTCACAAGTCCTCTGTAGATGACTTGCAAATGGACAATAAATCACAATTAAGATGCTTGCCTTCCTGAGTTAGTTCAACTAAGCTTAACTACCTAATCTTGATGGGCAGAGAAAAGGCCACTGAAACACTATGGCAGAAGACACTTAGGAGACCATTATTGTGACAGTGATGTCTGAGTTGGTAAAAATCTATCTCCAAATAGTTGTGTTTTCACACAACTTAAGTCTACACAACTACTACAGGTTACATGAAGCCATCCCCCTTCTGAAACAGCAGAATCTTTCATGCAACAGCAGGCAAGAACAGAAATAGTTGGCATGAATATGAATCATCCCCAAACACACTAAAACACATTCCTCTCAGCAGGCAGCCTATTCCTGAATATTTAACTTGCTTTTGGCAACTCTATTTACAGTAGGAAAAAAAAAAAAAAAAACACAAAAAAACCAACCAACCAAACAAACAAAAAAACACATCTCTGGGAACACTGCATGAAATCCCACAGACAGATACTTAGGAAAGAGGGAACTTTCCAACAGAACTGGTGCTACATGAGCTTGACAGACCTATACAGCAATTCCTGTACTTTCAGTGAGTAGAATAAGCACTACCATAGCAGCCTGGATCACTATCTCCATTGCCAACCTTGAGCAGTTTATCATGCAATACAAGAATGTTTCATAGTCCAGAATACATTCATCATATCAGCTAATAAAAAAGACTAGTTAAAAAAAGGCTTTTTTTTTAAATCAAAGAACAAACGCATAGGTTTGTTCTTTAAGGTTGTGAGCTCCACTATTTGTAATATTTTAATATTTTATGCGAGCAATACTGAACGTAAACTTCAAATATCACTAATCAAGTGTTATCTAACAGCAGGAAAATCAGCAGGAAACCCAGAAAGCTCATGAGACCTTTAGATTAAACCCATTTGTTCCTGCATTAATGAAGAGCAGTAAATTTCAAGGCATTTAGGTAAAATACAAGCTGTCAAGTAACTTGTGCTTGAGTCACACATGTCAGCACACTGAAATGCACATTTAGGCACTGCTTTCAGAACATGGTCTTCCTTTAAGTACTCCTCTTATGCCCTTTAAGAGAAGATATTGGCCTTAACAGAAAAGGCATATCCAAGGGCTAAAGATAGACTCCAGTTCAACCATCTCCAGGACTCTGACAAATAACAGCTGAGTTTCTAACACTCCAAACTTGAAGCATGTATCTTTGCACTATTTCTCCCTTAGTCAACAGTATTGCTTGCTATACATACTCATCGCTGTATTGCTCAGGCTGTCTTTAAATATTTTAGGTAAATGGTGCTTGAGGGGTATGATATAAAGTAACATATCTGAAAGAGTAGTTTAAACTAGAGCTAAGTAAGAGATCTTACAACAGTAAGAAAGAAAGATAGGAGAAATATATGCAGTTTCCTGCTTGGGTTTTTATTTTTTGTCCAATGCTTGGTCACCTCTACTCTCATCCTATATATCAGCCTCTTTCCTCTGGCTTGAACAGCATATTCCACCAAATAAAATCGCATGCAAATAAACTACTTAAGTAAATCCTATATGCTTTTTTACACTGCTGTAATCCTATATCACTATATACTTCTGCACCTACATCCAATATGTAGGACTCCTCTACACAGAGAAGAAAAACAAAATGCCTTAAGGAAAATCAAATCAAGGGTGCTTCAAAATCAAATATGAAGTTTGCAAAAAAAGAAAAAAAAAATCAGTAAATCAAGACCACTTGGATTCCACAACTGTGTGCCCATATGGGAACATAACACCCTCACAAATCTAGTCAAAATTTATATCTTTACACAAGCCAGACAAGTTTCTCAGCACACTCATCCTAAAAGATCCACTGCCCTCAGCAAGTGTATTGACTAGACACAGAAAGTAGATTCAGATCTTGAGCATCTCTCCTACACAGGGATGCTTTACGATACCTAATAGATCAGATTAATTACTGTTTCAATAGGGATTATATTCAAACCATTATGAAAAAGCTAGTTTAAAGCAATATAATGATATTTTCAGACTTAAAGAGATCCATTCCCACTAAGAACAGCCTCAGGTGAATCAGTCCAGATAACTGACTTGTTTCTTCTGATTACAGTCTAACTGCTGGTCCTGATTCCTTCACAAGTGCAAAAAAATATCACACAAACGCTTTAACATCATCCACAATTCATAGAATCGTTAAGGTTAGAAGGGACTTCTATAGATCATCTAGTCCAACCCCCTGCACACGCAGGGCCACCTAGAGAACATGGCACAGGGCTGCATCCAAGTGGGTCTTGAAGAGAGAAGGAGACTCCACAACCTCTCCGGGCAGCCTGTTCCAGGGCTCCGTCACCCTCACTGCCAGGAAATTTTTCCTCAAGTTCCTGTGGAACTTTTGGTGCTTCAGTTTGTGGCCATTTCCTCTGGTTCTGTCAGTGGCCACCACTGAAAAGAG
>JAUBNY010000301.1:2805682-2838444 GCA_032275445.1 Crypturellus soui | reverse complement strand
GCCACCCTCAACTGCTGATCCATCACAATTCTCTCACTCTTGCCCTTCATTCATATGCTCTCAAACCAGCTAAATATGTCTTTAGAAAATATGCAAGCATCAGGATTCCCTGGGAGTCATCCTTTCTTTGGCAGCACTTGTTCAGATCTGATACATGCAGCGACACAGAAAACAAGAAAGGGGAAAAAGTAACCTCATCAAGTTGTACACTTTATGTCCTGTGCTTTAAAGAGAAGTTTAGAGCACGTATGGTCTAAGAGATGCTCAGATGCTCCTGTGCAAGCAGCCCTGCTGCTGGGTTTCTTCTAACACCTCGTAAGCGTAGCTTCCCTGAAGACTTGTTCTCTGCCAGCTACCTCACCGGACAGCACAGAACACAAGTTGTCCAAAAGCACCCAATACTGCTTTAAGTGCCCCCACACTCAGCATGAGTATCACTGCCAGAACTCCTCAAGCCCATGTTAAATATTCCAAAAAAACTGCATTATACCTTGTACTACAGGGCAGAAATGGCATTGCTTATTCCTCAAAAATCGAGAGTTAGATACCTATTTGATTCACAGGTTCACTAAGAAGACTGTTTATATATATTAAATAGGTTTATCTACTCTACTGTAATGTTATTTCAAGCCATAGACAATAAAGTGCAACCAAGTAAAGGGCAAGCATAACATTATGGTGCCTTTGCTCAGCTGACCTGCACTACAGAAGGGTCTCAAGGCCAGACAGTAGAAAGGTAGTTTAAGTTATCACAAACCTTAAGTTGGTCTTAAGGTTTCTTTCCTTAATTCAAGGCTTGCCTTTCTCACAAATGCTCTTCCAACTGGGTCCTTGGGTCAACTACCTTATTTCACCAAGAAATAAGATTTCAAGATTCATGGCAATTCTCTCACACTTACTGTCCTGGTTTCTGTTAGGGTTTGTGAGGTCCTTGCGATATCAACTAAGGAATAGCATAACAGGGAAAAACTCCTTAATTCTTCCAATGAGAGTAGAAATAGGCATCTCCTCAGACATTATGTCCATACTGATATCCTCTAGCAATTCCCTAGTTACTCAAATTCTTAAGACTGCGGTACAGCTTGTACAACAAGGTTGCAGCCATGGCAAAAAACAATGTTTTCTTTCTATCTTAATTTAAAGAACAAAGTACTAACTCTTCTCCCCTGCTGAAAACAGCTTTGAAAGAACATAACCATTTGTAAAATATTTTCAAGACCAACCAATTGCAGTGGAACAAAAGCTTATTCACAATATAATACCACTTCTCTAAAGTGCCAACAGGATTTTGGGGTTAGAAAGAAATATACTTGAGTTACAGATCAGAATAAAGAGATCTGTTTAAAAGATGGAATTTTAACATTCCCTAGATACTACATGGAAAAAATACACTATTGAACAACTCAGAACACAAGAATCAGTACAGCAGCCATCTTTGGGTCAATATTCTTGATACCATTATTTTTCTAACATGAAAGTGTTCTTACACCAAACAGTACAATACCGTTTGCCTCATCTCTGAACAGTAGCATACATCTGTGAGAAAGCATTATTTCCACCAGCTACTTCTCCAGCTACTAGTCCAGCTAATTCATGTAATTATATTCATCAAATACAGGAAGTTTGCTCTTATGTCTTAATTGTAGATTCATCCCTTTTCAAAGTCTAGCCATGCAAGTGTTCAAGTAGGGACTGGATTGGTACATGAACCCTTCTGCTCTTCATCTGTGGTGTATACCAATTGTCTCATTAAACCTCAAATTCAGCTGCTCTGAACTCTGGAGTCTTCCAGCTCCAGAGTTCTATTTCAGGCCCAAGTCTATTCACAAAACACTTTAATTCACATTAAGCTGTTACGGTGTCTTACAGATGATGGCCCTCACTAGAGGCAGAAAAGTTCCAAGGCATCCCTAGAGCACACTAAAAAGATATTAGACTTCTCAGAGCCAGAAGTTACACGCATAATCCTACTTACATTTTCAAATACTGCAGGCCATTCAGAAGCCAGACAATAAACAACGTTATTATTCATTTGCTTGTCATAAGAGACCATCCCACATAAATACTACTTACAGGTCAAAAAAAAAAAAAAAAAACCCACCACAACCCACTCAGTCCAGGGAAGCCACAAAAATGGTTTATTGCAGCCAGACGATCAACAAACCTGCTTAGCCAGCTGATCCTTCTTCACCAAACCAGTAGCTGCTGCAATGTTCCCAGCTCCTTCCACCGTCTTCTGGGCCACTGCTGTCACTCCTGTCACCACAGCTCCTCCAACATTAGAT
This sequence comes from Crypturellus soui, assembly GCA_032275445.1. Taxonomy (NCBI): domain Eukaryota; kingdom Metazoa; phylum Chordata; class Aves; order Tinamiformes; family Tinamidae; genus Crypturellus; species Crypturellus soui. The sequence goes on along the minus strand of JAUBNY010000301.1, from coordinate 2,836,159 downwards.
ACTTGCTCTTTAGTTTTCTCTGCCACTGAGAATAAAAAATAAATGCATTAGCACTCTAGGAGCTGTAAACTACTAAGGTGTTTGGAAACTTTAAAATTTAATTGACAGCATGGCATCATGAAACACTTTGGAGCCTTTATACTTCGTATAACCCAGGTGGATCATAAGAGATTACACTGTCAATCTGTTAATACTGGCACAGTAGCAAACATATGTTCAAAAAGAGCTTATTGGTGGCCCAATTTTTGCTCGAAAACAACATTTTCTGTTTTCATTCATATCTAGTTGCACTGTGGGGGAAAAAAAACATTGCTTAAGGGCCCTCATTATGCACTGAAGACTGTATCATCTATAGTGCTTATATAGTTCTGATCAAAGAACGTATAAGTCCATTGAACACATTTGCTGTATGTTACAGGGAATGGAAGACACCATTTCTTTCATTTGAACCAAAAGCAATTAATTATTCTACTACTCAGAACATATTTGATTTATAATCTGAGCTACTGCTTCTCAACTAGAGGCTAATACAACTTTATCTGATTCTACGCATTCCCCCTCCCACCTCCACTGCTGCTGTTTCCATCTATAACACACTAATCCACAGAAAGACTGAATGAGCATAAGATGCCAAGGCAAACTACATTAATAACTGACTTCAAAGCCCCAGGGAGACTACAACTCATTTAGCCTACATAAACATCAGTGGTTGCTGTTCTGCCTTTCAGAGTATTACACGACTCTTTCTGCTCATTCATTCCCATGGGCTCTTCCCTGCAAGTAGCTTGCGCTGTAGTGAAATAACTAAGAAAGATCAGATGACTTCATGCCTTAAAGTTAAAGGACCAGATGTGCAGAATACTTGAACTGTCATTTAATAATTTAAATAAGACGCTGCTCTTCAAAAGCCTCTGACATTGAACACTAATAGAACACCTGATGGCTGATGTCATTAATACAGCCACATTATAACTACACTAATATTGACATCATGGCAAGTATGACCACCTAATGAAAGAAAAGGTCCAATGACTGCAGGTCCCTCTGTGGAAATTGTCTCAAGTCTGCTTTCTCTTTTACAGATTACTCTAGAGAAGTCTTAATGTATGTAAAACAAACAGCTAAGAATCAGGCTGTTAGTCCTGTTATTGACACAATAACAAAATACCTTACAAAACTGGCAACCTAAGCAGCATATTAAGAAGTACTTCAGTACAAATAATAATGCAGTCAGGACACACTTCTGAAAAAACTCATTACTGTAATAAATAGTGCCACCAGTTATTTTCACAGTCAGTTTTCACTCAGAAATTTCTTGTAAACTGAACTAAAAATAGTTTTTAAACAACTGTTGTCCTTTAGGAAAAAAGTTAGACTAGCACACAAAAATTGAATATATTGAGCATTTCCTCAAACAAGAGCTTGCTTCTGTGCATACAAGTAAAAGCATACTGTTAAGTGTTCTATCTGACACTGTTCAGTCACTGCAGAAGGCAAAGCCAAGTTTTTCTCCAGGCAAACTGGCAGTAATCTCTGACCTTTACAGCCATGATCCTAAGCCACTCAGTCCCCAGAAAGCCATCTTCTGAAGGAAAGCTGTGTTCAAGAGATAAGTCTCACAGGGCTGCAAATTTGAAAGAAAGCAAGCCAGCCCTTCTCTGCAGAACACAAGCAGGGCATGCAAGCAACAACTCCCCTCTTAAAAAAAAAACAGCTCTTCTACACCACATTGGCTCTGCAAACAGGTTTACATATTATTCTGAGTGAAAACATCACGCATATGGAAGTCAGCCTTAAATCCAACTTAGGGCCCAGTTTACAAGCGTATATATACACACCTCATCAGAACATTTCTAGGTATCTTAAGATGCTGAAAAATATGAGCTTGGAATGCTATTTCATAGCAACTTATCCCTTGATATCAAACCAGTTTTCCAGTAATCTACATTCACCACTCAAATATCTGGAGAACAAATCCCAACTACTGTAAACTAGTGTAAATTCAGATGTGTACTTTTTTTGGTGGTAAGGTGAAGATCTCTTTCCTAACTGTAAGTCCATGTAAAGACTAAGTTATTACCAAATTGGTTCTGTAAATAATCTGTAAGCCTTCCACTATGTTATGAACCCTAGTGATTGTTTTCTGATGATAGGTTTTTGATTGTTTACACAAAGTGCATGAAAAGAAATCAATTTAGAATGCAGCCGATTGATAACAACTAATCAAATCAGAGCATCAGGTTGTTTAAATGGTCTTAAAACATTATGTTGTTAAGCTGATGCCTGCCTTGCATCACTGGGCTGAGACAGTAAAACCAGCTTCTACAGACCTCTGCAGTGCTATGGCTAGGTGACTGGAACAGCATACAGTGATCAAACCAACACTAACTTACACTTGAGCTTTAGTACTATAGCATTCTGCAAGTTACTGCTCTTGAAGCTTTCTTCTCCCAATTTACTGTAGAGTGTTGTATCATATACGGCATTACCATTAAAACTTCTGGAACAATACAGAATGACAGCTTGTTACTTTCAATGTTCAAACAAACTCTGAGTAAAAACTATGTTATCTATGGATAATGAAAAAATCCAGAATGAATATATTTATTTCTGACAAAAAGATTGTCTGCACTCATTTAAAAAGAGCTAATAAACTATGGGCTCTTCGGTTTACCTGTTAACTGGAAGCTACATGATTGAGTAAAGACAAAAGCAGGAATACCAATACACGGAGATCAAGAACTTAAAGAAAAGCAAAAAGGATGAAATTAAAGAATCAAAGGAAAATCTTGCTATGGTTTCTCATTGTTGTATTTTCATTCAACTTGAGGAAAGTGTGGTTGAATATTGATGGAAGGCTTCTGTGTCCTGATACTTTATGCAAATTCATGTTTTACTTCAGTTAATAGGAAATAGTAAATACTAAGTCATCAATACTGTACATTTCTGGATGCTTATCTTTGGGAAATGAGCAAGAAAATTAAATACACACTTGTAAGTCCAAGGGCAGACTGGTTAATAAGGATGGCAAACAAGTCAAATACACAAAACAATAGCATTTAAGACCAATAACCAAGACTTGCTCCTCATGAGAAGAACCTGCCATAACCTGACATTTACATATACTACCTTCTTGTGAATTACAATAAACAATCAGGTCATGCTTTAAAGAAACTCCTCGGTCTAGTCTCTGTGGGTTGGAAAAGCCACTGAATGCCAAGTGTACCTAGTTGTTCAGCACTTGGAGGCAGGCCAGTTCCTGAAGCCATTCACCAAAGCATCTTGAACAACAAGTTACTCAAAAATAGCAAAGCTAGCAAGATCTTGGAAGTTGAACAAAGCGTGGAGAATGGTTATATACCCATTCAACCTTCCCAGGAAAAGTTTTGAACTTTTTGTCTTTTGGACAAAGGTTGAGGCTTTTGAAAGCTATTTGGTAGATACTCAGCTTAGCACATTTTGACACCATTGCAGGCTAAACTGCAAAGTACAGTAATGAGCTTCTACCCAAAACATGCAATCTTCAGGCTCAGTTATGTTAAAGTCTCTCATGTCACTTCATTAGAACATCCCAGATGGCCTGTCCAGATCCTATCTGGAGTATCCAGAATATTCAGTAAAAATAACTTGATCTCTCCTCCTCAAAATAGAGCTCACTAAAGTATTCTTTCTCCTCAAGCAAGATGAGTAGTTATTCTTTCTCCTCACTGCACTCCAAGTGTAGGTCTATTTGCCTCCACTAAGCATCATCTGAGCAGTAACAAAAGGAAACGCTTACATAGGCCAATGCTATAAAGCATGTGTACCATGGACACGCACAGTCAGAAACACATTTCAGTCTATGATTTTCATTCCCATTTGACCATCCCCAATCTCTAAATCATCTTTCTTCATGAGGCATGTGATTATCTCAGGGGTTTTACACGACATCAATATCTCAGGGCATTAAAAAAGAAGAATTAACTCACTCCTATTCCTATGAAACAGGACAGGTAGGCCTGTCACAAACAAAGGCATTTATTAAAAATGATTTGATTTTTAAGACAACCTTACTAGCATTTTTAGAGGATCCTCACATTATCTCATGACATCACTACAGTAAATCCCAATTTTCACCTACTACCTCTGCATCAAACAGAACTCTTAATAGACTTGCATCTTTTTTCAAGGTATATTACAGCAGTTTCTCTATTCTTACACAATTTAAGCCCATCCTGATCCATTTTGAAACTATGCTTTCTGGACTTCAGTCCCCTTTTCTCCCTGCCGCATGGCAGCTTGCATATCATCTCCTATCCACTTTCCTTCTTCATTCAGCTGCCACCATTTGAGTTTAATAGCCCAGAAACAAACAAATTGTGGCAAAACTCCCATTAGCTCCATTTCATTTTGTCACTTTCAGCCAAGGGATGATGAGCTACCTCTGTTCTGCCTAAAATTATCAACTCCTTTCTGACAATTTTACTTACAGAAGAAAAGCGAGATCTCATTTTGCACTGTAGTCTTAATTCATGTGTTACAAAAAAGCTGCTAGTGCTATCCAGTGCTGTTTCACTTTTGTATGTATACCGTATACACGTATACCTATATATATATGCTGGTCTCGGATCTTATCTCCACTGGTTACAGCACAGAAATGTAGGTTATTTCTTAATTCAGGTCCAGCAAGCTGTGATTACAAGCCTTACAACAACACACATCTGTTAAGCCCAAAGCTAAATTATGCAGGATCATCACATGTTCTGCTCAGTTTTACTACTAAAAATACCCTTGGCATATTTGGGGTATGATATTCAATACTGCCAAGCAAGTCTACCTGCATTTGTTTATCTTTTCCAAGTTGGCTCACCTAAGCACAGATGAAAGATATCATATAAAAACAGGAATATAAAAAAAGCTCAACAGTCCTGCCAACCCTCCGTGCCCTCAATTTATTTTCTGACTTGCCAGGAAAAAATACCCTGCATTTCTTGATCAAGCTTTTTCTCGCATCCCTATATTGAACAGAGAAAATTACACATTCTATTCAATGCACAGAGGTCAGCTGAGGTTTTCCTGCACTATGTAGAGTGCAAGTAAATCCATTTTTCTATTTACCAGTCACTCCACATTATTGATTACTGATTTCAGTTCCTTCCCAATATGATCCTTGCAAAAAAGTTTATGTACAAGTTCATTTTGATATACAAGTACTAATGTGAAGACATATGTATGGCATTAATTTCAAGTCTGGAAAGTACTGTTGCCACTGAGAGATTAGGTAGTTTTAATATAGCAATTTAAAATCCTCTTAAGTGGAATTGAAACCCCTATAAAAGCATACAAAAAGGCACTAATTTATTTCTCCCAAAATGTTACTTGCCTTTCATCTTGCCACCCAATCTGATCTTGTGATATTTGAGTCACAACAGCCTTCTAGGAATAGAGAAATTGAAGGGGTATATCCATACCACAGTCACAGCATGTCTGTGGCTGCAGTAAACACATTACGTGAAATTACAAAATTTAAGAGTTGTTACAAGCATACCTCAGGCAAGGATGAAGACACTGAAAAGATAACAGCTGAGTGACCAGTTCATATGAATTTCTCCACTGCCATAGCTACACAGTACACATACTAGAGATGGTAAGTTGGAAAGGGACGTTAGGTGTAGCCTCACAGGCCATAGTTAGAGCAGCAACTGCACTGTGAGCTGAGGGGGACTGAATAGGTAAAACTCCATCTTGCATCACACTTCTACTGTGGGTTACCTAAAAGAATTAAGTATGAACAAGCTGCTGACACTGTCCTTGGCCTTAAATGCAAGTATTATAAAGGATTTTTTTTTTCTATCATTTCTATCACTGCTGTATCAAGAGGCTTCTTCTGCATTATTTTCCCTCCTTTTTTCCCCCTCCTTCTTTTCTGGCAATAATCCCTGCCTCTTCCACTAGTCCCACCCTTGTCTAACTAGTTTTGCTGAGACCCTAAGTTATCAGATGGGAATTTGTGGGACACACATCTAAATCTTGTAACATCTGGCCTTCAAGATCCCTCCTCCAGAAGAATTTCTTTGCCCCACTCCCATCTCCATACCCCATTTTCCCTCCTCAGCTCACAAGGACAAACAACCACAAGAGCCAGTCTTTTTATTGCTATAGGCTTCAAGTACTTTATAGCAAAAGAACTCAAGACTGAATTGAATTTTATGCTCAATGATTTATGAAATGCCACCATGTAATATTTTACCTTTAATAAAAAAGAACAAAACATGAAAACCCTTGACCTAGTACTAGACTTAATATAGGCTATTGCTTTCTGTTTAACTATCTGGTTTCACTAGTCTCAATTCATGCCAGTAACTTGACTGCATTTGAAACATGGGTAAAAAACACCTCATATCAGTACCTATATGAAATTTAAATATTTCATCTTAAGAACAAACTCTTTGGCTTGACAGAGCAAGTGCTTTTTTCTATCTCAGTTCTTTTCAACTAGAGGATTTCTATCCTTCATAAACTGACATGGTCTCAAAAATATACATGTTTTAACAAATTAAGCACAGACTTTGGGAAGCAGTTCAAGTAACATGAATTTTCTTACCTGTTGTGACACCATGAACCACCCCTTCTTTGGTCCTGGAACCTAAACAAAGGAAAAAAAAGTATTAGAAAAGAGGTAATGGTAGATTGCCAATATATTCCTTTTGAAGACTAAATAGTGGTGAAGACTAAATGATTGATGAAGAGTAGTCAGATACAATCACTTTGGGAATAATATTTCTTTAGACTATTAACATTATATGTAAATAAACAAAATGTAAGGAAAAGGACAAAACCATGAATAAAGACAACTGCCTAAGTGTATCAACTGTGGAAATACAACTATTATGATACAGCAAAAGCTTCTGTAATATTTGTGCTCCATGTACTACTTGCTTGCCATTGGTAAGCACCACACATATGGGGATGACTCTGCATGGAAGCCATGGTATTGCCAACATCCTCAAGAGACTCGAGCATGCAATTTTCAAAGGTGGGAGCAAGTTTCCAAAATACCCTTACAAATCTACCTACTCAGATCTCAGCTTGCAAGGATCAACAAATATTATTGAAACTACAGACAATACAAAGAGAAATGCATTGGTTATAATTATGGAGAGCTTGTAGAAATGCTGACCAGGATTAGATTTAAAATAGTCAGAAAGAAGCATTAAGCAGGAGATAATACTTCAACATGAAAATGCCACTGAGGTCAAACTCAAGGTCTCCTTAGTATCCTTCTTGTCACAGGCATGTACAGACTATGCAAGAACTCTGCACAGACAAACCTAGAATTAGTACTTCACTGAGCCAAAATGCTAGATCTGTTTGAGCAATGCAATTTTGTCACCTTAAGAAACAAGTGAATTTCTTTAACAACTATGTAAGAATGACTTTTCTCACCTTGCATTAAAGGGGAGCCATCTCTAGCATCTTCAGCAATATGAAAATCAACATATATTGCTTTTGCAAGCCATCTCATGCTTCCCCCCCCCCCATCAGAGCTACTGTCAGAGTTCTCTAATTTGGCTGTGTTTCAGGGATTTGTACTCATCTGTCAACTATGAAGCTAACAATGTGCAATTAAGCCTTACAGAAGCACAGTTTAAGCCTCTTAGTTTATTATCTTGCCCTGGTCTGCCAGAGACAGGATGACTTTTTTTTTTTTTTTTTAAACCATAACAAGGTAATTCTTTTCACACACACCATTTTTTTGTCTGGATGCCAGTCAGTATTCAGCATGTTATCATTCATGCTTCTAACCCTCAGAACACCACAGCAGTCTTGCTCATTGTAGAATGCCTAACAGTAGGAAATGAAGAAATCAGAGCAGGAATGATCAAGGACCTGATACTGCTTAGGTGATACAGGAACAAGTGTAGCACAAGCATACAGGTAATGCTACTTCTTCCAATCTAGAATACAGAAAAAGGAAGACCAAAATAAGAAATTGGTCTTTGTGCAATCACCAAAAAGTAAAATAAACATTCTTCATTGCATTATCACCAGCATTATCATTCAGTAAAACTGTTTTGCATATCACCAAGTTGGCAGCAGACTAATTTCGGGGTCCTTTTGGGGATGTACAGAATATACTGAGCAAGTTCTGCCTGAAAAAACAAGTCACTTGGAGTTAGTTGAAAACCAGAAGCATAAACCCAAGTTAGGGAAAGGAGCAATAGGCATCTGGGGAAGATACTTGCTACCAACTGCAAGTAGATGTTCAAAAAAAGACTTCTAAAACCCATTATCCTACCAGATGGACCTTCAGTGCCTTGACTATTCCACTGGCCCTTCTCTTACCAAAGAGGAAAAGGAAGCCTTTTGAAATGAGATTGCAACAGAGACAATATTTGGCAATTTACTTTGCCAGATAGCTCAAGGCTGTGCTATTCTGACCAGGTGCCAGTAAAGCACAAGCAGCAATGAACAACTCTTCTGCTATCCCTCTTGTGTTCCCTCTTGATACAACTGTTCCTTTCTCCTGTAGTATAATATAGGGGAAGTGATTAACTCAGAAATTTTCTTTTGGACCACTGAAAATCAACTCAAGCATCAAGGAAGCAAAACCTTTAGTTCTCTGGTAACCACACAGGGCTCAAAGACACTCTTGCATGCTATCAGCACTATACTGAACAGAACCACACTGTTGCTGTCAGCTCCTAGTTTCAAAATGAGTGGGAGTAAGGACTGCAGCTCATTTGGTTACTGCTTCACACCCACAGCTCTTGAAGGACTCATGGAAACCAACCCCTTTCTAAATGTTATGTCTGGACTGCTAAAGCTCCGGCTCCTAATCCACAATCACACCATTCCTTCATATATTATAAAAATGTCCTGATGCCAAGCTTGTCTTTCTCAAGACAGAACCACTGACTTCAGTCGGCCAGCACGGACCTGTGTCAGTAGAAGCACTGAAGAAACTGAAAACCTAAATACACTATAGAGAATATTGAACAGTGTCTTACATACTACAACAGATTTCAGCATGGAGAAAAAACACTCCATTAATCCTCCCATCACCTTTGAGTCACATGCATCCTCTTGCGCCAAGAAAGAGAGAAATAATTACAAGAACATTACACTCTAAGCAATAGCTTGTAAATTACAACTTCTACATCATACCTTATAATTCCATATAGTTTCAAATAGCTAACCACAAGCTGGATACAAAGGCAGAACTCAGTACTTAAATTCCACTAATTAGAATGAGAAACTAAGAACCAGGGGAGCTAGGCTAGAGATATAACATCTCATTAATCCTTCCTAACAATGGAAGCTGAGTGTCATGGAGATGACTGACTGCTGAGACGGACAATTATGAACCAGTTCATCACAGCCCCACTTTTGGTGCCATTTTTTGCAAGAGGTCAGGTAGCTTTCATGGCAGAACCTGCATCTGAAAAACTTCTATCTGAAAATCCAACTATAGAGAGCAAGGAAAAGGAAAACAGTGCAGTGTTTCTTCCCTCAGGTACAAAGATGAATTCACCAGACAATATAGGTTTCTAACAATAATCCTAGAAACCCTGGATGTAGAATCCATGACCTTAGAAGCATGGTTAGGAACTATAAGAAAGTGAAATAAAAACGGCAAACCCTATCCCCATAGCTAAGTGGATTAAGTATGTTTTACCTGTGAATAGCAACAGCTATTTTGATACTAGAAACTAGTAGCTATTCATTGAAAATACTCCTTTTGTAATTAGTTGCCAAAAACTTCCATTTTTGTTGAAAAGAGCACTAAGTTTTGCTATAGCTCACCAGGAGAAAGACATATTTGAAACCAGTAGAGCAATTCATCTGGAGCAGAAATTGTTTGGTACAGTTTGGTGTTAGCCTACATGGCAAAGGGAAATCCTAGAAGACTTGGCAGTCTGAGATGTCAATGACCCTTTTGAAATAAGTGCCTTCCATTTTCAACCCTAAATTCATCAAAACTTGCCTACCTCTCCCTCAATACAGTCAACATGGATACAGAAGCCCTTTGCTGTAGTTATCAAAAGAATAGACTACCAAAAAGATTATCTTTTCCTTGTTCATTAAATAAAGTTGGTCTGTAAAAGAATGAGAGGCAGATCCTTGTATGGTTTAAGGCAATCATTTATTCATAATCTTGACATTCCTGTCTGAATTTTTCATAGCAGCATTTGCAAGATAACCCTCTAATGGTGATATTAAATAAAGAATATGATCTTGCAGTTAAAATACTGTTCTGAATTTATACAGACCACTATCCCTGTCTCTGTGCAAAGTAATTGTGTGGCTTATATAAGTCATTCAACTCTTCCACCATTTTCCCCAGTTACCTTGTTACCTTATCTCAGTTGTTAAAGCTCTTCCTTAACAAAGCATGGAAAGAAGCTACTAAGGATGTAAAGTTTTGTTTATTATGAGTGTAATCTCTAAAGACAAGATGATATTGCCAGACAATATTACTGCGGAGGACCTTAAAGTGGGAAAAAGAACAGAACATCCTTCCATTTCATTTTATTCCAGACAAAGCGGTCAGCGTATTTATGATCCAATCCTGAAATAACTCCTCAAGCTTCTTCTCCTAAAGCTACTTAAAACCCAGAGGTTATATAGGATTCTATGATGCTTCTTTCCATTTCAGCTTTTCTATCATTTACTCTGCAAACTTAGCATAGCAGAGTTGAATAGTGCCAACTAGTCTCCTGTGTTGTTCTGCATAACATTACATATATGGCTCCACAGTGGAGTAATACAGAGCCAGCACAACACAACAGCTTAAAATCAACGTTCATCTTGAAAGAAAGCACACCGAAGAGAGCTTATCTCCTCTTGTTTGTTCTCCAAGATTCTTCTATGAGTGCCTTTTTTTTTCTCTGTAATTCAAGAGTAGCTTTGCAAAGACAGCTTTCCTTCTTTCCAACGAGTATGAACACGCGGGAACACCAAACTAGCCACATGACGTCCGCTGCCCACCTACCCACGTAGAGGACACCCTCTTTCGTCTTCCCTGCTGCTTCTGCCACACCCTGCTTGGTTTTCTCTGCAGCTGCTACAACTCCCTCCTTGGCCTTGGAAAGCCCTTTCATGAACACATCCATGGCTGAAGGTCTTCACGGAGCTCTGGAAAGAAAGAAGTAAAAAGCTTCAAGTAAGGTTCATTGCTTTAAGAAAAGAAAGCTTTTGTTCAAACTGATTGGAACCCAATTGATTTTAAGAAGTTCAATATGCCATATTTAATCCCAGGTAATTTGTAGCTTTCATCCACATCTGTTTTAATGCACTCATTTCAGGTAGAACTGTTCAACAACTAAATCCAAGGAATACTGCTGCTCTACTACATTCTCTCACATGCTGCCATACATGAAATGAAACAGCACAAGAGCAATGCTGTCACAGGCCAAGGAAGGCTTGCAAAACTTCAGCAGAAGCTGAAACCTATGGAGAGACTAGTGATGGAACAGGCACTAATATACTAATCATTGCTATGACAAGTGCTTTTACTGCCTCTACTAAGGCACCATCACCTTCAAAGTGAAGTTCTGTTCATACACTGACTACAAGATTCAGCCCTGTGATTTGATGACACTCCACATATTCTCATGCAGAGGAAGAAAGCCAACCTCAGAAAGACTGCCAACCTAAAACAAACAAAAAACCTTCCAAGTGACAAATATCCACTTGCTATTGTTAAGAGAAACTGCAGTTATAACCAAAAAGGACTAAAGAAAAATAGGAAATACTGCTTCTCTCTCCATAATCCAACACATTGTGCACAGACAGTGCCACTCTTCTGGCAACCGCACTTTCCTAGGGTGTTATTTGCATGCATCAGGAATGAGATTTTACTTAAAAAGCAACATGCAATTTTTAAAGCAGCAAAGCCAGCAAACGAGTCCTGCAACAGATGTGCGACACAGCACTACATTTAAAATAACAGCTCAAACTAAGAAGTCACATTCCCTTCAACAAAGTCGGTTATCAATAGCCGTTTTCATCCTCTTTCTCCACTCCCGCAAAAAGAAGAATCCGTGCCTGTTATTTCCTCCTCCGTGCTGAGGGCTGAGTGGGAGGAATGGATGTCTAGGAACGCATCTGCGCTGCCACCGCAGCCTTCTACTAACTTGCCGCGAGCCTCGTGCTGCAGGGAGCTACTCGGGCTCCACCGAAGCAGCCCCCGCTCCCCGTTACCCGCGGGGGAAGCAGCCCCTCTCGCCCATCGCGGCTCAAACCCGCGCGCCGTGCGCCCCTCCCCCCCCCCCCCCCCTTTCGAACCCAACGGTCGCCCAACGGTCACGCGCCCAACGGCCGCGCCCGCCCCCAGTCGGGAGCGGCAGGTACGCGCGCACCTACGGAGGTAGGCGGCGCCGCCATATGTATCGCTATATACATATAGGCGCCCACAGAGCGGGAAGGAGGGTAGGCGGCGTGACCGTGCATGGAGGCACCTGCGGCGGGGGAAAGCGGGCGGGCGGGCAGGGCGAGGTGACCCCGGGCGTTACACACGCGCGGGCACATAGCGCGGCGAAGAGAAGGGCGACGTGACCAGCAGGCACCTGTCGACACGGGCAGGACAAGGTGGAAAAAACCTCTTCACCGTCACGGATCAAATCAAAACCCAACCCAAGGCATTACAAGAGGCGGCTGCCCCGATTCCCGCTCCCCTACCCCGCGGAGCCGCCGCCGCCCCACAGGGGAGCCGCGCGCCCCCTCGCCCCCTACGGCCACTCACCGCCGGCTCGGACCCTTCCCGAGGAGGCTCTGCAGCAGCGCCGAGCGCGGAGGAGACGCCCGAGGGGAGCTGCCCCTCGCTCAGCACATCCCTGAGGCGCGGCAGAGCGAGCCGATGCTCCCGGCACCACCCCGATGGCAGCAGCGAGCGCGGGGGAGAGGCAGCGCGAGGGGTGGGGAGAGAAGGAGGAGCGGAGGGAGGTCCAGGCGCGCTCCCCCCTGCCCGCGCCGCCGTGGGGGCTGCTGCGGGGAGGCTCCAGCGCCCACCTCCGTGCGGGGAAACGAAGTTGGAGGCAGCATAAACTGAGCGCGTTTTGTTTTCAGGTCAATATCCAAAGAGGAAGATGATGGCAAGGAAGCTCAGCCACTTCACTCACCTGTGGCTCTGCATACCCATCACCTGCTCAGAGCAGAGGCTCCAAACACCTGGAAGGCTGTGTCCTAGGGCAAGTACAATCCACCTATTGCTTAGGAAGAATTTGGAAGCCCAAGTGAAGTGCATCTTTTACTTCTAAATCTTTGGTCCTAAATTACTTGAGATATAATACCAGCATGTTCTCAGTACTTACATTCCCCATTACATTCTCAATTCCCAGGTCATTTTAATGGGGACTGATGTTTTTCAGGATGCAAGCTGGTTCTTAATTCTATCACCCAAGAAATCCACCCTACAAAACAGGAATACTCCAAGAAGCCCAGCCCAGTTCCTGCTAGTACCCTGACCCTCTTAGACTTTGATAACTCATGTCTCAAACTGATGCATAGAAGAACTTTCCCTGGGAAAAAGAAAGCTGTCAGACATTCTCTATTTTGGTAGTACAGGTTAGGCATGAAGAGCCAGGACCAGCAGGAGACAAGGTATTAGAACAGATGGCCCTGCGGCCTTAGCCCACTAGTACATGTCCTGTTTTAAATCCTGCAAGGCCAAGAAAATGATTTCCTTACCTATTTATGCATTCCACTCTAAGGGAAGAGTGAAAGCATGCTATAGATACAATAAAAGGATGCGACTTGCAAAAACAACTTGCATTCCTTACTCTGGGTAAGGAGTTGCTGGTCCTTGTAGTTTCATAAGGAACATGCAACTGAAAGGTTCCTTGGCTAGCTTTAATATTTTTCTACAGTTTTGTCAAAATCCTTTTGGCTCACCCTCCATCACTTATAATCAAGTAAGTGTTCAACAATATAATCTTTGCATAAAATGCTTATTTTACATACACCGTTCACTCACAGTTCTGCTTTGAGAGCCTATTTTTTTTACAAAAAGTTATAGTGCATAAAAGTACCTCTAGTGTAGTGTTCATTATTGATAGAGAACTGATTTCTGAGTAGAACAACCTTGGTGTAATTTATTAGAAAAATAAATCCAAAAGATATACTTTCCAAACACAAGGGATTTTTTTTTGACATATTGCAGTTCACAATAGCAGAAATACTAAAGATCAAATTAAATTATTCCCATTCCCATCTCCCGTCCTTGACAAGAAGAGGCATTTATGATCTATTTTGCTTACCGTATATCCACTTTTTTTTCTGGACTATCATGAAGTTTCTGCCAAAATAGCTAAGTACGCTCAAAAAAAAAAAAAAAAAAACACACTTTGTTGACTCTTTGAAATAAAGGATATGGAAAAAAAAAGGTAGTACCAGAAATAAGAAAGACTTTAGACATTCAAAGAAAAAATGAGTATTTGGCAGACAGCCTGGCAGACTATACACCTGCAGAACCCCAGGTGTGCAAAGTTCTCCATTGGTCTAAAATATCCCCATATATATGTATATACTGCAGTGAGAAAAACAAGTTCAGCAATGATATTTTAATAGGGAATAGTTTCTAACAAATAATATCATAAAAGAGTGTATATTGTTTGCTACACTTCCACAAGCCACTCCAAATACTTCATTTTCTTGTATTATTTCCTGAAGGAGATTTCTTCTAGAAAAATATACAGCTATCTTAGCTATAAGATACAAGCCAACTCAGAAAATGAATAACAGAAATGTTAAAAGTATGTATAACAAGGTATATTATAATCCACCATTCAGACAACTCTCAAGTACTGTCCACAAAACACTACAAAAACAATGATTTTTATTTCAACCCTTTTCTTAATCTTTGGGAGTTATAGACAAAGAAAAAAATTGCCAGGACTACTCTCAGGAATGCTGGATAACTTCTGTGCTATCACAAAGTTGACCACCATGTTTTGAAACAAATAGTACCACTAAAACAAGTTGCTCTGACTAAAGTCAAAACTCTCACATAGTATAAATAGCATTCCACTTCTGCTCAGCTCCAGAAAGTCACAAGTGCAAAGCTTAGATACAACCTTAACATCACTAGCTCAAAATTCTCATGCAAGTTGCAGCTATTTTTGAAGTTAACTCACCCTCTTCACTTAAAGAAAAGTATACAGTTGCAAGTAAAGTCTTAACTAGCACTCTTGCCTACCTTGATTACAACATTTTACAACAGTAGAAAAGTAGATATTTAATGTACACATTTATCAGAATCATACATTTAAATGCTACAGAAAGTAAAATGAAAAAAATGACAGAGTCAGCAAAAAATATAAGCTTACTTTGTATCTTTCTTTCTCATCCTAAAATAATTCAGTGCTTATTAAAAACATTTTAATGTAAAAAGACACTTTAAGTTCTTCCATTATGGTCTCAAAACTATCATAGAAAAATGTTAGCCCTTTCAACAAATTACACATCAATAAAAAATTAATTTGTAGAAAAAACAGAACTTGAAAACTCAATTTCCCCTAAACTACTTAGAACAACTATAACTTTTCGAGGTAGCCCAGCAACTTATATGCTTTAGGGCTAATTGAAAGCCACTCTTTCATAATTCCTTACAGCTGTGTGAAACACTACAGCCCCCAGCTTGTACCCATAGGCCTTAAATTAGAATGTGTTTATAAAAAGCCAACAATTGTTATTATTGTGATTTACAGGTAGACTTTAAAGTGTAATTTAATACTTTTACCACTTTTTGAAGTGATGGGGCATAGTATAAAACAGGAATGAATATATTAAAAAGTTACAGCTATTTTTCTAAGGTTCTTTCCTGTGTGGATTACTTCAGACTTGACCGAAAACTCAGGCTGCTGGTATAGTTTCCTGCTTTGCACTACTTGAATTTTTGTTATTTTTCTGGACTGTGTATGGGACTCTACTGTCTTTAGTCATGTTGTAACTACCAATGTGGATGAGCAGTTCTTGAAACTCTGAAACATCTTTGGTCTCCAAAAATTGAGTATGCCTTACTATTTGCTTATAGATAACCATGAGACTTGGTTCATTGTTCTCTTAAGTTCTTTGGTTATAACCTAGCAGCCTAGAGTGTGTGTTATGCCTCATTTACATGGTGTTTCCAGTCATGTTACTCAAATGATAATTAGGCAAATGCGTTAAGTATCTTCATGATGAGCTTGCAAGTACCATTTTAAAATTTGCAGTGTACTATTCATTAGTTGAGAATTAATCTGCATCATTGTGAAGCAGTTGCCATTTGAAATTCAGTACTGTTCCAAACATATCTACTCATGAACTTATTTACTAGACTATTTATGAAAAGGAGCTACAGAAAAGGGAGCCAGTTTTGGCTGGGAATTGGGTTGCTGCGTGTCTGATCTCATGCTGTGTAACTGTTAATAAGAGATAAAAACAGAGCTGAAACAGTTTTTCAAGTGCAAATCTACATTATCTGTCTTTTTGTACCTGAGCAAAAATTGTTCTTCTTGGCTCGAAAACATAATATAGACAGAATGCTTAAATGAGATACATCTTCACTTCTAGACCTACCTCTAGCATTTTTTTTTTCTTGTTTTTTCTACTCTGTAATTTATCTGCTCCTCTCTGTTTTTGGTTTATTCCCTTCCCATGCATGCACACCCCCCGGCCTTGGAAATTTCCTTTCTCTGTACTTGTACTCTCATGTGCAGGCTAAGCAACCAGGCTGTGTCAGTCTAGCAGTTTCTGTTCTCTGCTGAGGTGCCCAGATCTGCAGGCCACATGGCACTCAGCTCCAGGATGGAGCATGTCCAGTGCAGGTGGACTCATAAGGAATCTAAACAAGAAATCTCTCCCATGCTCATCAAAATCTAACAGGAAGGAGGGTTCTTCCCTAAATGTTAACACAAGGCCAAATCTGCCTGGAACTAAAAGCACATTTAAGAAAGCTTTAGCTCCGTTGAGACTGCTAAACTTTGAAATGTCATCTTTTGTTTGAGCATCAACAATATTTTATGAAGTAATCAATTCATACGGACTAAAAATTCAGTACCGAAGTGCAAAGCAGCATTGCCTTTTGCACCTGGGAGCTGAAGTGAGGATGTACTCGGAGCAGCAATAGCTCTAGTGTAGAAGAGGCTACCTGGCAATGGGCTTCTGCTCAGAGATATGCACAGCACAGAGGAGGCTGCCCTGGGGGGTGCTCTCAAGCCACACGTTGGTTTTTCATTAACATGCTGCCTGTTTCATAGCAGCTAAGAGATAATTCTAATGGAAACCACCAATCTTCCTCACATGTGATGCAACCTGCAAGCAATATTGGATATAACTGAAATGTCAGCAAAAGGGGGAATTGTCATGCAGGATCAGTTCTGAGCCTGGCTAGGCTAAAATTGTGCCTAAGCTGGGAGGCTAGTACCAGATATCTCTGTGGTAGAGATGAAGACTCTGTGCTCCATGCTACTGCTGCAAATGTAGATATCTGAGGCAGTGCAGGCATGGCACATTAATTACCTGGATGGCAGCATTTCTCAGGAGATGCACCAGGAAGGCAGTAGCTTTAATTTAGATACTGAAGTTAGTCACCAGCAAGCTGTTAAGAAAATGTGAAACCCAGACAAGTGCACACTTCATCCTATCAAACTGTTCTCTTCTGACAGTCTCTGAGGGAAAGTACTCATCACACGAGAAACCCAGCAGTGTTCAATTAGATTATGATTTTGTCCTTACAGATATTTTCCACTTAATAATTTGGAAGTGATGAGCATATGAGCAATCCAAGCACATGACTGTCTTTGCACAGAAATTCCCATTTTTTATATTGCTTGTGAAGATGAAATATGATAACTGATGTGACATTATGGATCATTAAACACATAGAGAAGGCACATGCAGAAGGCACATGCAGGAGCTTTATTATCTTATGTTGTATTACCTATTTGGTAAAACCTAGTCTTTTCTAAAAGAGCAACACACTGTTTTATTTGTGTTTCTCTTATTCTAAAGTGCTGGGTTCCCAGGTCATAGATTCTATTTGCTGGTGCTACTAGTGAGCAAAAGCTCATGACAGGGTTACCACTTAGTAGCATACTTTTTTTAATAAGTGTAACTACAGGAATAATCTAACTTCTATTCATTCTGATCTTAATCCAGAGATTTACTCTGTGAGAAGTGAAAATAAAAGAAATACAAAAGAAAAATAACTGTGGGAGAGCATTAACAGCCTCATTTTCTTCGGCTCTGTTATTTTATTGCATAGACTTGAGCACTGCTGTGAAGTGATCCTTCCCATCTTGGTGCAGTCTCCAGCTTGCAGTCCTGCATCTCTGCCTATTTCTTATTTCAACAGAATGTTTAGATATATATGTCATGATAAAAGTTTTCCATTTTTAAGAGATATCTCTAGTAGATACACATATATGGACCACTGAACAGGGCACACGGTTTGCAGGGAATAGTTTCAGAGCTCTTATTCAGAGGATATAGCCTTATTCTTGGATATTAGAGCCAATCAATTGAAAAAAGATTATTTTCCCTCATATTTGCACACAAAATGAATGTGCCTGTTCATTTAATTTAATTTGGTGTTCTGTGTACAGCCTTAAGCTTATGTCTTGAAAAAATGCTAAGTCATTAACATTTCGTTACTGTGAGGCTTTGTCATTTGTTTCAATTCACAAGCAGTTTGTCTGGAGGATTTATGTTGTGAAGCTCAGGAGAAGAAAGACCCTAAAACATCACTTAAGTAGGGGACAAAAGGGGGATGAAACAGTTTAAGAAGGCACAGACACAGAATAGCAACAGATGAGTAGTAGTCACTGTGAAAGACAAGTCAGACTCAAGCGTCATTTTATGAAATCTTAAGGGATATGTCCAGAAAGAATTTGCAAGGTGTCAGTGAGCTATGTAGGCTGAGGTTTCCTCACTTTTCTTGCACCTAGGTTGATGGGTGAGAAGTTATGCAATGCTTTGGAACAAGCATTAGGCAACTTGGGCATCTGGCTGAAGAGGTACAGGAACTGAAATCCTGGCAGTGTGCTACGTTTGGTAAGTATAGGCTGCAAAGCTTCAAGGTGTGCTGTCTAGGAAAAAAAGGAATAGTGAGGATATATGTTAAAAAGATGCAGTAGAAGCATTGTGCTGGACAAATGATTTCTACCACAGATAGTTAATGGGTTATCAGTAGAAAAAGACTATATGCCCAAGCCAGAGGAGAGGCTGTCTCTACCAAAGCCAGTGTAGCAGCTGACATGATCAGATCTTTTTCAATGCATCAAGCCAGCAAGGTCAGTTAAAGTAATCATCTTGTACCTCTACTATGGTAAGAGTTCAGAAGGCCTGGCTGTAGAACTGCTTGCTTCCCAGACCACTTGTAACATCAGTAGCTCAAATAAGGTGACTCAGTCAGGCTCAGACTCATTAGATGACTGATTTTGGATGACTGGCTGAGAGTTTGGGGGCATGATGTCAGTCATCCAAAGTATCTAAAAAAGTGTCCAGATTAGCAGTCACTGTCAGGGACATCCCAAATTCAGCTGACTCCAAAAAAACAGGGCCAGGCAAGTAGTTACATGGACATTTTAAGTTAGATAATTGTCAAGAAATTGCAGATGTACTTTCATGTTCACTCTGTAAAATAGATTACAGTAATTGCAAGACAGCTTTATTGTTCTGGGGGCATTTTTAGTAAATCAAATGCCATATAGCTTTCACTTCGGGTTATAAATATTAGTAAATTTCAGATTCAGATTTCTCTCAACCAGTCAGTTTTCACTTGGTGTATTGTGCATGCCTTTAGAGAAATCTGCTCTTTCAAGTTTCACCTTTCATTAGTGCTAAGTGCCATAGGTACTGTTTACTTCTAATCAACCCGTGTTAGGAGATGATACACTTGAACATAAACATTCTTTCCTTGACTTGCTATGAAGCCAGTTATTCACTTGTTCGTGGATTTTAGGGGAGGGGAGAAAATGGCAGGATAACCTTGATAGAAATCAATCACTTAAAGGGCTAGGCAGTCTGAACTTTTTCCTCAAAGATGTCAAAAAAAAACCTATAGTGGAGCTTTTTAAATGTTTGAAGATTTTTAAGATACCCAGATTGTGTTCATGCCCTCACAGAAAGTTGTAAATATAAAAGTAGGTCTCAAATGTTATTTACTTCACACTCCATTGATGCTATATTCAGTAACTGTCTTTGCCTCAGACCAATAAGTAGTCACTCCCTGCCATCTACCCTGTGCAAGAAATGCAGTTAATGGTGCAAAAAATGTTCTGTTCTCAGCCTTTCCCTCTGGGGATCTCCATTTCTCCCTAGGACAAATAGGCTGCTGGCTGTGCTTCTGGTTTCTGCCACAGTTTTCTTGTGTACTTGCAAATACAGACCCAAGGGTACTACAGAATCCATGCAGAATCAGCATCTCTCAGGAGTTACCTGCTCCTGCTACATTGGTGCATTCTGAGTAATGTATTATTCTGTGGGTATACCTTTGTGCAGTAAGGTACTAAGAGTATTAATAAGAAAATGTGATTTTAAGATTTCATTAATTTATTGCAGCTTAAGAAGACCATGTCTTCCTTTTTCCCTACTAGTCAGCTATATTGCTCCTGTTCAGGGCTGTTTCAAACATGATATAACTTGGTAATTTTGGTATATCTGACATCTAGTTACCCAAGCTGTCTTTGACTACAGTTGATTTCAGTGATCTGTTTCGCTGGGCTGTTCTGTCTGCGGCTACTGGTTAGTTAAGCATCAGAGTAGACTGATTCCTTGCAGGAAACAGAGGAAACTTCACACTGCCTGTTGGAGTTGCTAAGTCAGCCAGAACTTTGAGATGGATCTGCCTAGTCTTCTTCCCTATAGAAACCTGCTAACAAAGACCCAAAGATTCAAGAAGCCAGTTATCATTTAAATAAAAGCTAGAACAAAAACCAACTTCCTAGTGAAACCCAACCAACTAGGGAACAGAACAGAAAATGGTTTACTACCTCCTTTTTCCTTTGTCATCATATCTTTGCAGCAGTTCTTCTCTACAGACTTACTTGCAAATTAATTCCATGTATTTCTGAGTTGTAGTAACACTCCCCTGCTGACCATTCCTAGGATGTTCTTTCAGCTTTACCCGAGGCCGGGGGGGCCCTTATTTTCAGAGCTATCTCTGCATGAAGCTGTTGACTCACAGACCCAGGTTGTACTGCATGACCCCATCTTCTTTATCCTTTCTGTGGGTAGCTCCATAATAGAGGTTGTAATCTCCCATCTCCTTCTATAAGGTCCTCTTGATCTACTTTTCTTGAGTCTATGCTAATAAGTAGTGTTGTATAATAGGAGAGTATCAGTAGAGAGAAGCCATCATGCAAAGGCAGTAGTGTCTGCCACATAGGTGCTTTGGGGGGAACAAAGGTGTTCTAAGATAGCTCTAATTTGGTCCTGTGAACATAATATCTGTGGCTGGAATGAGTGTATCTTTCAGTTTAATTGGAGGCAAAAGGAAATGTTTGCACTCTCTGAGACTGCTCTGTGGTACAAACCACTAACTCAGCCTGAGTGGGAGGCTTGCTTCAAAAGTACTCCCTTATCCAACATAAAGCAGTCATATAGGTTCACTGAGGCAAATTTCATCTAATACAGTTGTGAATAAAAGGAAAAATATATTATCATATGGCCTAAACCAACTGTGAACAGTTTGATCCAGAAAGGAAACACTGGATCTGTCAGTGCAATTTGTACAACTTTTGTTTTTCTTGGAGTTGTACAAATATGCACAGTCATGGAATTGAGTGTAAATTCATTTTATATTAGTTATAGCATGTCTCTTTGTGGTCTATTTTATTGTTAAAAATCTAGGATTAGGATTATACAAGATTCCTGGTATCGTGTGATAAATTTGCTACATGATTATTATGGAATTTGCGATATTTTCAGCAAATGCAACTTGTATTTGTTATATAACAATACAACATGTTCTTCTATGTCTTACTCTAGGTAATCACTATTAAGAGAAGAAAGAGGGTTTGTTTTATAGATAGCTGGTATTGATAGCTTCGAATACTACCTTTAAAAAAAATCTGAAACTTGTAAAACTGAAACTTTTAATGATGTTGCAAGAAGTCTGTTGATCCTAGTGTAATTTCAGTTATTGTGTTCAGCAGGTAAGGATGAGATTTAGTTCAGGGTTTTTTTCGATTGCTTAAAGCAATGCTTTACCTAGTAAAAAGTTATGAAATGGAAGATATCTACTGTCATACTAGTGCAGACCTCAAGAAATGCTAGGAAAGGGGGAGTAGTTAGGGTAGAGATGAAAAGGGAGCAAAGCAGGGTGTGATACAATATGAAACAGACATGGAAAAGCTATAGCTGCATCACCCTGTCAGTTTTGGTGTGATAACTGAGGTGAGTTTGATCAGCTCTGGAGGTGAAAATAGAAATTCTAGCCCATTAGACAACCTGTAACTTCCCAAGCTGAAGGAAAGTTGGCATAGGGCAAAGCAAGAAACCTGTCTGGCTGTCCTCTTGCCCGTCTTCAACAGAATAGCTAGTCAGGGTAAGAACTGCAAGTGCAATCATCTACTTTGTAGCAAGCATTGTAAATTTAGCCAAGGATTTTCCAGCAGCACCAACATGTCACTTCAGTACTTCCCAAGTAAAATTTCCTTGGGATTTTAGGGAGTCATTTATATTGATGAAATCAAATAGAATAACAATTATTTCAGGAAAGTAGAACAGGATGTGTTTTTGTTTGGGGGACTTTTTCCTCCATTTAAACTTGCCGACATATTTAGAATAGATTATTAATCAATTTTTCTGTGACTTCCTGGAGTATAATTGAACCATGTACACCACAAAGGATTAAGTACTTTCTTAATTACTTCTAAGTACTTAAGTACTGAGTGAATCAAGACCTTAAATTTGATCCAGAATTTGAAAATGTAATGGAATTGCAAGACACTTTAGTGTAATGACTTCAAATTTTTTGGTTTATCAGAGAAGGACTATTAGCATTGAGAACTTGCACACCATATTGAAGAAAAAAAAAATCACAAGAGTACTATGAGGTAGTTAGGTTCCCACAATGTATTCATGATAGTGTTTAAAGAAATTTAGTATTTCAAAGAGTTTATGTGCCCTAGAGAAATCCATCTTTAGAAAATAGTTGCTTATGTCAGTGAACTGAGCATTAATTACATGTGCAATCGGAGTTACTTCTGTATATATTAAATTGAAGAACATAGAACATGCTGATGTGCACTATTGAATTGAGGAGTCTGAACTGGTTGCCTTGCTTACTAGATTATCAGATGAAACTTCTTGAAATGTAAATTTCTGTTAATACTTGCTGTATAGTAGGATAGGATGAACTATCCTTAACTGGCTAGTATATATTTGATGTCACTTTTTCACTTATAGTTTAGAACAGTGTAGTTGACACTGAATTTTGAGCAAAGCAATTTAAATAGAAAAATCCTTGGAATGGAAATGATTGTAGAAGAGGGAGGCACTTGATAAGAAAAAGTTACTTGTTAGTTATACATAGTGGTTGTCATAATAGGGTGGCACCAGTAGAAATTCTTATCTAGGGCAAATTCTCACTGAACTTGATGCGTTCTGCCTTACTAGAGAGTTCAGTATCTAAAAATTGAACAGAAGATGGCAAAAGGTCAAATTCTGAGAAGTGTTAGCTCCTTAGAAAAAAAGTTGATGAATGTTTAACTGCCACAGTTAGAAATATAATGGCATATTCTTCATGTCCCACTTAGGGAGGCAAGTACTTGCTTTAAAGAGACATTAAAGATGGTACTGACAAAGTGTAACAAAATAATAGGTAATACAGTGACACAGCACAGCAGCTTACAGATTGAACCCATGGAAAGATGTAGGTCAAACTACTAATGTGAACTACAGTTTACATGTTGGGAAGCAAGCCTACAAGGTGGCAATCTAGACCGTAAGATGGTTTTGCTGTGAGGTAAAGCTTGGAGTAGGTCTCCTGCAGGAGCAAGCAAGCTGAAGTCTCTACCTCATGTGCTGTAAGTGTCTCATACAGGCTGCAGTGATGTAGGCCACCTCAGCTTTCCTAGCTAAGGGGGAAAGCTAGGGATGCTTTTGGATGTGATCCCCCACACCTGCTGTGAGCAACAGTGAGATGAAAAGCTTGGCCGTGCCACAGGTGCTACATGTGGATTCTGTACATCAACTTAATTTATTCCACGTGTGTAATAAATGCCTGTGGGAGGTTCAGCATGATAATACAGGTGAACCTTTCAGTCAGGTGTTCCTATATTCTCTTCTGTACCCTACAATAAGCCCACATGGCTTCCAAAAGACTGTAGTCTGCCACTCTAGGTTGCATATTTTGTTGCGCAGCAACAGCAACCATCGCAAAGTACAGCCATCTATTTATGCCTCTGTCTCACAAATTTAACACTCTTAGGAGTGATTGAAACTAAGCAAATGTTGCTGGCAATAGCAAACTCTTAGTGAAGCAGAACATGTAGAAATTGAAGATGGGCTCATAGGGAAAATTTTATTATTGCACAGGGTGAGCATATCTTCTGTACAATTGTTAGCAGTATCTTAGGCCCCTGCCTGCCATATGACTGTAAAATGTACTGCTAAGTTCAGGCAGCTTGAAAATCCAATAATAAGTCATCATTTCATTTTACTGTGGCTCTTAATTTGTTAAGTCTGAATTTCCCAGCAGACCACACATTTTCTAGAACCCTGGAGCTTCCCAGGAAGCCAGGCGGAGAGGAGCATGTTCTGTTCTGTTACATTCTGTTTTAATTTTGACTGTTAATGCATGTTGTGAACAGCAAGTCCTTTTACAAGGAATAGCCTACTGAATCGCCTTTTCCAGGACCTGGACATAACCTCAAAAAGACAGTTGGGGCAAGGCTTTTGCTAGGCTAGAGCAAATGCTGATTTTTCTCTCCAATTTTGAGTAGAAGTCTACTTGGCTCTGTTACCATTTTTTTGTATCTAAGTTATAGATGAGATGGCTTGAATTTGCCTTTAGTCTGTCATACTCTAGGGTTTTTTGAGGAAAAAGGAGAACACACCATATGTGCCAAGTGAATAAGTTCTTTTTAGTCCAGTTAAAGTCTAAACAGTCAAATGAAAATTATTTTTAGCCCAGTTAAAATGATGCTTATCCAGTTGGAACTATACAGTTAAAACAATGTATACCCAAACTTCCTCATATCTACGCCTTTCTCGGGTCCTTACACTGTTCCCTGAGTCTAAACGTTGATGGACGGTTCAGGGTGGCAGGCAGAGGGTTAAAGCATGGGCGGCATCTCCTCTCCAGGAGGTGTATGATGGTGATGTTGAATCTCTATTCTTGCTCTAGTATCAGGTTGGGATCAGTTTAATGTTTGCTGAGAGGATCTACATGCTACTCTTTCTTCCTTGCTCTGCGATACCATGTGACAATTGTGTTTGTGTTGTACCTACATTGCATACTAATTTTGTTCTCTTCCCTTACCAGCAGAACTGTCTGTAGCCAGCTCCCAAGGCTGCCTTCTTTTCATGACCAATAATTGACCATTCTTGACTTGTTCTTAGGCCTCTGATACACCCTGCGTCTGTGCTTTCAAAACACCTGCTCTCATCTTATGCCTGTGCTCTTTTGTGCTTTGCCTTTCATTTGAAGGTTGCAAATAATTCATTCTGCACGTAATTGCTTGCTACTGCTGCAGGTTAGATACAGATAATAGCAGGGGTTACATCACACAGTTGTACAAAACTAAGCAAAAACTAAGATAAGGTCAGTAAACAGTTACCTGATGACTGTATAATTGCTGTTACAATCACGGAAGGCAAATGAAAGCCTTAGAAAGATGTATAGCCAGTTGCAAGCAATGGCAGCACCACGCTTACTGGGCTACAAAGCTACAGCTCTGCACTGAGTGCAGAGAAAATACATCAGCCAGCTCCTGTGCTTTTTGGTCCACAGAGAAAAACATGTAGTTCATCTCTTTGGAACAGAAAAAACTCCTTATTCTGAATATAAGTAAGAGTTAGGGGAAATAGAAATAGCCACTCCCCAAAGAACATGGAATTCTGGAATTCCCTAGGAGCCAAGAGATAATCGCACATGCACTGGAGAAAGGAATTCTGCAGATTGTGAAAGAACAGGAGATATCTCTCTATTAACTGCTAAAGGTACTGTAGAATACCAACCAGGCTTCCCCTAGAAGTGATGTTCACAATGATAAGAGTATGTGAATCCCCAGGGCATCCTCTTCTCAGGCCTAAGGCAACTGCTCAAATTCGTGATGGCTTTGTTTCTGAGTCTGAGAGATCCCGGTGCTTATGGCTCAAGAATATTGCTTCCAGTGAAACCACACAGTCTTCTGTGAGAGAATCTATCATCTCTGGAAAGGGAATTGGATTAAGCTTTAGTCTGGAAGAGGAAGTGAGGTCTTTGTCATTCCTAAGTTTTCTGTGATCCCCATCCATAAATTGTTTCAGCTTGGGCACTCCACAGCCTGCTTCCAAAGCCCCTCTGCTATAGCTGCATCAAATGTGCATAATGGAGTTTACCAGTGCTTGGAACATGTCTTTACCTTGTCTTTTTCATTATTTGAATATTAGGTGACAGGCCTGAACAAATCTTACTGTCTTCTTGCAAGGATCTGTGAGGGGGTGCCTGATCTATGGCACTCCTACAGGATAGATCAGAGAGGTGCTTCTTGCCCTCAATTGCTGTTCTTTCTGGAGAAGCATTGTGCTAGGTGCTATTAGGTACTTAAGTGCAAAAAGAGTTATAGCCAAGAGTCTATAGCCAAGCTGATAGGAGAGGGGAAAAGGGTTTCCTAAGAGGATGTGAAAAATGAACTCTTGATTTACTAGGTAGAGCAATTTTGTATTCACTGAAGGACTTTGAGTGTGCAAAAATCTTCTGCTACGCAGAAATCTTCTACTATGCAGAAGAATTCTACTATGCAGAAAAAGAATGGGAAGGATATGAAGCATCTTTGAGTCTGATTATTCCACCACGCAGACAGCAGACATAGTCAACTGTAGGATGTTCCTTATGTGATTTGATAGACTTTACACTTTTATTAGCAGGGTACCTAGGGGCTGCTTCTTGCTGTTATTTTGGAATGTCCTAGATATTCTTTCTTTGGTTATATTAAAGGAACTATGAGGATTGGCATGGTGAAAAGGGCTATTGCCTAACACTGGCCTCTCACCTCTTTTTGTAAGGCTAGCAGTAGTCCTGATGCATGTTGCATTTCTCTAGCTTCCTCTTCCTGTTTCTCTCCATCTGGATACAGGCATGCACTGAGGAAAGAGCGACACTTGGACACTCAGACATTACCGGAGACAAAGCAGCCTGGGCCACATTCTAATGTTTTGCTTTTTGAAGGTTTTAGTTTGATGTTTTTCCTGATAAAGGTTGAAAATAAATATAACTTCCAGCTTATAAGGAAGCTTAGTTCAGCTTACAGATAGAAATATTAACATGGAGTTGCTTTTCCAGAACTGTTTGCCCTCTCTTAATCATCATCTCTGATCTTTGCCTCTCTGCAATTCTTTTCTATTGCTTATCTTCAGTCACCTCTCCTTTCATTATGTCCTTTTTTGCTACCGAAGCTATAGTGGCAGTTTCCTGCTCTTTCCTCTCCCTATTGATGTAAGTGCAAACACAGCAAAACCAAGTGACCATTTTTGACAAAGCAATGACAAACACAAGCTGAAAGCATCAGACTGCAAACAAAGATGATTCACAATCTGAAGGAATTAGCCATGTTTGATGTCCTGCCCATAAGTATGCCATGAGCTTTGGCTGCTTCCAGTGTTAGATGGATGCTCTTCTAGCCATTTATAGCACTGCTGTTCTAGAGGGCTTAGTGATTATTCTACAATTACACAAGTGAGACCCATACTCACATGTGAACGAGCAGTCCAGCAGATTTGAAAGCATGTTACCGATAGAGGCATTTCTTAATGCTTCTGTCATTGTCATAGCTCTGGCTTCCTTCTCCTTTGCCCAGTGTATTACTGATCAATGTACAAGGAAATGACCTAGCATGGCAGCTTCTCTTTGCTTATCTCCAGCAGCACCTGTTTGTTCTCCACAGTATTAGTAAACAAAGCTTTGTCACTAGCAAAGATGCATAGCAATTTCATGCTATCGGAGAGATGATATGTCCATCCAGTAAGTTTGTCCTTCAGAAATGGTTAGTCCCTAGCTTGCCACACTCTCCTGAAATGAAATATAAGGAAGGTAGAGTGGTGCCAAGCCTCTTTTAGTAATGTATTTGTAGAATTTCTAAGTTACCTCCCTCTATCTCTGATGATTTCAAGGCATTTGGAATGTTTTCATCTCCAGCTTAATTAAGCTTTCCCTGAGCTTAAACTGTCTTTTAGCAATGTCCCCTTGTAGATGTTATGATGCTTGAAGAGTGCTGTCTCATCGCACTTAGGAGGCAGTGCAGGGAGGGAAATGGCCAAGGTTTGAGCTCGACACCAGCTAGTTTTGCTTCTCTCTTGTTCTGAAGAAATCCTAGTGGTATTTGATTTATTTCCATGTATGAATCACTTCTGAAAAGGAAGACTTAGAAAGTTACCCATTTTTAAAGCATTCCACACCACAGCCAGTGCCCAGTTTCCTGATGCCGAGAATTGGCTGAAGTCAGCACAATCTCCCTCATTCCCTGATATGTTTCTTACAAAATGCATGTTCCCATTATTTAATTACACCCCTGGAGACTAAAAACTTGCTCACAGGAAAAATAAAGTAAAAGGATATATTAGAATACACTTGAAAAATCACAACTAATAGATGATAGCAAAGACATGCCCAGATCTCGATGGGAAGGGCTGTGGAGCGGACGCTTGCATCGAAGTGCTTTGCCTAGAGGAACAGAACTGCAAGAAAAGCTGACGGGAAGCAGGGAGTGAGAGGCAGTCCCAGCGGCGACCCCCAGGCAGGCAGCGTGCCCCGGGCCAGAGGCGGCTCTGACTCAGCAGGGGCCAAGGTGGCCGCTGCTCAATGTGGCCCTCAGCAGGGGAAGGTGGCAGATTAAAAGCTGCCCCCAGGGAGCACAAGTGACCAGCAGTGTGGCGACCAGAGCGTTTGTGCAGGCAAGGTGCAGGAAGTCTCCCCAGGAAGAGAGCTCTCCCCACAGTCTCTTCCGTAAGTGGTAATTCAGGCATAGTTGCCATGGTCTCTGCTTGGCAGAGGTCTCCACCAGAAAGACTGTGGCGACGCAGACTGATCCACCACGGAAACGTGCGACAGTCTGAGTCTTTGGATGTGGGGAGCATATGAGCCTCTCCATGTTATCAGGGAGTAACAAAAATAACACCTGCCTTAGGTGTGAGCAGATGCATGACCTGCCTTAGGCTGGTGGAGGTGGAAAGGTTGAGGAGCATTAGAGATTGTGAGAAAGCAATAGACTGGCGGAGCCACACTCTGCAGTCGTTCCAGGTGGAGCACCCAGAGAGCCTGTCAGTTTGATCTGAGAATCCACTACCCCCTGCCATAGAGGGGGGAACAGAAATAACAGTATCAAGTCATGAACAGGAATGGGAATGTATCCCTGTTCGAGGTGGCAGGAAAGCCCTTTCTTGCCCCACCTCACCCCTGCGAGCGACCACATCCAACAGGTATGAGACCCTGGAACTCGAGGATCAGACAGATGAGGTCAAGAACCGAGTCCACACCTTAAGACTGCCCCCACTAAGGAGAAAAGGAGCACCTGGAAGAAGCAGCATGTGATTGTCATGGGTGACTCCCTGCTGCAGGGCACAGAGGCACTGATCTGTAGACCCTACCCCTCGTCCAGATGAGTCTGTTGCCTGCCAGGAGCTCAAATAAGGGATGGTGCAGAGAGACTGCCAAGGCTTGTCCAAGCGTCTTGCTATTATCCCCTGAAAGTGTTTCACATGGGTGCTAACGATGCCATGGGGAAACTGGGTAACATCAAGCAAGATTTCAGAGCCCTTGGGATGGCAGTCAAAGGTCTGGCAGTCACCGAGGGGAAATCATGCTTGACTAACCTGATGACCTTCTATGATGGAATGACCAGCTGGTAGATGGGGAGAAAGCGGTTCATGTTATATATCTGGATTTCAGCAAAGCTTTTGACACTGTCCCTTACAGCATCCTCCTGGGCAAGCTCTGGCAGTGTGGATGAGTGGATGCTGAGGTGGATTAACAACTGGCTGGATGGCAGAGCCCGGAGGGTGGTGATCAGTGGTGCAGAGTGTAGTTGGAGGCCTGTAGCTAGCGGTGTCCACCATGGATCAGTCCTCAGTCCAGTCCTGTTCAATTTATTTTTTTAATGACCTGGATGAAGGCACATAGTGATTTTCCCCCTTTCTTGCTTTCTATCTTGCTGCATTTATGAGATGTGAATGAGTACTGCAAAAGAAAGGATGACTCCCAGGGAATCCTGATGCTTGCATATTTTCTAAAGACTTATTTAGCTGGTTCGAGAGCATATGAATGAAGGGCAAGAGTGAGAGAATTGTGATAGATCAGCAGTTGAGGGTGGA
>JAUBNY010000301.1:2710136-2734318 GCA_032275445.1 Crypturellus soui | reverse complement strand
TCCCATGTTACCACTTGAGGACTAGGGCAATGTGAGTAAATGAGGCTAAAAATATATTTTTTTCTTTCTCTCTTTTCTTTTCCCTCTGTCTGTCTTGGTGGATATGGCTGTCCAGATCCCCTTTTTTTTTTATTATGTAATGTCTGACACAGTGGACTTTGCTCTGGCATTTGTGATCCTGTTCTGGTTTAGAGTTGTAACCAATCTAGTATGGAAAAAAAACAAAATGACTGTCCTGAGATATGCTGCCTTCTTTCAGTTTCTGATGTCTGGAAAAAGTCAGGAGAACAGTTTAATGCTAGCTTAAGTAGGAGTAAAAGTGTGGTGTTTAACAGAAAGTGAGTTGTTCCTTTAAGGGTTCTAATAATGTTTACTTGCTTCTCTTATCATCTCCTACTGCTAATACTGTTTTACAAGGTGGCTGTGCCTCCTTCAAGCAAGGATGAGACACAGAGAGGTGAAAGGGGCCTGCAACTGTGTTTGGCATCTAGATGACTCAATTGCAGGTAATGAAGTACTTGGCTGCTCTGCTCGCCGTGAGTTCCTGATCCCCCCACGAAAGGGGGAGGCTGCTGTGCAGAACTAAGTCCCATGAGCTATGAACAGAAAATAGCTTTCTCAGCTGGGTAGAAACTGAGCAAGAAAGAGCTGGTGGGAGCCGTTGGTTTGCAGGGAATGGGTTATAGTTGCCCAGACTGGCACAGAATAAGTAGAGAAAGTAGCAAATAGTCATGTTTCTTAAAGAGTGTTTGCATTCATTTTCCTATCTGCATAAATGTGTTTGTGCAGTTGCTGTGGAGTATTGTGCTTAAGTTCTGCCCAATATTCAACTCAGTACACTGGGGAGATACAAGGTTTTGCACTATAATCTCAACTTGATTGATAATATCCCAGTTATTATGAAAACAGCTGATGAAGGGAATGTGAAATTAAAATGAATTTGTATATGAGGGGACCAAACTGCGAATATGGAAAAAAGATGGATGAAAGGTATAGTGAAAAAAGTTGCTATTAACCATCCTTGCTCTCTCTGCTGTTTTAGATATACAGCAGACATATCTAGATGCTGGGAAGTCAGCTTAGAGAGTGCTTGTGCTTTAAGTTGACTGAAGCTTAGCTCTACGTGGAAGTAATTACATCGTCCTCCCTGTGAAGTTCACATTATTAATACAAATATCACAGCTTTTAAAGGCTAGATTTAGAAAAAAAAAGGTTTGTTTGTATGTAATCACACTACTTAAAAGACTTTCTGATCAAATACTTAGCAAAAAAAGGTAGCTGAGAGTTCTGATTTTCAAGCAAGGGTGTTGTGATTGTTCTTGTTTCCCACAATCAAGATAATTACAAGGTAGCTGTTCCTGAATTCAGCTATGTATCTGTACAAAAAGCTGCTAGCATGTAGAATGCATATGGATATACATGTCTGCAAGCGTATTTGCATGTATCAGTATATTTGCTGTTGAAGTATGCCTCTGTGTCCTGGGATGTCACTACCTAAGCAATGCCTCGTTCATGCAGAGGAGTTACCCTCGCGGTCAGGTTCGTGGTGGGTTTCCATTTCCCTCCACAGTGCTTTGGCCTCCGTCTCCCTCGTGCATGTAGCATGTGATGAAGTCTAAAATGAAGGATATATGTTCCTTTCTGTACAGACACTTGCAGAAAATTGACAGAAGGGAGACTCAGTAGCTCTTTCTAAAACTTTTCTCTTACAGTTCTTCATTCCTGATGCACACTACTGTCAGCTGTTAAAATTTGTTTTCAGGATAGATGGTTTTAGGTAGGGAAATGCAATATTCCTAGAAATAAAGTGAAAGAAAAATGTCTATTCTACCTGGGGTAAAAACATTATATTCTACTAACACAAGTGTATTGTAAGATAGCGATGGACACTCTTAGCAGATTGTATTTCTAAAAATTAAGCATCATTATTACAAGTTCTTACACCTTTTCCGTGAGCTATGGCTTTTTTCCCAAAATTATTTCTGCAAAGGTATTGCAGAAAGATAGCACGCTGCCTATCAATGAAGAAAACATGCAGAATGCGGGAAAACAGTATCTCTGTGTGGCTGTCCAGGAAGACACATTTTTTTTTTTTTTTCACAGGGATGTGTGAGATATGTTAAGTCAGCGAGGAAGGCGCTACAGTACAGGTCTTACTATAGTCCACTGAGGACTTCTCAGAATCCATGAAGACTTTAGTGCTGTGGTATAGGAGCACTGCACTTGCTCTTGATGCCCATAGTGGGGGCTGCACAACTAAAGTCTCTTTGATCTATGCTCTGCTAAGCCATGTGAGGCAAATAAAGTGGGAGTTGATTTTCTCACGATTTCAGCTTTAGCTTTCGAGCTGCTAAAGAAAGCAGTATCTAGAATATATCCCGAACATGGAGCATGTGGTAGTATCCGCTATTACTTGAGGTGCTGTGGTCTACTGTCCACAGGTAAGTCTCTTGAGCCTAGCATAAATGTGTGGTGTCCATGCTTTCCACGTAACAACACGTGTGCCTGTTGCTATTAGCGCCTGATCCCCCCCAGAAAGCCGTTTCTGTTGTTTTCAGGTGAATTACATGAAACAGCTGCTGCTTTTGGAGGAGTGAGAAGACTAATTTAGGAAAGACTGGTTTTGGTTGATCATTTTCATTTGATGCCTGCTGTGGTCCCCATAGTTAGAAGGAAAAAAAAGAAACTTATGCAAATCATGAGGGAGGGAAAGGGATGCACTTAGGGAATGATCAGTTTCTTTCACAAGTTTCTGAAGATTAAGGGCCTGCCATGTGTGGCTGAAATGTGATTGCTGTCTGCAAACTCGGCTCTGATCCCCTCAGAAAACACAGGAAATCTGAAGGTAAGTTAAGGATGCACGTTGCAGTTACTGCCTCGCTAGGCTAGGAGCTACGCAGCAAATGTGAGGCCTTCCCAGCAGCTGGATGGGCCTTTTCAAGATGCTGGCTCTAAAAATTAAACCCTGATTCAGGTGACAAATGGTTCATAAAAGGGATTATAAAGCTTCTGCCCATGCTAGTGCCTTACCAAGCTAATACGGGTAAGAGATAGTCATTTCTAGACCATCAACAGATAAAGGAGATAGTATTTCTGGTGTTAAGGGAAAGCAACAGTTTTCACAAATCTGACTCAAGGCTTGAACTCAGCTATCAATGGGCATACAAGGGCCTGAATTACGCTGCTGTCAGCTCACCCTGAGATGCAGAGAATGAGTATGACACTAGCTCAGTGGGATCGAACCTGATGCTTCCCATCCATTCTGCAGAGGCAGACCACATCAGCAGCAGCGGATTGCTTGGTATCCACTTCTGAGGCACCAGCTACTCCTGCTAGAATTTTATTCACGTTCTGAAACCGTGGTATTATTGTCCATATTTCAATTAACACACACTAAAATATTCCTCAGATGCTAAACCTATAAGCTGACAGAAAGTTTGAGCCAACCCATGAAATGTGCTCAGAAAACAAATAACGCTGGTCTGTGGAAGGCCGCTGAAGCTGGAGAATCTCCAGCCGTTAATTAACAGGGATAGCTCTATTGCAGTAAGTGACTGAGCTGCTGATCCCCTCACCACTCCTCTACCAGCTTCCTGCTGTAGGGAGGGAAATGCTGTTTTCAGCCTCGCTACAGCGAAGCTGGAATATGACTCAATTACGTAGGTTAGGCTGAGAGAGTGAATTACAAGTACATTACTAGATAGCGTAAGATCTATTATCTGTAAGAATTACTTTCAGAGAATACAATTGCTAGATAGTATAAGATTTAAAACCTAGAAGTCATGTCTCAGGATTTAATTGGGATTTTTTTAAGAGTTCTGTAGCTGTACTTGCATTATGGCTATGAATGTACCTTGTGTGAACATCTATCTACAGTCTATATATTAGAACTGGAATTCTTCCCAGATAGAAATGTAGAACTTCTATTTAGAGAAAATTGAAGTGGTTCTTGGGACAGACTCTCTTGAAGCTACAAAATTATTGATGAAATACCGCAAACCTTTTTTAGCCCCTGCTCAGATACTTAGGCTGTTGATGGGTAACTGCAGAAACCTGGAAAGATCATATGGAAACATTTAAGTGTTTAAAAAATCCAGTTATCAGCTACTCTGAACTGATACAATTAGTGAGCTCATGGGAGCTTTCCAGGTTTGCATATTCTGAAAATGTTGCTATTCAGTGTCAGATATATTTTCCCGGCAGGTTCTCTTCTCATTCTGCAGAAAAAATAGATTGTCTTCTTCCCCATGCACCCTTCTCCCCACTCCACCCCCTGTTGCTTTTAAAAGCAACAATAAAAATGAATAACATGAGAGACTAATTATTCTGAGTAATCAAGAAAGCTAATTATGAATTTTAATATTTACTTTAAAGAGCAATTAGCCATTGGAAAAAAATGTGTGAGGGAAAAAAAAGGTTTCTCCTTTGTTTGATGTCTTTAGATCTGAGTATCTTTTTAAAAGACAAGCTATTGTTCAAGCAAAAACCGGTTTTAATCTAGAAAAAAACTAGATTAGCTTTTAACACGTAGTTTGATAATGTATGTGAGTTGATAAAACATGCTTACTATGGCTCTTTTTACCTTAATCTGAGAGCTAGTGAATGTTTACTCTTGTGACAACTGTATAGCTTAAAAATACATGCATTCTTCTCATGCAAAGAGAACTAGAAGACAGGAGTCTGCTTAGGATTATTTCTGATTCTTATTAACCACAGTTGTTAGGAAAGGTGGTATCCTCTTCTGTGATCAATAAAAATGTGTTGGGAGACCAGCTGCCTGTATTCAAAATTCAGCAAAATTTAGGGGAAAGCATCATGTTAGGCTGCATTGGCTGATCCTGCAGGGCTTTCCTGAGCTCTGAAACTAGAGCATCTGATCCAACTGAAATATATTTTGCAGCTCTAGAAGGATGATTTAACTGCATTGTATTGTTGAAACATTTTACAAGCTCTGGGCCCAACCGGCCAAATATATTTTTATTATTGTAATGCAGCCCTGCTGATTTGGGTATATTTCATAGATCAGATGCCGTGATGGGGATTTTTAAGGTATTTGGTTCGTGTCTCTGTAGCCCTAGATTTGATATTGTTGGATTATGGGGATGCTACGATAAGTCACACTGTCAGCGAGTACTTGGTGTACCATTGCCCTCCCTGGGAGCAGGCAGCGAGGTTCAGCTCTGAACCCCCCTGCATCTCTCTGCCAGAGCTGATGTTGTGGTGGCCACATGAGGACCGCAGATGGGAGAAGCTGGCCTAGAGCTAAGGGGCATGAAAATGATTTAAAGCTTTCTTTGCATAGCCCCACAGTTGCCCTTCATGCCTTTATCCCATGTGCAATCTGAGCT
This sequence comes from Crypturellus soui, assembly GCA_032275445.1. Taxonomy (NCBI): domain Eukaryota; kingdom Metazoa; phylum Chordata; class Aves; order Tinamiformes; family Tinamidae; genus Crypturellus; species Crypturellus soui. The sequence goes on along the minus strand of JAUBNY010000301.1, from coordinate 2,728,970 downwards.
CAACATAATTATTTTTATGATGCTTTTTATTGGGGACTATTGTCTGTTACATAGAGAATTATATCAAGGACATTTACTTTTTGCTGGAACAGATGCTTAGATGATATGACCTATGCTATATTCTGCTATTCTTTGGTAAACGGAATAATTTCTGAATATTTCTGAATGCCTCAGGAAAGAATGAAATTAATCCAAGCCATCTAAGTATGTATTTGGTGTGGACTATATAAATATAAATATAAATAAATAGGAAGAGCTGAACTGTACTGTGGCAACTGCATATAGGCATATTCCTTTTAAATACTGTTACCTGAGGCAGAGAGAGCTGACTCAGGAGAATAATGCAGCAAACCAGTTATCAAGCTGGTTGGTACTGGGCCCCAACAGTTAATACCCGTGTAGTTCTTCAAATCTGGTTTTACTTTGCAGCTGCAGAGGTAAAGTGCCTCCCAATGCCAAACTCCCCTTTCTATTTTGTCAGACAGAAACCTCTTTCTGGTTTCTGCAAAGCAAATACAAATGATGCACTTTGCTGTTGCTAACTATTCATTGCGAAAGATTTCTTTGCTTTGAAAAGGAAACATTAGAATAGCTTAAAATGAGCTTTATAATATAGGCTACACAAAATCTCTGTTTCATTACAGAAGGAAATAAAGCAGGACTCCACTGAGAAGATCAAGGGCTCTGTTTTCTTTGTGATATGTCAGTGTACAGGAACTCCTATTAACATTAACTGGAGTTGCAATCCTCTGCTGCTTATGAAAATGAGTGTAGAGCTCAGCAGAAAGACGACAAGACTGGTAACGCACAAAACCCCCTTCTTCTCCCTGCCTTTGGGTTGCGGTATGGGGGATTTTTAAAGTATTTGGCGATATTTGGTAGCTGAGGCGTTTTGTTACTGCTAAAGCTTGGGCACGCACAAGCCCCATGAGCTCGGGAAGCAGCGGGAACGGCGGGGGAGTGGCACGGGCTCCCGCGTGGGGCCTCCTCGCAGCCCGGCTGCAGGCTCCTCGGCTGGCAGGAGGTGCGAGGGGCAGCTCCAGCAACGCTCGCGGTCGCGCTTGAGTCGGCATCTTGTCCAGTCCCCGAGGCCGGTTGCTGGGAGGGTCTCGGAGGAGCTGGGCATGGTGATGTGGAGGTGATCTTTATTTTTCGCTCCTTTGGGCGAGCTGATAGTTGGCGCACCCTGGGAGGTCCAGGAGCGAGTGATGTTGCTAAAGAAGGTACCTTTGATTGAACATGAGGCTTTAACACAGCACAGCCTGCCCTGCTCGCCCACCAAGCTGCTCCTGGTGAAGTCCAGGGTCAGGCAGCTCTCAAGTACTTGCATTTTGCTCACTCCTGAGAACCAGGGCTTTGCTGTGGGCTCTGGCATCAGAACAGTTAGCTGTGCTCTTTCCCTGCCAAACTGACTTTGCGGTGCTCTCGTCAGAGAGGCTTAGTGGGTACATCTGGATTTATTACTATAGGCTTGTTTTAGCACTATGGGGACTTCTAGCTCCACATTTATCCTGACCATTTAGGTGGATACAGATGAAATTGTTTGGTAGCTGCCAAAAGGGATAAATGTCTCCAGCCTGAAAAAAAACTTTTCTGAATTCCTTATTTGCCAATTCCTGACAAAACTTTCAAATTAAAATGTAACCTTTGGTGCTGTTACTTTAACTCAGTCTGTATGTTGGGGCATGTTCTTCTTGATTTCTCAGCATGTGGCACTAACTGCATTAGTCACTCGATTCAGATCCTTGTCTGAGTTTCTTTTTTTACTATGTTCTAGCCAAAGAACAGATTAAGCATGAAATGCTATGATTTTTTTTTCCCCTTGCTATTCAGGACTATCCTAAAATGAGACTTTTTTTAAAGCATTTGTATTGTGCTGTTGTTTACTATAAGAAGAGAAAACAATGTGGGGAGGGTAAGCATGGGCTAAACATGCCACTCATCTAATTATAACAGTCACTGAAGACACGCCAAGAAGACGTTAATCCAATCAATATAAAATTAGACCCTGACAATTACCATACAATTTTAAACATATATTGCCTTTTTTTTTAATTAACACAAAAGGCTTTACCAAGATGGGGCAGTATTCCTGTCCATTTTAAAATAGGAGAAGAAAATTGAGCCTATTTAATGTGTTCACCCCCCGTAGAAGATCCATGCACAGAGCCCAGAGCTCAAGACCTGTGTCTGGGCTCTTAACCATAGCACGCTCTGCAGCCACCTACACCCATCAGCTCAATTTCATAAGCATAAAATGAAGTGTAAGCAGGTTCAGTGAAATACAGGTCCATCTTCTCACACACTTGAACTAACAATAGAAGTTGCTGACTGCATTTTCCGAGGACACATTTCCTGTCCTTCTGTACGTATTCACGTGGTGATCTTTGGCAATTGCTGTTCTACTTTACTAAAAAGCTGAAATAGAAAAACACACTGTCAAGTACTGTCTGATTTACACTGGGTGAGGTCACGAATGAAGACAAGTTGTGGGTATTGTGGAAAGCAGAGTCTTGAACAGAACAAATGCCAAGGACAAGCATTCTTTAGTTTTTTGAAATCGCTTTTCAAATCATATATAAGGATATGAGTTTGAGTCTCCCTTCTGAATTAAGCTGATATTGCTTTAAAACAGTACTGATGGTTATGATCTTTTTTTAGTGTTTATATGGATGCTGGCTGTATTTTCATTTGTGCTATGCAATTATCTAGTGGTATTAAACACTGCACTCTTAAAATAGTTTGCCATGGATTCACACATAATGTGAACAGCTTAGCTAGTAAATAGATGGAGTTTAAAGTAATCTACATGCAGCTACAAGAAACAGCCATTGCTGTTTGTGTTTTAACACACAGACTCATTGATGGTGTACTTTAATGCACATTACTATTGGCATTCTGCTCCAGTGCAATTAAAGTTCCACTATTAATTTTAATTATTACCAGCCCTGAATTATCTTTCTAAGTGCCGCAGACATTTATAACAAATACACATAGATGGATAGTTCTCTGAAAAAAAAAAAAAATGAGTGGAGCTTTCATAAAAAAGAACAATATTAAAAGGAAGTATGGAAACACTTTTTTGTTATTATTCTATGGGGATGCATGCAACACTTGTCTGGTTAACATACACACCACTTAGTTAAAAGAAAATGTGTAGCAGATACTACACTGCACACTAACAGGTGTGATGCTTTTGTGAGGTGATGTCTGCTAGATTTTTCTTAATAGCAGTAAATAGAAGCAGTAGCTCTTAAATCATTTATGGTGAGCTGAGCAGTCAAGTTTGTGTGGAAAGGTGGAACTGTAACTAAGTGCTAAAGGCTGGTACTTGGCTTCTGTTAATGAGATGTTTTAAAGTGAAGGGGCCAACACTGAAGAAGCCACAAACTGCAAGAGAAGAGAGGAAACAAAGGACAAGGTTAAAAGGGCAGCTTCGGGACTTGCAGGTTAAAAGCAGCTCTTGGTTTTCCCCAGAACGGGATGCGCTCAGTGGGTTGTATATTTGCACTCAGCTCGGGGTGTTTGGAAACCATCTTGAAAAGACAGAAGGGAAACCGCTCCCATGAGCAGTGCACAGAGCTTTGCTGCCCTTGATTTGGATGTGTTTTAATAGTTTCATTCCACGTGAAGCTGTTGTCCTGCAGCAGATGGAGCAAACTAGATCTCTCCAATCCTGTTTGCCTTGTGGAGCTCAGCTGCAGGAGTCTCAGGAGTTGGTCCGTTATCTCTCTTTCCATCTCCTTTTTGCAATTGGGCTCTAATTCTGCATGGAGGCAACCCTAGAGCTCCTGAAAATGATGACAGCTCCAGTGTCTGCAAGTTGTTTACAGACACCCTTCTGCAGTTCTTCCTGATGGAAGGATGGAAACGATGCAACTGCCATCATCATTCCCTTGCTCTGCAACACAAGCCGTGGATAGATTGTCCCTTGAACCCCAGGAAAAAGTCAAGGACTTTTTTTGTTTTGTTTTTGTTTTTAAATAGAGTAAGGAAGCACATGTACTTTTTAACTAGGCTGGTGGTCTAAGAAAATTTTTTAAAAAAGCAACATTGCAAGACTTTTTTTAAAAAAAATCTGCCTGAGTGTTATAAAAAAAAAATGCAGTATCTTCCTTCTAATTACCATGTCAGATAAAACTTCAGCACTTAATTTTGATGATACTGCAAATGTTTAGCTCTGTAGACTACCACTGTAAAATGTCACACATAATTTGATAGCCACTGACAAACTACCTGATCATTTGTTTCATGGTCTAATGCGTAACAATCTTTTTACGAAATTAAAAGAAATCAAGATCCCTAAAAACTGTTTCTTTTATTTGCAGATGCATTATGTGCACTATTGGAAAATAAGAATTGAGTCAGGCCATCTGATTGTGGGTCCTTCTCACTCTGCCCCCAAAATGTTCCCCCAAAGCTATTGATCCTTGAGTCACAGGCTATGTTTCATAGCTTATTTTAAGAGAAGAGTCTTATATCTTCAGAGTGTAATCCTGGCTTTCAAGGTTATCTTTCTGAACCAGTCTGAAAATTATGCTGGTGTTGCAGATATGTCCATCCTTATCTTAGGACTATTTTCCTTTTTTTTTTTTTCACCCTATTTCTTTTTCTTTTTTTTTTTCTGTTTTTTTTTTTCCTTTTTTTTTTCCAATAATTTGTCTTTTATTTCCATTGTATCTTATTAGAGTTTAAATATTGTAATCAGCTCTTCCCTAGTCTGTAGCCGAAAGTGAAGGCAGAGAGAGCTGAGCATGTATGTGTGTTTTGCCTGGTAGGGGGTATGTCTTTTCTGAGCTATGGAGAATGTAGATGTTGTATGCGCAGATTAGCCACAATGGCAGGCATTGGGTTTTAGAGCTTACTTTCTAGTCTGTTATCCTCCTTGGTGAGGTGAAGTGATCCATACTAAAGAGATTTTTCAGCAATATCCTAGCAAATGGCCAAGAAACCAGCTCTTTATTGTTGACAGTTATTTCCCTGGTGGAATGACATCCTGTTTTTATATGACCAAACAACAGGAAGGTGCAAAGTTGGCCTTGTCAGCCACGATACAAGATTTGATTGAACACACAATGATTCTTTCCTCTTATAGGAAATGGTAGTTTAAATGATATAATTTTACTTTTTTTTTAATGTTTGTTATGGTTACAAGACAGAATGGAAGACCGTAAATGTACGATATTTTTACCAAATGTTATTTAAACACATATTTGCATTAGTTTTGTATGAATATGTTCTTTCTGTTAAGGCAGTGTGGGATCCAGCTTTTTTGTGTGGCCTTGCTGCCCTTATTTCTCAGTGGCAGTGGGGCCAGATGAGCAAGTGGTAACTGCTCTCAAGGCTCCTGTGTTATGAACGTACAGCTATCATAGTGTGACTAGAAACATGAGCTTATGCTGTTCATGTATTGCCCTGCACTCTGGCCCATGCAACATTATTGCAGTGCTAGTTATTTACTGGTGAACTGAATATTTCGAGAGCATTGCATAACAACTCTCTTCCATTAATGCCATTATTCTCCATTTGTTCGCATTCAAAATGCTGCAAAGGGCCAATGCGAAATTCTGTGGGGTTTGCCCCATGCCTTGGCCCCATCCTGCACTGAAGGAAAGCAGTTGGTGCAAAGGAGGGTTGTGCTTGGTGGAGGCAGCAGGCGCTGTGAGCGCGGCCAGGGCAAGGCCACCCCGCGGCCCCCTGAGCAGGCTGGGACCCTCCTCTGCTCCCTGCCCCAGCACCTGCCTGTGCTGCCAGCCCGGCCTCTGGCAGGGCGAGGAGGCGCTCGGGTCAAAGGGATGGTGTACGGTTTCCCAGGAGGTGGATGAACTCGAATATCTGGTTCTGTTTAGGTCATGTGATCTCTTCGCTAAAGAGGAGATCAAAGTGCACTTATTTTTGGTGTGAGACTGAAGTAGATTCCTGCAGCTGAACGTCAGCAGAGTATGGGTGATCCCTCTGATCACTGTATTCCCTGTAGCTGTACCAAGACTTCAGTGCCCCTCATTGTACCTTTTGAGAAACAGGCTCTTAGCTATCAAAGCAGTTTTCTATATGAATTTGTTTGCAATCAGCAGGCCCATCTAATTCTCCTGATTTACTTATTAGTTATTTTTTATTTTTGACAGTTGTGTTAGGAATCAAAAGTTATCTCAGCCTCTGAGGCATCCAGCTAGAATAATTGTGAAACAAGTTGATCAACTGACTCATCTAAGCTTGCGCTATAAAATGCGGTTCTGTTCAGCTTAGAATTTAAGCTCTGTCCAGGTGTGGCTGCAGTGGGGAGCCAGGTGACTGCCCTTTGCTCTCTGGCTGGTTCTGTGTTTCTTGCAGTTCTTTATTGAGAAAAAGAACGTTGCTCGCTTCAAGTTAGAAACTTTCTGTCCCTTACCCCCTAACACACTGTAGTTAACTCGTCACTACGCTCATGTTCTAAGGTTTTATTTGTTCATTTTCCACTGCTTCCCTTACTGTGCCATCTTGTGAAGAGGCAAATTAGTGCAGGGTCTTTTACTCTTTGTCACCTCAGCAGCTTTACAATGTGTTAGTGTGACTGGCACATATTCTTATGCTATAGCTACAAAATCTCTACCATAATTGTCTTCATTCATATTCCATTCCATATTTTCATTATTCAAATAATAATTTGCATACTAATGGAGATTTTGTTTTCGTCTCTTTCCAGAAGCATCTATCTTAGCCTTCAGCCCGTACATATTATAATAGAAGGTCTACTTAGTTTGTAGATTTTTTTTTTTTGTTAATAACTGATGTTGGCAATCAGCAAGCAGTGTGCTTCATAAAATCCCATGTGAGAAATGGTGAATACGGCAGCATCCCTACTATTTGGAGTGGAATAGGAGTGGTACAAGCTAAAGCTTTGATAAGTTTAGTTTTGATGGCAGAACCACTAATTTTCTCCCAGTTATTTTCCCTGGTAATTCTCCTTTTGAGGGGCCTGACCTGATGTACTACTGGGTCAGCAGGAAAATGCCCACAATGATGTAAGCACTTGGGAGTGCTCTAATGCTTCCAGAGGAGTTGGGGTGCTCTGCACGTTAGGGCTACACTCTTAGGCTTTCTTTATACGTCTCAAAACTTGATGTTCACGTAGCATTCAGGCCTATTCTGGGCTTCCAGATTCCCTGAATAATGCAGGTAGACCTTCCCTTGACCTTCATGCAGAATCCAAAGACACATCCATTTTCTCAGCGTTAATTTGGAAATAATAAGTTATTTGGATCTCTGTTTGAAATCGGTCAGACCAGTTGACCTCCAATGGTCCTTTCCAGCCTAAATCATTTCTGGCTAGCGAGGTCTGGGTGGAGAGTAATAGCACTGTGCTGTCAGGTATCCAGCAACTCTTGGTTCAAGTGGCCATGAGCGAGAGGCCCAAAGTCACGTTCCTGCTCTGCTTCATTCACAAAAACGTGAATCCTTATTATTACTCCCCTGTGTTAACCAAGGAACTAATAGGTATTCTGGAGAAGGGTGGACTCTCCATGTGTCTTCTTTTGGAGATTCTTACTTGAATATACTTTGAGAAACAGCCAGCTGGACGCTGACTCCATAGGTTAGTGCACTGGCCTACAGATGTAAAAGCCTGGGCTAATAAATCTCTTCATGCAGTGTAGACAGGAAAGAATACAGAATAGTTTCCAGGTTGTTATGCTTACCTGGGACTTCATCCCCATGTGTCAAACAGGGATTTGACTATAACCTTCAGAGCCGCTTACTGGACTAGTGGGTATGTTGTCACGTCTCAGGGCTTCAGTAGGTTTTTAGCTCTTGCGGCAGTGTTGACATTTCCTCAGTTAACTGCATACCAACATTAGAAACATATTTACATGCAGGCTTCAGCAGTAGCCAGCTTCAACCAAAGGGATGCCAGCAGGCCCTGGATGGAGCTAAAAGGTGTATGTTTGCAAATTTGGCCCCTGTCCCGACTGTAGTCAGATGACAGAGGCTCAATTCTGTGTATATTTTTCCCAGGAAAATCTTGCTCTGCAATGAATGTCAGGAGTCTTTCTTCTATAAATACTGTTACAGAGGCCCAAATGAGTTTTTTAGCTAGTGCTGAACATCATCTGCCTTTTAAGTACTGAGTAAATACTAGAATCTTTATTCTACCTATTTATCCTACTGTATGTCAGAACACTTTCCTATAACATTATAAGTAAAATACACATAATTGATATAGAACTATAGAACCTTCCCCCAAAATTCTATTAATGTAATGAACTTTCTGTTGCAAAGGAAAAATACTTTTTGTCTCTGTGGTGGAAAAGTAAAATATTTCATTTCACTGTCCAGTTCAAATTATGCACTTAAAATCATAAATCAATAGACTAGTTTATAGAGAACCTTCCGAAATATTTTTAAAGGCCTTTTTTTTTTTTTACTAGAATAAAAAGGAATAGCTATGAAAAAATAGCTCCATTCCATTTTGTTCATAGTTAATATAAATGGAATTAACATAGGCGAATCTGGATCAGCTCCAAAGAAAGATTACGTGGCAGTGGACCCAATGCTGAAGTCAGGCTTTTTTTTGTTATTTATTTTGGTGGATACAGGATGTTACGGCCAAGTAGGACAGTGAAAAAAATGATGTTATTTCTGTTATTTCTATTAGCACCATATTGATGTTTCTTTCATTTCATTTCAAATTCCTTTCCTTGCCCTGTGGATTTTCTCACAGAAGAAATGATTGGACTGAGATTTTTAAGCAACCTCCTAATGGACCAGTCATGAAACTCAAAGCTTTATAGCTAAACTAGTTATTTTCAGAATATGCCATTAAATACCTACGTATGATGAGTGTTCTGAGAAAATGACCTGGATATTGTTGCACTACGGGGTATCTATGGCATTGTTTTCCTCGCTGTGAGGAGAACCCACATGGTCCTTTTAGATAATTGGCTTGCTGTTTTTTTCACACTAATTAAAGGGAAAACATTTTGAAGCAAAGTCAGTCACTCTTCATTGGCAAGATGCCATACTGAGTCGTAGAGGGAGAGATTCATTCACAGCTCTCTCTACAGCGTATGCTGTGTAGTAGTTCACTGTGAGGCGCATGCAAGAAGATTACTGAAAAAGGGACAATTCAGGGACGATAAAAGCAACAGCGATAATATACCAATAAAATCAACATTATGATCTGAACGTGCAGCTGTAATTATTTTCCTTTAAAGAGGGTGAGAGAAAGGGAGAAGTATAAAAAGGAAAAACGATTTTCATTGCCAGCAGCCTGGGTAGCAGAATGCCTGCCACCTCCTCTTTTCCTCTTGCATCCACACATCAAACAATTGCATTAGCACTTCTGCTGCCTTTCTTCTCCCACCCTCTTTTTTCACACTATTTAAGAGCTAAAGCAGAGTAGTGTTGATAGTTGAGCCTAACAGCAAGTTTTGTTTGAATACAACGTACACTATCATTGCTCCATTGCACTAATGTTGCTCCAAAGTGCACTATCATAACTCCATTGCTACTTTTGTTAAAATTACTGGGACTTTTGCCATCCATTTCAGTGGATACTACTTTGTGTTCTTTGCTAATACTAATTAACAAAATGTATAGATTTGCTCATGAACTTCCATAGTTCACTGTTTTTTTTTTTTTTTTTTACTGAGTCAGTCTATCTTCTATAAGATTAAATTTTTCTTTCCTTAGTGGTTTTGTATAATGCAGACAGTCAAAAGTAATAATGTCTAAATAAAATCTTTGGTCATCAACTGTTATTTTCAGAGGTCTTACATTTTATAAAATAAATATTTCATTTAGATTCATAGAAAAGGGTTGTCTTAAAGAGCACATACACTGAGGATGGAATTTTTCCAGAGGTCTGTGGTAATTAGTATCCCTAACTCTCCTATACTATTTGGAATATCTCAGACTTAGTTATGCCTCAAAGTCTTCACTAAAGACCTGAAACTGCTGTGTTAAAAACTGTACCAACACAGAATGAGTGACAATCTCTGCCTGAAAAAATCCTATGTATAATCACTTCAAAAATAGGATCAACTTCTTTAAAGAAAAGAAATCACAAGTTTGCGTAACAATGCCTTCTTTCATCACTATGGCATAAATATTAAAGTTTGAGGTTGTTTTGGCTTGTCCTAATGTGTATATATAAGTGATTACTTAATGAATGGAAATATCTAATAAGTATTTCTCAAAGCATAATTCAGTATCTTGGAATTAATTAACAGACATGATTCCGGAGGTTTGATGGCACTTTTACAAATGTTATAGAATTTTTTTGAAGACAGAAACATTTAGGAATATAAATCTATGCTCTTTGTTGAGACATAACTTACCGTTGCCCTTGGGAGGGAAAGACATTCTACATTTTATGTATGTTGATGAACATATATTTAGTATATACTGGCATATTTTACACTTTACAACACTTAGTTTTTCGTTTTCTTTTGTTATTTAATATCCATTACAAAGGCAACTAATTATCTAGAATCTAGGCATAGATGAGGTAAATGCAAAAAATCTTTGAAAATTAAATGTAGCTGATAACAAAGATGTGTGTGTTTTTTCATCACTACTCCATACATGTATCTCAGCAGAAGTCTATTTATTATTGATATATGATTCAAAGGTTGTCATGATAAATATAAAAATCTAGTCAGAGGAAGAGCTAATAGGGATATAAAAGTCAGAAAATGTTGTGACACATGAATTATTGCTGCTGTTCATCAGTGATATAGCTTCTGCATTTTGAACAGCTTCTGTTATCGATTTAGTTGTGGACTCTGAACTGGAAATGTTTGAGTCCTGCTGAACTCCAGAATTTTCTGGTCCTTTTTTACCCACATGTTCTGTGCTGCTGTATTTTCTACTGCTGTTGAGATCCACACTATTAAAAATTAGGCTGTTTAATACCAGTTATCATATTTATGTAATGACGAATGACACATAATTAAATTGTACAGGATGACGTTAACATATCTGGTGCTATTCCCCAGCTATTTAAACTGTATGTCAGCTGGGAAAGAAACTTTCACAGCAAAATAGCAGTGGCCCAATAGAGAGAGTGAATACCTTGTTCTGGAACACCTCTCTGTAGTCACTGCTTGTCTGTGGGTGCTGATTTGGGTGCTGGGTGCTGTCCTTGGCTCACCCCTTGTCATAGCTCTTCTCTTCTGGATGCCTGTTCTCTTGCAGAGGTATGTGCCTCAAGGACCTGAGCCAAAACATGTGCTTAGTCAGAAATTGAGTTCAGGAGGAAATACTGAGCATTTCTATATTTGGGGAAATGTGCTGGTTTTTTTGGTACTAACTGTGATAGTGCTATACATCATGGGTGTTTGTGATGCTAATAATACTGTGTAATAATACAGTACATAGTGCAGTAATCCTCCTCTAGGATATGAGCCAAAGCCCTCTGAATTCGGTAAGAAGACTAGATTTCCAGCCTTTAGCAGCAGACGTTAATCAGAATCATTATACAGTTTTCAAGGACTGCCCATCTCCAAGTCCAGCAGAGCATGCTATCTAGAAGATTTTTGGAAGCTGACTTTAAAATGAGATTTCTGAATGAAGAAAACTCTTCCATGTAAACTAAACGTGAAGCTAGGCACAATAGACATCAATGTGAAAATAAGCAGTTTTAGCACGTCTTCACATCTCTGATTGCACATTGTTAGAGCATGAAAGAGAATTTGTGGTTTTATGCTTTTTTTTCTATGGGGCCCCGTGATCTCGTAAGCCAGGGCAATGCCTGATGAGGCAAAGGTGCCCCTGCTACAATAGCAGTCTGAAGTGAAATGCAAGACATTTAATCTCTTGTAGATTTGATACAAATCTGGAAATTTCTGTGTGAATAATGCTGTAGGAAACCTGTTTCTCACCGATGCATCTTCTTTAGACTGTAGGTAATAGCAAATAAAAAGTAGGAGCAGTGCTGTGGAAAAAGCAACAGGGCTGGATTCAGAAAACTTCCTTCTAACTCCAGCTTGGTGAGGGGCTTCCAAAGAGAGATTGGCACTTCATTTAATTCTAAATGTCCACTCTCCAACTCCACGCACAGATATGGCACAGTAATATATTCGGAATGTTCAGATACTCTGTGTTATGATAGTCCATGAACAATCTGTCTCCAGGATTAAGAAAAAAATCAAAAATTCAAGTTGATAGTAAAGCTAAATGCTTTAGTTATGGCTTGATTTGTTTTTATTTTTCTATAGGCATCCAGGTGCTGCCACAGTGTTTTTTATTTTTTTTTTTTGGACAGACATGACTGCTAAAGACCTCGAGACTACAGTGATTTTTCCTCTATTTGATGAAAAATGCTCTCTGAAAAAAATGCACTAGTGATTGTCTATGGACTGCTTTCCAAACTTTTATACTTGTCAGTCTAACTGCTCTGTGGGCACATACAAAGACAACCCCTATAGGGGACTGAAAATTGGGTATGTATTTTTAGTGTGTTTTCCAAGTAGACTTTTGCTGCTGAAGATCTAACTTCAGAAAGACTGTTTGAAGAATATCAGTGCCCAGGTGACCTTATACGTATATTTTTGGTTGTTGCTAGGACAAAATTTATAGATTGTATCAACTAGGTGCCAGCTGAATAAAATAAGAACTCTTCTCCTGGTTTTGGCATTAATTCTTACTCTTTAACCAATCTTTACAAGTCAATCCGGATGTTCTTTTTTAGATGATGTTTTTAAAATGATTTTTATATGATTTTTAATGTTGACAAACAAAAAAAAAGTAAAGAAGCAACCATGTTTTTCTTTTGTGAGAGTCAGTACAGATGAACAAGCATTTTGTGGGGAAAGGTTTGATCTATAGTAGCAGCGGTGCTGGAAAGCTGGCATTGCTCTACCTGGTTAATGCTATAGAGCGCAATCTGCGATGTGGAGAGCCTGTAGTAGTTGTCAAGGTACATTTTGAGACTCTGTCTCTGGGAAGACAGAAATTACAGGCTGCTGGAAGTCTAATTTGCTCATTAGCTTGTCTTTTGGGTGTTACGCTGCATAAAATATACACTTTATGCATGTTCTCATGTAGTAATATATATGCTGGCACAGGATACAGCCTCTATGCCTGGATGCTGGCATCCTACATGTCTCTGCATACCCTCAGACGAGGTCTACCTCTTTATCTAGCATGTGGTCTTTTGTCTGCCAAGTTGCTGCTTACTAAATACTAAGAAACTTTGATAATTCCCAGCTCATTGAACAACTTGAGGCGTATTTAGGCCTAAGGCAAGTCTAATTAATGAGAGTTAAATGCAGAATTTGCTCAGACCCCCAGGTTCAATAGTACAGCACAAAGCTCCTGCTGTGATGATACATTAGAGTCACAGATATGATAAAATGAGGCATATATTATTCTTTTATAATCCTCTATTTTCTGCTACTGAACACCAGTTTCAGACTGTTTTCAATGCTAATATTTGGTATGTTTCAAATAGAGAGTCAGTATTCCCTTCTAGCGGGTTTCCTTCCTATTCACATATTGTACAATGGATAAATAACAATGTGAAAAGAATGCTTGTCAATTCCAATTTTGCCCAACATGTAAATGTAATAAAAATGAACTTTTAAAAATCCCTAGACAAACCAAAATATTTCCCCAATTTAGGTACAAAGAATAGACAAGGCTGAACAGACAATTATAAACAAATAAACCTTGGTAGCCTGGAGAACAAAATATTTTGACACGGGGATTCTCAAAGGAAAACAGATCCAACTGAAACGTAGAAATGATTTTATACAGACTTCTGGTGGCCAAATTAAAATGAATGCAAACACACCAGGCCTGAACTGGATACTTTAATTAAGCTACTCTTTGTAAAATTACAGGGCCCAAGTCCTTTAGAGCTTCAGATTTCCATATCCATGGAGTTTTAAGGTATAAAATGAGGAGTTTGCTTGCTTACTCAGAAACTGAATCTCAGCCTGGTTGTGTAGAGTTTTTACTCTGCGAAGTATCTGAGTTTATTTTTAAATTTATCAGTGTAACATGGGAAGGAATATAGTTTCTCTTAGACAATGATGTCTTCACCAGTTAGGGCAGATTTCTATATGAAAATGTAAATAAATTATGTCACAAAGCTGCTTTATGTGAATATTAAAGCTCATAAGATTTTTACTCTTACCGTAAAGGTATAAAGTATGCAACTGCACATGTATACATGTATGTATAGCATGGGGGATGATACTACCTAAAGAAATGTATTTGCAAATTTTGGTTTGGATTATGTTGAAAAGAAATGTTTTTCCCTTTACTGCTTTCCTGTAGTATAGTTGTACATTCAGTGATATCACAATTTCAGACTCAGTCCTTCTATTTCAGGGAAAAGAAATCAAAGCTTGCTTCTGATGGATTGAAAAATTGAACAACTTTCCTTCCTTTTTTTTCCCTACCCACTCAATTTTTAAGTGACTACTTTGGAACTGGTATACAATGCATGATAACAATATCTGTTAATTGTTTAAAGATATTGGGTAAAAGAAATTAAAAAAAAAAACAACAAAATAAAATAAAGTGGACATTTTTATCAGATAAGGAGTATAGAAAGTGTATGGGAACTACTTCCTTTTTAATGTTAAATGGGGATTTTTCATCTAAGTTAAATTAATGGCAGATATCTCATTGCAGAGCCAGTTTAAAGAAAATGCCTCTCTGTTCAGTTTAGTAAAGTAAATTTTGGGAGTGCAAAGAGCACTTGTCTCTATGAGTGAATGGAAGTGTATTTTACATTTCCAGTTGTAATTGTTCTTTCTGAGCTTACTACTGAAGGTGGTTATCTTGTTAAAAAGCAGTGTCATTTGTACCATTGACACTGCAGGAGCCCACTGACAGAGACTCTAAATCAATTTATGCCTGCTTAAAAGCAGGGGACAATTCATGAACATTAATTTAAAAAATGTTTTAAATTACTTTTTTTTTTATCATCAACTAGAGTGGCCTTTAACCTCCTTTGCTGGGTTTTTAATATTAGCATCCTACACTTTTAACAGACTGACTGGTTCCCATGACAGTATTTATTTAGGACGTTGCATACACATGGCACTACGCAGCAAGTGGGACATCACTCAATCCTTGCTCCAGAGATGTAAGTGGATATGATCCCAGGCAACATAAAACCAATACATATTGATTAGTGTTACAGTGCTGCACTAAACAGCTGTTTCTTGAAAGAAGTGTGGAGGCTATTTGGTACAGGGGGCCTCCTGTATATTCTCACATGACGGCAGAAAAGGTAACCTGGCTTGACTGAGCCAAGTGCTGCATGGGATCTGTGGGGCAGAACCCCCAAGTGCTAGTGTGGTCCTGGCTTAGATTCTATTACTGGAGAATAACCATTAGTGAAGGCGATACGGCTCCCCTTTACCTCTCAGGATGCTCAGAGGTATCCCAGGGCCAGTGTGTGATCATTTCCCTGTCCTGAATTTCTAAGTCGCCACATGGTATGTTGAGTTGTTCTTGCCAACTTGTCTCTTTAAAGGTTCATAAAATGCACCTGCAAAACAGACATGAATCTATCGTTACCCCTACGAATTTTTTTATAGGAAGGGCCAGCTCAAAACTGCATGTGTTCAGATCACTCATGCACACGGTCACTGACTGTCCCATCTCTTGAATACAGAAGACTAGCACTTATTTCTGTGTCTTGCCTCAGGAATAAAGAACTGCACTCCTACGTACAGGGCTGGGGCCTTGCAAAGTTTACACAGGGATGCACACACAGCCCTGATGGACACTGCTGTTCAAACTGGTTTGTTCCTGCTGTTTGTGCCTAAGCTCCCTCTGTACCTACCTCTGCGTGGGTCCACACTGTCTTGTGAAAAGACAAAAAATGAAAAACTCCAACCCTCTTATTAGCAATGAAGCAGCAGCAAGCGTGGAGGTTCATGTGAAATCAGGCATTTTGGTCAGGAAACAAGGAATGAAAAAAGACAGCAGAAACTGAAAGAGCAGAAAGGCAATATGAGGGAACTAGACACATCAGTTGTAGTGACTGTCAGTAGGTTTGTTTGTCAGTTGGTGAGAATGTCTTGTTCCTGGTGAATCTGCATATCTCTGAATCTGGAATTTTCTCTTCGGGCTTGGTTCTGCTGGTAAAATAACCTCACGGCCTAGTAACCTGTTATACAGAGAGGCTTTCTGCTGAAGTCACTAAGGCCACACCATTAGGAAACTGGTGGAAGAAGAGAAGCAGGTTACGTGTGCTTGGTAAGATGCAGGGTGTGGTGACCACATGGGTTCCTCCTCCCGTAGCTGTCTGCTTGTGTCTCAGCAAGCAACCTACTTTAACAAGGGCAGCTTGAAGTTTAAACATATTACAACAGGGACTTTTCCCCCTTATTCACTAGAATGCAATTTAGTGTTCAGAAAGCTGCCATTATTCTGCACAACCTCTCGCTCCTGGCTGTTGTTCTTCTGCCTGTGTCACGGTGCTGATCAAAGGCTTGCCAGCTTCACTGGAAGCATCACTTGTGAGCGTGTCTGGAAGTGCTGCTTAATCACAGGGGCTCACCTTTCAGGGCCACAGCAGACAGGAGAGCTTATAGAAACGTGCTGCAGAGTCGGAGTTAACCATTAAGATCCTCTGAGAATCTCTTGCTGAAGCCAGGAACGAGGAGGGGGAGAGACCATGTGGGAAGGGCATGCAAGACTTAGGAGAAACCTGATTCAGCAAAACACTTATTCTTCTGCCTTTAACTTCAAGGCTGTATGAGTTTAATGGAGAGGCTAAACAGACACAGAGTTTGTTATGAGAAAAATCTTAGCCTTCATCAAGATTACTCATGCACACAGGGTTAAGTACATGCTTAAATGCTTTGCTGACTTGGGTATTGGCTTTCAATAAAACTACCTGTCTACTGCATTTTCTTGTTTGCTAGGCATGACTGGGGAAGACACATTTAATAAGAAGAAACTTTTATTTAGATGGTGCCACATAAGGTTTTTCAGTCTCATTAATGTGTAACATGCAATAGCATGAAGAAGTCTTTCTATTCAGGTGGCATCGCAATGGTGGTACTGTGTGCTATTCATTTCCCGCACAGCTTACTATAGAACATGTGACCTGACTTAGGTTTGTCATCAACCACAAGAAGAAACAGTAAGATTGCAGAGGCGCCTTTAGTTTTGGTCATTCCATTTCACAGAACCTAAGACTGACTGACACATTTATATACAATTACATTTGGTGAACTAACTTTATTTTTAATTTTATGTTTGCTAAATAAATGTTTTTAATCCTTCAGTTTCCTGACACTTTCACATCAAGTCTGACAGACACAACTTGTGTATCCTCCTGCAATTCTTATTTAGAATTTCAATAGAAATCAGCCGTATAGCAATTTGGCTGTAGCTGCATATGTTTATGCAGATACAGAATTTACTCCAAATTCTGCAAAGCTCTAACTGATTTTGCCCCAATCCGCACTTCAGTGAGACAAAAAATAAAAAATTCTTTTAGAGTTAGAAATTCTTCAGTTTCAGAATGTGTGATGACATTAGAAAAGGAAGAACACAGTTTGTTCCCACAAAGGCTTGAGTTTGCAAAGTAAATGGGATTCTTAGGTGCATAGTTATGCATGTTATTTTTTGTAACATGAGGGCACAGAGTTCACACATATTTGCAGTCTTTCACCCTTGGGAATAATTGTTCATATGATTTTCAAGTATATACAGTCAAGTGAGGTCTCTTCTAGGGCAAAATAGTTCACTTTGATAAGGGAGGCAGGAATGATCCTGTATAAATTGGTAATCCCCCCACAGTATAAAAATTCAATCACATCTCTTAGATGTTAGTTGCACCAAACACTGTTATTTCTCTGCTTTCAATGTGAATTGAATCGGCAACTTCATTCATTACATGAAATAGTGTGCAATTGACCCCTGCCCTGAGCCAATCTTCCAGGGGAACCAATCCTGCATTTACACCGGCGCATTTGAGATCTCCCCTTTGCTATGGCTTCTGCAGTTTAAATTCTGCTCCCTTTCCCCTCTTGAAGCACGACCACGAGCCTGGATTGTGATAGGTTCGCAAGAGCAATGGAGAAATAATTACTAAACGCGTCGCTGAAAAAGAGGATGAGGAAGTGAAATCAGACTATTCCATAACCCTACGGGAAAGAGAGAAAAAAAAAATCCTCGAGCAGATGGGGAGCGCAGACACACGCGGGCAGAGCTGAACTCGGGCTTTCCCCCCGCCAAGGCTTGGCTGCTCGCTCCGCTTCGGGGGCTCCAGGGGCAGCTCCCGAGGCCGGCGCTGCCCCGGGGCCGCCGCGGCTCGGCGTGGGGGGGTGTCGGCCAGCAGATGGCAACACGCGCCCGGGCACGGGGGACACGCAGGGAAACGCCCGCTCTCCCCTCCCTTCCCCTCCGAAACACGGCACGCGCCCCCCGCGCGCACGCACCCCGCACACGCAGATCCCCCCCCCGCCTCATCGCTCCGCACCGCCCGTAGGCACCGCCGCGCCGCGCACACAACCCGCCGTACGCGACACACACGCGCGCGCCGAAGCGCCGCCCCGGCCCGCCCCCGCCCGCTGCCTCGCTCCCTCCGCACCGCCAATCCGCCCGCCCGCTCGCCGCCGCGCTCGCACTCACACACACACACACATACGCGCGGGCACAACATGCCTGCCCGCCCGCCCGCCTGACCGACCTGGCCGCCGCTGCTCCGGCAGGATTATTCACCCCGCGCCCAGGGCGCCGCGGGCTTGCGGGGAGCAGCCCAGGCAGCGCGCGGAGGTGGCGGCGCCTCAGGGGGGCCCGGAGGCGTCCCAGCCCCCGCCGCGGATCGCTGGAGAAGCCCCCGGCCAGGTACTGCGTACCCGCGTTCCACCGGCCCTGCCG
>JAUBNY010000301.1:2682516-2709709 GCA_032275445.1 Crypturellus soui | reverse complement strand
GCAGCTCCGCGCTGATCCCCGGCAGCCGCGCTGCGCTGCGCTGCGCTGCGCTGCCCGGGATTAGAGATCGGCGCGGGGGAAGGAGGCGGGGGTGGCACCGGCACAAACCGCTTTGTGGCCGGGCGGGCGGGCGGCGGCGCCGCGGCCGCAGGTGTCACCCGGGGCTACCCCGGCCCGGCCCACGGCGCCGCCGCCGCAGCGCTGGGGAGGGAGGCCCCGAGGACGCTGCGGGCTCGCCGGGGCCTGGCTGCGGCTGGGCATGCCGAGGGGAGCCAGTGCTGCAGCTCCTGCCTTCCTGCTGCAGGTAATGGGGGGGAAATGCACGTATTCCTGTCCTTTCTCCTGTTAAGGACTCTGCAGTTAACCTGGGAGGCTGGCAGGGTTGTCGGAGGTATGTGGATGGGCAGGGCTGGAGTACTGGGTGGTGATGGGTACGTATATCCTTCACATGCGGTTGGATTTGGAGGCAGGAGCTGGACGATGCTGCCAGGCTTTTCCAAAAAAATGTTCGGGACACTTAAAAGGGTGGAGCAGATGGAGATGGTGCTGCTTATTGTGCAAGAGGTTTGTGGAAAGCTAATCCTTTTTTCCTCATAGTGTTACATTGTTTCCCCTGGCTGGAAGAGGTGATGTTTGACTTCTCTGCAAGGAAGGGAAAGTTGCAAAGAGTTGCCTTGCTTAGGAACCCGGTGGTTCTGTTTTCCCATGCAGAAGGGAGCCCCTTTTGCAATGTGGCATCTGTCTCCTCTGAGATTGTCAGTAAGCATCTCGGCACAGAGAGAAATTGCGGTAAACTTATTTTCTTTTTGTGCACCTTTATAGTTGATGTAACTAAAACGGAGGCTTGAAAAAATCTCTTCTCATCTTTCTTATCCTTTTCTATGCCAGATGTGTTTTTCTATCACATATATATTGCACTTGAAGTGCTAAGCTCTCAAGGGGCAAGGAGCGGGGGGGAGGATATGAGGCAAGGTCTACTAGTTACTTCAAACAGTTCTTCTTGCTCATGCTTAAAAAGGGGAGAAAGGAACATGCCGTAAAAGCAGCTGAGGAATATATAAAAGTGAAATATTAATGAAGTGAAAAAGCTTCAATAGCAAAGACATCGCGCCTAACCATTCAGCAAGATTCTTGTCCTCTTCACAGCTCCTTGTTGCATGCAACTGTGTCTCTGTAGTATAAATGCAATTATTAAAAAGGGCAGCAAGATTTGTTAATATCTAGCTAGAAGAAATAATAATACACAGACACATTTTGCATTGGTGATCTACTCCACAGGGACTTGCCTTACCCTTCATTTCAGAGGCTGTGGTAGGACTGAGGTTTATTGCAAAAACCCTAAAAAAATTTCAAGTATGTTTTCATAGAAATGGAAATGCTAAGGCCTGATTCGGTCCTGGAATAGGCCAGAGGAAGGATTGGCCTTGGAAAGGTGTCTTAAAGATGTGATGATGACTCTGGTTATCCCAAAGTTATTTTTCTTTTCTAGTATCCCAAGTTGAGAACATCATTCCCTAAGCAGGCATCACAGCCTCAGGGGAAGGCAATGCACGACTGTCCAAGATGTGCTGGAAGTGTGTGCCTAACAGATGGGGAATGCAGATCTGAGTTCCTTTACCCACAGGAATCCACAGCACAGGGTCCCTGTGGTGCTTTGGTTTGCTGTTGTAACCTGAACTTCTGCCTTCTTGTTTGCTTCTCACTGCATGAGCAAATATACCCGCTGAAAAACAGTGGCAAATTTGGGACCTCTGCTCTTGTAAAGGCTGCCTGGATCTTGGCAGTTGACCACTGGAAAATGGACAGAGATGGGGCAGATGTCAATTTACTGCTTTTATGCTTTCCTTGCATTCAGTTTTCAGTCATTTTTTTTTAAAGAAACCTTGTCTATGTGTTGCCAGGATGTTCCTGTACTTTTCTTTAACTTCTTCAGAAAAGTTTGATAAAAATGGAATCTACCTGATACAACTTTGAAATTGGAGACAGTAACTTAGGTATTTTCTCATAAAGACTGACCCAGATTTTGTTGAGGCTTGTGAAAGTTTGGAAGATTTTCACCACCTTGACTTGGAGGGAAACTGGATAGCACTGGGTGGTTAAATCTGTTAGTCACAGTAGGTGCTGAGGAAGAGTTGTCCTTTATTCCCAGGTCGGCATATGGTTGTGCAATAGTGTTGAGCTCTCATGTCGCACAAGTTGTGTGCGCGCTGGAATTTCGCTTTTCTGACTCAAACCTAGTGTCCAGCATCAGCCTTTCAGCTAACAGCTGAACACTGAATAACTTGTGATAAACTTGCAGTGTTTTTAGTTTGCTAGATGACTGGTTTTATAGAAGAGACATGGAGATGTTGCTTCATCTGCGCAAATTACTACTGATTGGTTAAGGCTTATGGAAGTGAGTGAGGCTATGTTGGGTTAGTCCTTCTGGAGTAGTTGAAAGGTCAGAATTGAGTAAGGTCAATGTACAGTTTTAAAATATCATTGTAAACTGCAGAACTGTAAGTGTCTCAGAAGAGTATTTTGTTAAAATAAGCTTTTTGGTACATTTTGAAAATCACCAGAATCTGCAAATTCCCTGGGCATCACATTTTCATGGAGTTTTAGTTGCTGGATTGTCTACTCCTGTCATTGTGCTTCAGGTGATGTTCTAAGTAAGATGGCTGTGTATTTACCAGACTTTGGAGAAGAGAAATGCTAAGAAAGTAAGGAATGTAAACTGTGTGGTATTTTTTTCTGGGGTTACTTCATCTGATACATTACTCTTACTAACTTTTGTGTATTGGTGCAAGTATTGATGGAAAGGGAGCCTTATAAATGCTTCAGGTTACAAATTGGTAAGAGCTGTACATTTTGTTTTTGGAAGAATAAGCAGAAGTAAGCAAAACTGAAATATATCCTGGATCTTGTACAAATTAGATGGACTTAAAAAAATTAGTGCCTCATGTTTCCACTCTGCAGGAAGTTGTGCTGAAATGGTGAAGGGATCAGTCACAGAGGAGAAAATTAGTTGTGTGTGTGTATATACATATATAAAATTTATAACAGCAGATGAGAACTGGATTTGTAATTTGAGAAATAGTTGTGCAGCTTCATCAGTTGATCATTAGATTTCTTTGGAGGTTTTCTACAATGATAGTAAACTTTTATCTTGGTCAAGTTGCTATATTTTTGCATAAGACTTTAGCTACTGAATGTATTTTATGCATCATTTTGTAAAATACATTATACCCAAACACTTAAAATAGTACATGCAGCATAAACTGTAAAATTTCATGCATATTTGTATACTACAGCAAGGACCTATACCTTGAAGATAATGGAAGGTGCGGCCATATATTTTGCATGCAATTCCATTAAAAACCTGCATGGCTTTTCACTAGGTAAATGTGTAGCTATTTTTATTTGCTACTTTTTGACTTGCTGTCAGTGTGCTACTGGCAGGGTGTAGCACTCAGATAATATCAAGTCTCAGACTCTATGATTGAGTACTGCTGTATGGTGTCTTCATTGTATGGCAACAAAATGTTTGTGCTTTGCAGAGAGGCTCTGGCTTTTATCTGAAATGCGATCTGCCTTATAGATGTATGAAAAATATGAGGCTAGTGTGAGAGAAGGGAAACCCCAGGCAAGGGAAACAATAAATGCAGGAAAATCTTGGATGTGAAAATGCAAGACATTTTCAAAATATCAATATTATAGTCTGTTGTATATGTTTTTAATTCTACATAAAAAGACTACAATGAAAAAGATACTGAATATATTTTTGAGATGCATGATAAGATCTGGATAATGATGTTTCCATATCTGTGTGAAAAGAGGTGTTTCTGAAGTTCTCTATCTCTAAATGTACTAAGCTGCCCATAAGTGGTACTATTCTTTTTTTTGCCCTAATTATTGCTATGAGAACCCCTATGAGTTCTGAAGTATGTATATGGAATTATTTTCTTACTTTTCAGATAAAAAATTGAACCAATGATTGGGTTGAAATTGTTAAAGTTGAGAGAAGACCACGTATCCCAACTTTCTCAGTACTGTCCTAATGACTCGACCGTATTGCTGTGGTGTTTTTTGATAATTTGGCACAGAGGGGGAAACTTCCAATAGATCCTGCTGCAGGATTTATGCATATAGTTATGCATCATTTTCTCTGTTAAGATTAATTATTATCAGATTTTCTTTTTCTTTTTTTTTTTTTTTTTTAGTCTAGGAGACAAGTCCTTTCCTCAGTCTTGTTTTGTTGTTAGGTTTGAGAGAGAGCAGCCACTTTTGGAATGTAATGACACTTCTACATTATTTAAGAAAATACTTAATTTTTTATAATGCTGTATGCTAACAGGAATTTGAGATGCTCCACTCAGTAATACTTCTGAGGGCCACAACTGCCTTCCTGTGTGAAGAACCAGTTGTGACAGACTAGTAGGAAGCTTTAAAAATACTTTTTGCCCGTATGTTCTGTAGTGCAAATCACTGCTTCTGAAAATATATTGATTCTAGTGCACTTACAGCTTTGGCTTTCTTCTTTCCCATTTTCCTTCTTTCTCTGTTGCTTTTGGGCCTTTTTTCTCCTCTTGATTTGATGCACCATCTTAATGTGATCTTTTCAAATGTTTTAGTGGGAAAATATCAGCTCTTAAGTGATGTGCCAATATTGTATAGCACAATGTGATTTAGATTTAGCTGAGAGTGCAGAAATGCTCAAAACTTTCCTCATTTAGATATTGTATATTATGTTATAATTTGAGGCAGAGCATCTGAGGCAATGATACCAATGCAAATGTGATCTTCTAATGGTGTTAGCATAAAGGTTCTTTTTTTTTTTTTTTTTTAAATCTTGCTATTTTATAGAATATGGTGTGCTAAAGTGATTATGGCAGGCTTTGTTCCCTCTCTAAGTAACCAAATAACAGAAGTTTGGAAAGCCTTTGAATTGTGCTCTGTGTCCTGAGTAGGACCTAGCTTTTCAGTGCCTTGTAGCTGTGCTAAGTATGCAACTCAAGTGTTCAGCTGTCCTGTTGCGCGTTGTGTTGGTGTATCCCATAGCATTTTTTTACTGTATGACTGGTGGATGGAAAGGAGAAAAGTCAAGTCAGTTTTGTCCATATCAGCCAGTACTGGAACTGCTACAGGTATGGATGTAGATATCTTCTCTGATGTTTTTGCCATTTTCTAATGTGAAAATGGAGGTACAAGCAATATGATGTGCAAATGTGATGGTAGGTGATGTACTTGCTCTGAATAGCAAAATAATATGGTTTGGTTTTGCGTTTTATGTCGATTCTCTAGTGTCCTTTAGCTAGTTGGTGCAGTAATTATGGTGTGGATAAGAAATTCAGTCATCCTTTTTTTTAGTGTTTTGAATCCAGTTTTTTATATATAAATAGTGAGGTTTTTGAGATATTTTAGACGCATAAGGCAGTAGCAAAATTGCTATGGATTTGAATGAGACCTTGATTTTTACCCTTCAGTAATAATTTTCTGTCAGTTCTTTTTAAGTTAGTGTGCTTCTTACAACATTTATTTTTTTTCATGGTCTCCTTTTTCAAAGGTTATTGAGCTTGCCTTGTTCTCATAGTTTTCATTAGATCATTGAACACTCAGTACTGCTAAAAATTGCCATCAAAAGTTTCTTAAAATGTGTTGAGAGTGCAGAACAATAAGAACAGGATTTTCAGAGTGGGCACAAAATTGCATATGAAATGGGCATGAGTGAGTTCAGTGCCTCTGCGGAGAAACTCACAGGCACCTATGTTGTACTAAAAGAATTTATGCAGGGCTGCAATAGCAGGTAGGAAAAGGGATATTTGTAGACTTTACAAAGTCCAGTTGGAGCAGTGTTTGAAAAGACTAGGGATGTTAAAGGCTTTTCTGCTTTTGAAATATTCAGAAATGGAAAATATAAAGCAATTTATCACCTGTTAAAGGTGATAACCACAAATATGATCTTTCTATCTGCTGATCTTTATTTTACAGCTGGTAAACTCTTGGGCATCTGCTGAGGTGAGGGAAGAAAAATGGGCAAAGGAGAAATGGTGGGGAATAACAGAAAATATGGCTCTTAGGTTCTTCCAGGTCTGTGTCCTTGTTCTACTCTGCCCTAAAAAGGCTATTGGAAGAAATTCAGGGATTAGCCACACTAGCCATAAGCCCTGTTTTTTTGTTTCAGACCTTATTTTAACATCCTGGTCTTGGTCAAATATGCTTTTTTGGTAGCTGATTGGGCAGGGGAATAATGCCTCAGCAAATTTCAAATCAGTCTTCAACACTGGCTTAGAGCCCTTAATAAGGGATAAGTGGACAAATAGGGACTTTGATCTGTTAATGATAGGCTTTGATTTTGATACAACTTTTTAACATGTGGAAATCAGAACCAGAAGCTATGGGGCTGTTTTAGACTATTGTGTAGTAGCTTTGGTACACTTGTGTATGTCTTCAATGTATAGAAAAACCTGTTTGGATTGCTTCATTTATTATCCGTTATGAGCTAAGAGCATGCATCTTTGTCAGAGGCACAAAATTTATACATAGAGTAAAAATGGTGGCAGGGGTGTGTGTCTGTATGTATGTATATATATACACACACATATATATAGTCTTTGTGAAAGTTAGAAGGTAGGTTGCAGAACTTTCAGTTGAAAATTAGGTTCTGTTCTAGGTGAAATAGTGAATGTTGTGTAAAGGTTCAGTCTTGGGAAGGATTTAATCATAACTTAAATGTTCTTGTTCAGTAAAATCCAAAAGTAGTTTAGTTCACAGGCAACACAATTTTTAAATCCACTCTCAGATCTCTGAATAGTTAATACCAGTAGTGAGAAAATAGCCAAACTAATATCCTGTCTTTAGGAAGCTTTGTGTATGGTATTACTGAAATGTGCATGTTGGTAATACTCACATTGCAACCATGGTTCAAACTCTTAGTTTCATTGGACTCAGGATGACAATAGGACTTGAAGAAGATGTGCAAGGAGTTACTGTTGGTAAAGGGTGTTAGAATTGTAGACTTTTTCTGTATTTTATTTCTTGCAATCATGTGACTATGATCCTAGAGTGTAGTTATTCCCTTCATCCAAGTTTATAGCGATTCCATGTGCTTTGAACATACTTGAGCAGCTGAATTCAGATGATTCACTCTTCCTTGCATTTTGCTGTTTCCCAGGACAGTGGATGTAACCTCCAAAATGCTGAAGCTGAAGAGTAGAGAAATTACAAAACACTTACCCAGCACTATATCTTTATGTAGCATTCTCTAAATATAGACTTAGTCCTTGGCCTAACCTGTTTATATAGTGTAAATAAAACAAGACTTGACATGACACAGAACAGCTTGAGACGGGCATGAGAGCTATTGGGGAGGAACTGAAAAATTGTTTGAAATAAAGGGCTTGAGGGAGGCTGCCTTGAAAGGACAGTGAAGATGTTCCCATCTTTACTGAATTATTTTGAATAGTAGTTTGAATTATTTTTTTGCCTATCTGAAGTTTTTCATACTGGTTTTCAAATACTGTTATTTCTCTCTAATTTAGCCAGTAAGAAGAGTCAACACACTAAATCTTTGAGGAAGCTTTTTTTTTTTAAGCCCTAGACTAAAAGCTGTATGCAAGTGTGTGTTATGGAGATAGATCCTCAGCTAACGTTACAGCTTCTTGTGGTACTGCTTCTTGTAGTGCAGCCAGATACACCTATTGCCAGTAACTCCTGTTTGGCCTTATATTTATTCTTACTCTAAGCAAGGATTGCTGAGGGCTGAATGAAAGAAACGTGGAGAAGGCAAGCAATGTTGTAGCTCCTGAACCACAGCGCTTCTACCACCTCTCCCTTGGTATTTTGCTGTTTCTTCTGCATTCCTCTAGAACCTGCTTCTGTCTTGGAAATCAAAAATGGAGCCTTGCAAACCTGTGGCAAGATAAATGAAAACATGAAAATAGCTTATCCTGCTTCTAGATTAAGACTTATACTGCCCTGCTGTCTCTGTGTGCCCTTTGTTATGTTTATCTGCACTGGATATTTTTGACTTTGTTGCCTACAGCAATATTTGTGAAAACGGTGGAAGTCTCAAAACCAGTTAAGTTTTATGCAGGAAGAGACAGACTCTTGTAAGTTTCGTAGTTAGGAGAAGAGCTGTCCTGGTCAGCTCATTCTCTGTTCAGATCCAGGAGTTAACCTGAGAGGGGAATCTTCACTCTGTGTTGGCTGCTGGTAGCTTCTGAGACATTTAAATGGACTAACCACAACACACAAATTCTTAGGAAGCTGGGCCTGGTTAGATTTGGCACTTGTAATGATGTGTGCAGAAAAGCCTAAAAAGTTTTCTTCAGATGGTCTTTATTCCTCCTTCCGGCTAAGTTATTATACAATCTTATTCAAAAGTGTAGGGTGGAGCACTCAGAGCCCTGGACCAATGCCTGCCTGGTGAGGAGGGATTTGTTGCTGTATACGTTTACACACTCTTAAGATTCATCTCTGGTTTTGTTTTTAATGCCTACCTACCAAAGGTCTTCAGGAAGCATTTTGTGAATATGGAGTTTGTGTTGAACAGCAACTTTTGTCTTGTTTTGTTATGGAGCTCTTGTCTGAAAACATACTACCTTTTTAAGTTGGTCTGTTGTCTTTGACGGCTAGCAGATTTGACAACAGAAGTGAAAAATGCAAGACTTTTCCTTGCAAAGTGTTGAATAAGGATAGGGAAAATCCCAAACAACATGTTCAGAAATACCCTCTGCGTCTCAAGAAGGTGCAGATTAAATGATTAATGTTTTTCTTTTGAACTACTGCAGCTAAATGCTTGTAAAGAGAGACAAAGATTTGCCAGCATGGAGAATGGCCCTAATGTAGGAAACTCAAGGCAAGATCCTAACAAGAGAGATCCTGCAGAAGATGGGAAATCAGCAAAATATCTTATGTAGCTATTTAACATCTCTCTGCTACCTTTAGTTTAAGGAGATGCATTGAGAAGTACGAATAAACTTTAAGGGAATGTTTTCCTATGGAATGGCAAATTTGCTGTTGTAGCAAAAATGCCAGATTTTGTCAACTCTGTGGCAAAAGCAGTTTGTAAAATCCAAATATACCACAGTGTGCAATCTCACCAACATTTTTATTAGTCTGTTGCTGTAGCAGGAAAAGAATATAAAAATAAAGGGGTATTCTGTTACAAAAGATCTTTCATATGTACAGAACTATGTTTATTTCAGTATTTTTGCTAAGATTTAGAAAACATAATATATATTTCAACTGTATTTGATCACGAGTTATGGTGAAGAATAACACACAGAATAATTAGTGAAGAGAGGTTTGCCCTAGACTGAAAAATAATGATATAGTATGAGTGTTTGGCATAATAACAAAACCAAAAGCCTTCAGATGTGGTTATTTTTGAAAACAAGTTGGACAGAACACTATGATTATTCAAGGGCATGTTTATACATAAATTTAGCTTGGTTTGCTCTATTAGTCAGGTGTGTATTGCTGCATTCCTGTAAAAGATTTTGCTGAGCTTGTGTGTGGAAAATGCACCTGTTTGTTTGTCATTTGAAATTTTAATGCCAGGTACAGGGTACAACGATGCAGGGTACAGCAAAATGAGTTCAGGGCAAACCATCCTTTTTAAATTGGAGTTCTTGCTTTGGCACTGCAGTAGTTTTGTATTTGCCCATGTCAGTTGCACTTCATTTCTAGTCAGATGATTATGTATGCGTATTGGATGGACCTTTTGTAATTTATCAATTATGAGTTATTTTTGTTCAGGAAAATTGCATTTAAAGGGATATTTTATTATCTGGAAAGCCACAAACCTATAATGCTTAGAGGTTTGCCAGGGGGATTTAATGAATTTGTGACAATGGAAACAATTACAGGGGTGGTGGAAAGAATCCTTGAATGTATTATTTTTATTTCCCTGGAGTTAATCTTCACATATCAAAGTAAATTAAGCAGAATATGCTGCTTAGATTCTTTCTGGATTCCCAAGTCAGAAGCTATTATGAACAAAATGTAATTCTTTTTACTCCCTGTCCTACAATCTTTACTCAAAATATGCTTCTAGCGAAGTCAGTATAATTGCAGAATTGTATTTTGCATCCGCTCATGGTATTAAGGGACAAGTACCAGTCACTGTGGTATATTTAGGTGAAGCATATGCTGTGCAGTTTCAGATGATGTTTAGCTTCGTTATTTTTATGATTCTATCTCTGTAAGAAGATTGCTGCTATTAGTTAATAAATGAAATAAAAATAAGCAATGTTTTCCTGTAATGAATGCTAAGTCTCAGTCAGTCATATCATTTGGGAAAGGCTTTTATAAGAGGTGCAATTTTTTGTTATGACTCAAGTTTCACATCACCTGAAGGCGTGCTGGAGATATGCTCTTTGTTCAAGTGGAAGGTGAGGCTTATTGCGGTCCATTTAGTGCCCTTCTGGTTTTCTTGCTGAATGGCATCTACCTGAGAAGTCTCATTTGATGGAAACTCGAATCATATCCTGTCTGGATAGGATTCTTGTCTAGAAATAGTTTTATGCAAAGATGAATTTCAGTATAATCCCCCAAACTGTTCGCTATGCTGTGCTCATCTGTCCAGCTACATCTGATTACAAAAGGAGGGAAAAAGCACCAGTAGGTCTTAGAAGTTTATGCCACCTGTCCTGGTGCTTTTCTTTGCTTCACCATAAGGACATATTATGAGCAGCTTGACAAGCTTCCAGTGTATTGTAACCATTCATGCTGCATTTATCTTCTGTCTGTCCTTTGGGCCCTCTGCTCTAGTAGAACAGCATTTAGCCGAAACAATACCTATTCTCAGACTCTTTGCCTCATTTGTCCAGCATAATGACTTTAGATTTGGGACATCTTTTTACTGTTTGATCTGAACAGCACTTTTCACTATGAAGTTTTGGTAAGGAGCAGGTCTCCCAAGTCTTATAAAAGCAGCAGCAAGTAGAACTGTATGTCTTCCAGCAGATTCCTCTTTAGGATTTTAGTGCTCACAGGCTGGTTCTACTCTGCTTGAGATGTTAGGTGAATACTTCTCCAAATCAGAACCACTTAAATGATTGTACTGTTCACCTGTTTTTCAATATTGTGTTCATTTCATCCTGCATCCTGTTCTTGCACTTCACTGTTTCTGTTTGTTGGGACTAGATTTGAAACCTTAGGGTGGGGCTTGGCTTACAGTCCCAGCAAGAAAATAACTTGGTGGCAACTCCTACTTTATGGTGTGAATGAGCTGGGGTCATTGAACAGAATATGATTACTTGTGATTGCAGTGGAGGAGCAGGCTGGTTTTGAAGAGCTGAGTGAGGCACACAATGCCCAGCAACATATTCCATTCTGAAGTACCTTATTGATTTAAATTACATTTTGTCAATGTCCTGGACGTAATAAACAATATGTCATTAAAGCTAGTAATGACGTCTATGGGCTTTTCAGAAAATACTATCATTACTGAAAAGCTAGGTTAATCGCTCCCTAAATCCATAAGTAATTCAGGCCATTATTATGGTTGCAACATTTGTCCCTGGAAAGCATAGACCAGTCAAGTGATAGAGACCAAGAGAATAACCTGCAGATACAAAATCTGAGAATAAAACCCTCTGTTTAAGCATTTGAAAATACAGTTTCAGCAACACTTGTTTTTTTTCTTTCTTTAAATTTTCTTTTTTAATTTTCACATTTGAAGATTCAGATATGCTGTTTATTTTAGATTTTTGATTTTTGGTTTGATTTTTGTAGATTTTAGATTTTTGGTTTAGAGGGTTTTTTTTCCCCTCCTTGTTTAGTACCCTCTGAAGATAAGTTGTGTTGTAAAAATATATTTAAAACATGTTGAAAGAAGATGAATGAGATGTAGGTAATTTCAAAACAAACCTCTTTAAAATGTGCTCTTCATAAATGGATAGTAAATGGGGAGCTTCTTGCTAAAGGATGTAATGAGAAGTAAAAGTTGGTGTGTTTTCAAGGAAATAAGGGACAAATTTATGGTAGTCCACTGGCAAGTATGCAGAAATTCTTCTCTGAAAGTGGTAGGAGAAGGAGAGCATTTCTGAGGAAATATGCAGTATCCATCTTGGAAATTGGACTTTGCCAGGGTCTGAGGCAGGCTGTATCTTTGCTCTGGTCTGGCATGACCGTTCTGAGGCTCTTGCTGACAATTTCCTCAAAAAGTGTTTAGAATTGTGCAAATTAAGAACTGAATAGATCACAGTGTGAAAAGCAGTTTGGCTATGTTGTTGACATGACTTCTTTTAAATATCAATTCTTCAACTTTCACATTCTAGATGAATGAAAAGGTTGGAAGCATATACATAATAAAGGAGATTCAATTTCCAAGAGTGATCTGAGCTGCATAATAAGATGAACTAACTCAGTGGTACAGTGTTCATTTTAATAAGCTAAATTAAACATCATATGAGTGGAAGTAGAGATTTAGGTCACCGTTAAACTACATTTGGAAAACACTGTCTCGATGAAATTGGTGAGTAACCAATCCCCATGGCATACTGGGCATGTGACTGCAATATGTCCCTACATAAGGAACAGAAATAAAGAAGAAGCTTTTCCTGCTATGTATTTTATAAGTAAGATTGCTTACTGGAATGATTCTGTTTGGTGTCTTAGAATGAAAAATACAATGTTGACTTGAGAAGGGATTTAAAAAAAAATTGAGGAATGCTCATTCACAAGTCAAAACATCTGTTTTACTCTCATGAATTAAAACAGGTCTTTCTGGGTTAGTAGGAAAAAAAAAAGATAATACAAATGCAGAAATACATACTATATATATAAATATATATATATATATATATGAGAGATCTTCTTGAAATAGAGAGGTTTTGTAGTTACGGTTTGGAAGTAAAACAAGAGATGCTATAAAATCTGTAATCTGTGTACAAAGGAATTAAACTGTATAGACTGTTCATGGTGTGTTGCTGGTCATTGTTGTTTTGTCTGTAAAACCTGGGGTTGCTGGAATTATTCTTAAGATGCACACTATTACGTAGTATATTATTATAAAACTGTGTTCAATTGTTTCTATAGGAAAAATTAAAAGACATTGTAAATTAGAGATTTCAAATTTGGCTATTGAGACCAGCTCAAAAGATCATAAGAAATGTTCATTTGGATTTCGTCTTTAGAGATTATTAAATAGCTAAAAGGGATTAAAAAAAAGCAGAAAGTATTGAAATGATTATTTTTAAAGAACATTCTGTTTCTCCACACAGATATCTTCTATTCCACACTGCAATATATATAATACAGAAGTACTTTTTACTATTCACGCTAGTTGTTTTGTTCTTTCTCTCTCTCTCTCCCCCCTTCTCTCCATTATTTTTTTTTCCTGCCTTCAGCCTAGAACATGATTTAACCTCATCCATCCTGTTCTTAAACACCAAGACAGTCTCTTAAGAAGAAAGTTGGTGGAGAGAGATTAATTGATTTGTTTTCATGAGACTTAAGTCCAATTTAAAATCAACATATAGGCTTACAGAAACACACTTCCATGACCAAATGAATTCTATCTATATTTATTTTTTAAGATCTTTATTGGAGTTTATTTTTATATAGCACAAGTGTTAGGATGGACCAAGTTTTGTGGAGTAGAAAGAGGGATCCAGATCCAGACAAGTGTTTCTTTGTGCCCTTAACTGGCAGCGTGCATGAGCAGCATCTCTGTTGCAAGCCTGGGTGTGCATGAGGAGGTGTTCAGCGCTGTGCTCATTGCTGAAGCAGCTGTTCTGCGTCTCTGCCAGGTGATGGGCCAGATGGACATGTCCCATGCCAGGTATGGTCGTCTGCAGGCTGTCCTCTGGATCATTCAAATGATAAGCCAGGGTCCGCAGCCCTCATGGGATGTTCCTATTAGTATTAGCCAAAGTGGGTTTCCAAAAAGATTGTGGGTCTGTTTGTGACAGTACACTTAAGATTTTGAGAAGAATGACAGTAATAATGAAAAAGGGCAATTGACCACACAGAAATTGATGGTTATAGATTTTGATAACCTGAAACTTCTGCCTCCCAGCCCTGCAACATACTTGCAATGGCTTTCCTTGCTATCTGCTGGCCTCTTGCCTCTGTGGACACATGCAGTTACAGTCAGTTGCTCTGTACTCTCCCTTAGCACTCTGTGCCAGGGGAAGCCCTCTGAGCCCATGGCTTAACTCTGCTTAGGCTTTGCTGTACAAGCACGTGGTTAGACTAAGCTTCACATTGAATCCAGTGTCATTATGAAGAGATGCATCTATTTGCTCCCTTTAGCTAACTTGAAGGAAAGATGGGGGGTATCTGTTTAACAAAGTTCATCATTATCTAGAGACTACAGGGGGAAATAATTGTACTTCCCTGTACTTGCTCACTATGCCCGTGTATGGGTTCACTGCTGACCTGGAATCTTATAAGAAGCTTTATACAGTTATGCACTGCTTAAATTTGTTAGAGTTTTCTTACATGGTTGTGAAAATGAATCTGAGAAAAGAGAAGGTGAGCTTAACTGGTCTTTGGTCAGAACTGCCCAGTACAAAGATCCTAATTTAGCCAGGTTTTTCTTGTTTATTTCTACTGTCACATTCCCTATTACAATAGAATACTGTGTTTTTAGGACTTCTCAGTAGTGTGTGAATTTTTCTTCCTTTCATGGAAGCAGAACTCCACCAAAGAAAGTTTTATGCCAAGACCTGAACTGAAACACGGTCGGCATTTCAGGGGGAAAACAAGCTGGAAAAGTTTGTAGCTAACGGAGGCACACCATATGTTGTCCAGCACTCTGCCACAGCTGGGTTTTTAAGCAGATTGTCAAGGTAGTGTTTCACGGGGTGAAGCGAATGGAGGACATATGGCAGGTTTCGCAGCTGGCTGGGAACTCCAGGCTTGCATAGTGTGTTGCACCAGGGTAATGCCGTTCTAATATAGCTTTTGTGTTTGGGTATATTTGAGAGATTTGGTTATAGTACAGCATCACAGAGTCATGTTGCAAGGTATAATTAGGAAATCTGTAATTAAACTGAGTTATATAGTTTAGAGTGATACATTATTTCCTTTTGGACTGAGGCCATTTCTTTCATGTGGTTTCCATGTCTGTGATTTCTTATTCTTCAAAATATGATTAAAAAATCATCAGACATAAGCAGCTAATGACACAGTGGGAAGTTCAATGTTTTGATTACTTGGAGGCTTAAAGTCCCTTAACAAATGTTTTGTTTTTGTGTGCGTGCTTTTTTTTTTTTTTTTTTTCTTCTTTTTTAAAGGGTTAAATCCTTAGTCACATGAAAATATATGTTAATGAAATATTGCAAAAACAGCTTAACAGAAACAGTCATGCAGCATCTCACAGCCAACCCTCAGAGGTTACAAGCGTATGTTATAGTGCTGTATTTTAGATGGGGGCTAAAACTGCCTAGATGATGTGTCTCAACTGGCCATTGTGGAAACACTAGCTGCTAGCCAGTCCCAGGCCTTCTAGTGACTGAAGGATTGGGACAGGGATGCCCTCTCCTAAGGATGATCCTTTTTCTGGCCAGCCAGCTGTGGCAGCTGTGTTCTGGAATGATTTTTGCCCAGTACTTCAATTCTGTATTTCAGTTTTTGTTATGTACAAAATTGGAAAGATACGCAGGACTGGAAAGACTGGAATTATGACACACAACAAGATACTCACTGCCTGCGTCAGAAGAATATGAGTGATGAGTAATACAAGTAGAGGCACAATGTTAAGGGCACCTGAAGGTGGAATGGAAGAATTGAAAGGTAAGAAAAGGGTGACATGCTCTGTGTGTGTCCTGTTAGTGTGCCAGGTGCTTGGTTGTGCATTAGAGGATGACAACCGAACTGCCGATGCTTGAATGAGGCTTCTTTTGCCAGTTGGCACTTGCACAGCTGGGACTTTTCTGGAGGAAACAGTTCGGTCAGAGCAGGACGGGCCTCTGCAGACAAGATACACTGGTGGAAAACAGTGTATGTGCATTTGCGTCTCTATTTCTGAGCAAATACGCATGCGTTGTGTTTGTGCATATACAC
This sequence comes from Crypturellus soui, assembly GCA_032275445.1. Taxonomy (NCBI): domain Eukaryota; kingdom Metazoa; phylum Chordata; class Aves; order Tinamiformes; family Tinamidae; genus Crypturellus; species Crypturellus soui. The sequence goes on along the minus strand of JAUBNY010000301.1, from coordinate 2,693,710 downwards.
ATCTGCATAAGTGTAGGTACTTTTGTATGCATGATTTCTGAATGCAGAACAGTGTAAATGTTTGCAAATGCCCATTGAACACTGTTGTGTTCTGTTTGACCTAACTTAGTTTTTGTCAAGAAAAATGTCTGTATTAGAGGTGCTTAGATCTTAAAATGGTTTTTTAGCTTTGACTTCTTTTTTTTTTCCCTGCCCATGTGACTGTTGAACCAACATCTGCACTTCTACAAGAATATAGTGTATGTTTTTCAGCTCATCTGAAACCTTTTCCATCTCCTTATTGTGGCAATAACATTTAGGGCTTGGACAGTTCTTGACTTTTCCCAAAGCGCTTCACCAATATGATTTAATGGCCTTGCCAGATTGAAAGAGACTCTTGGTGGTGGTGAAGGTAGACCAGAACATGGGAAATGGACAGGACAGCAGAAGAGGTCTAGCCATATCTCTTTCTTTCTTTATTATTTAAGACTATTGGCAGAGGCAATAGCCTGCTTTGATAGTTGTTTTTTTTTCTCATAGCTCTTATCTTAAGGATTCCAGCCTATGTATTACTTAATCTCTCTTCTGACAATATACTATGCAAGTTTTGCCTTGTGTATACCTATAGGCCTAGGTAAAAGCCTCACTCAAAAACAGCTAATAACAGCTATATAATTTCTTAGTATACCTCAGCCAATACCAAGTATTTTGCTTTCAAGACCTATGTTTTATATGAATACAACAGATTTTATATTCCATGGTGTGGAGGTACAAAAAGACAGTATATCCATACATGTCAAATTGTGCTCTGAGTAAGATAGCAGGTACAACTGGGAATTTGTGTAGGAAAAAATGATTGCTGCCATTTTCATTTAATTTCATTTGCAGATTGATGAGAAGGGAAAGGGCCTGCTAACTTCATAGCAGCAGCAAACAACGCTGTCCTGGACCACAGCCTTTATTAGGGTAAATTGCCATCACTCCACGTGCTTTGGTAGCCTTACACGGATCAGTGTGCATGGAGGAGCTGACAGAAAACTTTCTTTAAATCCTTGTTTTTGCTGCTAAGTACATTAAACCCCATTCTTCCTGCATGTTATGAAGCACCAGAAATGCAGAGTAACTTCTCCTGATATCTCACAACCGGGGCTGCTGTTTCTATTGATTTTCCTCACCTCCTGCTCCCAATTATAGGCGTAAGTCGAGCACGGAGCTGATCCACATTTGGTGAGGTACGAGCACAGTGTGCCCCGAGCTCTGGCAGGCCTCTCAGTTATGTACTAGTCACTGGGGCTGTTGTTTGCCAAGTTTGAGCCACCTCTCCTTATGCTGCTTGTCCCTTTCGGTTCACAGAGAACTGGCTGCCCTTTCCAGTGACCCCACAGGGGAGGAAGGGTGTCAAGAAAGGAGGAAAAAGGCAGGTCAAGTCAGGAAAAGTGGGGTTCTTGTTTGCTTCTGGTGAATTGTTACAGCTCAAAAATTCATATTTCTCAGGCTTTGTCTGAGAGAGGTTTCCACATTTTAAGAAATTCCTTATTGGTAAAAAATCGTGTCAGGCCTTGTTTTACCTGGAATTATTTTTTTTTGTAGCACGTCTGCTGTAGTTCCGAGGAACAGAACCACCATTTGAGCATTGGAAGACTTGCTTTGCTTTTTATTTAAAGTCAATTTTTTTGACCTTATAGCAATAGAAACTTGATTAGGTGCTGATTATGATAAATAATGATTTCCTGGGAAGTCAGATTGATTCACTTGAAATGATAGATGTTTTTGATCGTCTTTGTTAACTAAGAATAATTAGTACTGTGTGTTACTGCTTCTTTTCTGTCTTTGACTGCACATGTTAGTTAAGGTGTGGACCTCCTGTTAGGTATTTTACAAACAAAATAGATATGAAAGAGGTCAGTCCGTAGCCCATTTTTTTCAGTGTCCTGCCTTGCACGGTAACAAGCAGCAAGTTCTCCAGGATGATTTGCAGGCTTGACTCCTGTAGAAGTATTGCTGTTATTCCTTGCCTTTTTATTATTTGTTAAAGCCCTGGAGGATGAGATCTAAGAAAATATTTGGAAAGGCTGTTAATGTTGATGGCTACTATATTTAATGTTATCTGTCAAGTTACACACTCTTTTTTGACTCTTTCCAAATTCTACGCCTTACCAACTGGAATCCACAGGTAATCTCCGATACCTGGTATACCTTAAAAAATAGAAACCGGGAGCAGTGTGTTGTATGTAAAGCAATTACGAATGTGCTAAAATTCCTCTGAAGTTAAATACTTTGATCATGATGTGTAGTAGCATCCTAATTCCTGATAAATAATAGCAGGGGCTTTTTTTTCCCCTTTTTTTTTTCTTTCATTTAGAAAAGATAACTAAACACTAAGTATCATCAGCACAGTACATGTGCAGTGTTGACAGTCTGTGTTCTTGCTTCAAGGAGCAAAGAATAATGAACATCCACTATTAAAGCATTGTATTCAAGTGAAAATGTAACCATCTGAAAAGCTAAGGTAAATGAATATGCACAGATCAGTTGTGAGGAATAAGTACACCTTGTCGTTTTGATTTTAATTTCAGTACGTGTTTCTGCTTAATTATTCTCTCTGCTTCTTTACAAATCTCTATTGTGTCTCTCTGCTTCTTTACAAATCTCTATTGTGTCTGCAGCTTTCTGTAGAATCAAGTATACTAACATTCAGAATTTTTTCAGGGGAAAAGGATTGGAACAAATAATATTAAGTGTGTTTGGTAGTTGTTTTGTTTTTTGTTTGCTTGTTAAAGACTGGCCTCAAGTGGTATAAATAAAATCCCAGTTTGTCACCTCAGCATGCAACATCTCCACTCCTCTTGTTTTGATGTATCATTGCACTGGCTCAGGTGACAATGGGAAAACATGTCTGAACATTTTATCTGAACTGACCGATGCTCAAGTTCTTTCTCAAGTCGATATTTAGGTTGCAAAGTTAATGCATCTTTTTATATGAGTGTTCATACAACGTTGCACACGTTACAGGCGTGTGTTACTAGTCTTTTTCATGATCTATCAAGAAACAGGACTGCTTGCCTTTCTGTGTACTTACAGTGAGAAACGTAGATTGGAAACATACAGGCTTTTCTCTTTCTTTTCTTTGTAGCTTAGATTTTGCAGGAATGATAAGTCCTCTGATCAGACTTGGAAGCCTGGAGTTTTTGAAAATGTGGGGCCCTGATGGTTACTTGTGAGGAAGGCTCAATTTCCATTTTATTTGAGAGCAATTTACAAAAGTAACGTGATGATGAAATCACTCAATTACAAGTCCATGGCTGTTAATCCTCTTAATATCAGTCCAATTTATTTGTATGGTGTTTTTTAATTAGCAAAGATATTGTTGAACAATATGCCTAGCAGCTTTTCAGAAATTAAGGCATCTATTAAGCCTAAAATTATATTTTGGACTAGTAGTTATTATAGATCTCAAAACCCATGATGGGGCATTTGTGCAATGACAAAAATAAATGAATGCAGTTCAAGAACAAAACAGGCATGCGTTTGGCTATAGTTTGGGTGATTTGAAGCACCTAATGTAATGAGAAGCCTGAAAATGTATAAAATTTACATCTCAAATTCAGGCTACTATGAACCTGTAGTAACTTACCCAAATCAGCATGGTTATTCTGTATTTGCCTTCATATAACTGACTATTCAATATGAAAAGACCAGTTAGAAAACAATAAATTGAAATATTTTTGGCTTTATTAGAGTAAATGTTGAAATCTCTGTTAAGTAATCAAAACCAAATGTATGTTGAAAGGCATATGATGGGTGCAGCCCGTTTATTCTCACATGTTGCATGTTACTTTGAGGATAATGTTGATTTTATTCTTCCATATGTAACTGAACATTTTTTATACAGTTTTATGTTAAGCACCGAACACAATTTCCTCAGTTCTTGCAATCGGAAATGTAGTGCATATTCTATTAGGTAATGTCACTGCAGACTGACTGGTGGAGGTCAGAGAGTTAAGCATGGGAGCTGGATTCTACGAGGGCCAGATAATTTAATAACCCATAACAGCATTAATGGTTATGCATGCTGAGATAAAGGTTATTGTGCTTCGCTGTATGAGCTGATTGCTATAGGGACCTGTGCTGCTGCTTTCCTCCGCTGTTGAGCAGCACAAGAGGCAGTGGCATTAAAGGAGGAAAAGGTTTTCTTGCAGCCGAATCAACCTTTCAGAAGAAAGATAGAGGACTTTAAGGTTCAGTGATCTGAACTTGTGTAGTGAATCTTTCATCACCTCATCTGTACCAAAGAGATACTTGCTACGCAGAGGTGTTTCTTGAGGATTGATTAATGTTGGGGAGTTAAAATGCTGTGCCTGACTTTATTACAAAGAGCATTATTAAGGTAAAGTAGGAGCAGCATCTAGTTATGAGTAAGAGTTTAAGAGTGGATTAGGAACTCTTAATCTCCATGTCAGTGCAGATGGATACCTTGATTGGGAGAATCTGGTAAGCTTTTGGGAAGAAGCAAAACTGCAAAGAGCTTATCAGAACTGAACAGCTTTAATCTGTTTATTTACTACTGAATGAGTCCATGAAAGGAAACATGGAATAAAAATTAAATATAAAATGTAGTAAAATCTCAGTTGTTGTTTTTTCCTTTTTGTTTTTTCTTTAAGTATACTTTTCAGAATAGTTATTATTTAGTTAGTTACTTAGTGGTATGAGAGCAGGCAAAGCACAGAAGCCAGACATGATCGACTAGGGGAAAAAAAAACTACTCAATATCTGTTTACTCAGGACTAGCTGCAATTTCAAGTGTGCTCTCTGTTGATCTGGGCTTCATGAATGAATATTGAGCTGCAGAAGCCCTATTTACAAAGAAGTTATTACTTGCTGTTCAGCTGTGGAGTATGAGTTGAATATATTATATTCTGGTAACATACCAGGGTGTATAGAATAGTTCATTATTCCAATTTTTTTTCACGTGGATACTCTTTGTTCTAATGTTTCGTTTCATTCTTTATACTCTATTTGTACATTTCTTCCACGTTTAATTGGATGTCTGTTCCCTTTACATTTCTTCTGTTCTTCTACATTTCCTTAATTAATGGGAAGATAAAGGAGTGTTTACGTGTTGAATTAAAACTTAGTTATATATCAGTATGCAGTACAGTGAAACATGGAAGCCTTATCCAAGAAAAATACATACCCCAATCTTGAGCCATTTAGAACTGAACTTTATTTGTGATTATATATTTAATGGTAAAATCAGAATCTGCCTTCTCTCAGCCGTTTTAATGAGTACAGTACTCTGACTTCTCAGGAATATTGCTTTGATCAGAGCAGAACATATATCTTAACCATTGGTGCAGTGGGGTATAGACATCGAAATGTCTCCTTGCCATCAGTCACTGTCCTGATCAACAGATATTTCAAGGAGACTTACAAGCTTCATGCTATATGTGTTTAATGAGCATGTGCAGAAAAAATGCATTGTTTTGTTTCTTTTTACCAAAAAAAAGAAAAAAAAAAAGAAAAAAAGAGGACTGCAGAGGGGCTTATTCTTATTTTTCCCGATTCTTGCACGTTTTGCAGTTGTGTAGTTCATGTAGCCACAGAAACCAGGGCTATGTAAATGCCTCAAGCCTGCTGATAGAGGAGGGGTTCATCCTCATGCTGCAGAGCAGAAAACAATCCCCTCGTCTAATTGGATCTCTAACTCTTATTTTGTGTTGGAGGTTACTGTAATTCTCACGTCCTGAAATTGGTCTACTGGTTTGTTATGGGGAGTAGTAAATGAGTAGCTATCTGCTGGGATTGATCTCTGGGCGAGTGTGTCATTTGTCTGGCCTCATTGTCAAACCCGTGAACAATGCACGCAAATTAAGGTTTCAGCAAGTCTGTGAAATTGCCAAGACCTTTCAAAGCTGCTTGCTTAGCTTAGGGGCATGGAGGAGGGAAAGAAGGCTTAGCTTGGAGTGTAGCTATGTTGGTCCACATCAACTCTCCAATAATATAAATGCTAGCAGCTTTATTCTCTTTGATTAGTCAAAACTTGGTAGAAATCAGGAGTTGTTCATATAGAGATATACAACTAATACAGTTAGCAGAATAACTGAAGTAATAATTTTGATTTTTGTTATCATTTTTGTGGAATTAGAGGATATGGCACACCTGAATTATTTTTAATTAAATCTATCATTTCAAAGCTATTTTTTAAAAATATATGTTGATTTTAGAAACTTTGAAAAGTCTTTTGAGCTCCTTATACCTCTGTTGGAAGGAAGAAGCAAATTGACTCATCCAGGAAGAGCAGTGAAATTCCTGAACTGTCAGTGCTGGGTAATGTTGGAAAGAACAGAACAGAAATATATTTACGTATGGTAGGCGTAACTTCTGAGTATGCCGAGTGCCCCATTTTTATATTGGAAACATGATTTACGATTACAACTGTGGTATTGCTACTGGAAAAATACTAAGCAGAATTTCTGTTAGATATAATATTTTATTTAAAAGAGGTAACGGTGGGCTCTTTGTTTGCATCTAGTCTTCATCAGTAAAGAAGAGTAAGTGGGTGTCTTAGCTGAAGATCTGTGTAGGATATGTCCACCAGCAGGCTATTTGAAATTAAAAAGCATATTCTAGGAGGATGGTCACTCTTCTATACCAAATTCCAGGATTTTCATCACTTGGAAATGACAGTTGCAGAAAGTGGGCAAAAGAGTTCTATTCTTTTTTTTTACCATGATCAGAGCTTGAAGTTGCTGCACATTTGCCATAGTTGTAAGTGGCTTAACCTCTGAATATAGAACCTGTAGTACTATAGATGCTAATTGGCAGTAAGGAAGCCTGCCTGCCCTGTAGTAGCAGTTCCTATGATATCTGAAATTGGCATGAAGGAATTACCATTACTGAAAACTAAACTGACTTCTAAAAAGAGTTACAGACAGTACAAAATGCAGTTAGCACTGCTTAGATGAGAATCAAATATGATCAACTTGGCAGAACACAGAAATGGAGGCCAAAACAAGGGTTGGAAAGAGCTTGGTTAGACTGGATGTCAAATAAAAGTGAAGAAGTTAATGCTTTCCCTTTGTTTTTCTTCTAAAACATCTACCTTTTTTTTTTTTTTAACATCAAGTGAAATTGTTGCTTAACATCCGACATCAAGTCCTTTCTTTGTTATTTACAGAGAAATGTCTTCCCTCTGAAAGGAAGCCTTCCAGTTTTTTACCAGGGAATTACACTTCCTTGTGCGTGATAATTGTAATGTTTTTCATTCTAAGTGTTTTGGCAAGAGAAATGTTTTATTTTAATTACTTGATTTAAAGTGCATTTTGTATCACCTGTGTGTAAGAGTGTTGAACTTTTAGGCAATTGGCTTTACCATGTTTTGTACTATTTTAGCAAAATGGGGAATATGGATGTTTCCGCCCCCACATTTCAGTGTATTTTTCCCTGTTAGTGAAGGAGACTTGGTTAATTTAATGCAAACTAAGCTTAATATATCTAAGCAGGTAAAATTTTGGAGCCGAATTCCTACATATGCTTTAGGGAATTCCATGAGTATTACCTGCTATCCTTAAAATATTGCTGGCCTTGTTTGTATAATGTTAAAGAGGTTTTTGAGAACAGCTGGACCAACTCATGTAAGTGATGTCTTTGCAATAGCCTCTCCTAGACTACCGTGTTACCGGACGCAGAGTGCCAGCTTGCACATCTGTGGGGCTAGGATGATGCACTGCAGCTGCAAGGTTACAATCATTCTGGGGCCTTCAGCCAGGAGAGTGGTGGCAGCGAGATTGTTATAGACATCTCGGTTTTGGTGAACCAAAAATGCTACTCGAACAGAAAGTTTGTGGGAAAGAGGCACAGCACATGCCTTACCAGGATGGCTTTTGAGCTTTGTGAACCTAAGTACCTATATTTTGATGGTAAATAAGTGCATCTTTGAGGGGTAAGAAGCATCTACATCATTTATCTTCAATCACCTAATTAGTGCTCTTGTATTAGGAATCTATTTTTTTTTTATCTGGTCAATGGAGAGAGATAGAGAGAGAGAGAGAGAGAGAGAGAGAGAGAGAGAGGGAGAGAGTGGCTTCTCTGCAGAGCACTTCGGAGCATCTCAGTTAGATTACCTTGCTGATTTGCTCTCTCATGGAGCCCATTTAGTTCACAGAGGGAGCTTAGGAAAGCTTTTTACCTAATGTACTCAGTCCTAAGTCAGATATGGTAGAATTCCACTACCCAGCTTAATAATGTTAATATATTTTTTACATTATATGATGGATCATTGTCATAGATGGAATCTATTCATTTTATTTTAGGAAAACTAGGTACTTCAGGCAGCCATAAGCAGCGTATGTGTTGTGTCTACCCAGAAGTAGCCCTGAAGCTCTTCGTGATTCAGGTACTGCAGTTTAGGATGCTCTGAAAATGAGAGGGAGTAATGGTGTGATAGAGATATCTGGACAATCTTTGACATGCCTTTACTTACACAAAGTGATTAGTTGACTGACTTGAATAAAACTCTAGTGTACAGGTATTAAGGATGTGTGCACAAGCTGAACTTGCCAATAAGTTAATTAGCAATGGTTACAGTGTAAAGGAGAGGAAACTTTGCTTTGGGATCTCTCCCTTAACTGGCACTATTGATGTACAACTGAAAGGATAAGTGCAAGCAATCTGAGTTTTTATAGACTGATAGTTAAGCATTTTTTTTTTAACAGTTCCAGTGAGTTTCATAGAATTGCTTCATGTGCTTAAATTAATCATTGGCTAAGTGCTTTATTGGATCAGAGCCAGCATGCTCTCTTCCTCAAAGGATCACACCTCTGTTTATCATAATCTTTCTTTCAGTCTTTCTGCCTTTCCAGTCGAAGGAGGAATGTTCAAGTCCCGTGGAAACAAAAGCAAGTTGTCTCGGTATCAGAGATTTGCTAATCTGTCAGATTGTTCTTCTTTTCCCGAAGTACAAGCAGGAAGATAAATTTCCTAGCCCAAGGAGCTGGCAGCCTGATAGGAGGCAGTGGGAAGAAGTGAGGCCACGTTCAGCTCTGCGGGCCTGGGAAGGGAGCCCAAAGGCTGCTGCGCTGCGATTGCAGTCACTCATGTTAAGCGTATGCACATCTTGATTTAATTAATTCTGTTTAACAAAACAATTGCTCGCTAAGCTGAAAATCAAGTACACAGAAACATAAAAATACATTCCTGAGACTTCTTGCCTCACTGCTTTTCATATGAAATAAGAAATAATTAGAAAAAAATCAAGTAGATGATATTCATATTATCTGTTGGGCCTTTTTCTTGCAGTAGAATATTTTCAGTGCTCTCAATCAAAGAATAGAGGCTTTTCCTTGCTAAAACTCTGTGCCATGGAGAGCAACAGAATGGCCAGAGACACTCTGCCTGAGATTGTACAACAGTATTACATGAGGAAAGCATTTAGAAGAGTATGTAGTCTATTTGAAATGCGGAATTTTATCTCTGTATAATGCCATAATGAAAGTAACATGAAATGTTTAAATTCGGGAGTAGTGCCTTCGTTTGACAAGTATGGCTTGTCAGAAGGGACATAAAATAGTAAAAATATTTTATTGAACAGTAACTCTTTCCTGTGAACTTGAGTTTGCAGTATTAGCAAACTATAAAATAGAGTAATTTACATGAAGTTGTGGACTTTGAAGGCTTTGTTCTTCCCTGGGTAATACATATGTGTTTCTGGAGATATAAATACTTACAGTGTCCGAGTGACTGATTTTATGATGTGTGCTGTTGTCAGAAATGCAGTTTTGCAAAAATAGTGAACTTGAATCAAGGAAGCCTTGAAGCAAAGTTTTCCTCAATCTTACTATTGATATAACTTCTCACAGTTACGGAAAAGATTGCAAGACCATTACCGGCAGAATACTGCTTGTCAATATGAATATGGAATGTCCAGTGCAGTGTTGTGCGTGCTGCTTGCAGGAAAAGTCAGTAAGAAGCAGATTTAACTGCTGTTTCATCACATCCTTGTAGTGTGATTTAAGTTTAGTCATTTTTTTTCAAGTTGTTGAACAAACATTTGCTTTTTCATTGAAGTTGTGTTTTTTTTTTTTTTTTATACTGCTGTGAAAATATGCTAGAGAAGCCTCTGTTCTGTGCTGCAGAGGCACACAGAGAAATGAACCCATTCTAGCCCTTCTGTAAGCCACCTGTCTATGCTTTACAAGATCACACCATTGCAGAGCAATAGTTAGGTTTTGATCAAACCTGAATTATACTCTGTATTAATATATGTACCCTGAAGACATTTACCCCCTCCTTGAGGTAGCACAGCAGATTTGTAAGCATATGTAAGCAGGACTGAGATTGAGAGAAGTACCAAAAAGCAACTGAGACTGATTTGTGGTCCTCTTACAGGAATCTATTTTGGTGTTATTTTTCTTATATTCATTTAATTTAAAGCTCTCCTTATGTATTAAATCAATTAGCCTTTTCTTCAAATGCATTTCTTAAGCTTCTGTGCTTGTTGAGGTAAGATTGAGTGACAACTGAACATCACATTATGACCTTCTATTTTTTGTGTAGTGGCCCAAATCAATTGCAGAGATACAGGTATTACGTCTAATAAATATTTCAAATGCAGTCTGAGCACAGAGATGCGAGGGTGAAATGGTGTGGTATCAATAAAAGTCAACATCAGTACTTGATCCAGCTATGTTGTGTTTCAAACCTGAAGTAAGAATGCTACTATTTTACAAGGGGGAGAGAATCCAGCAAGAATATAACCCTTACCCCTGCAGAGCTCAGCTCGTGTTAGATACCTCAGTTCACTGTCTCATAACTCCAGACCCATTTCGTTGCAGGACTCTTTCCCTCTCAAGAAGCATAAGCAACAGGAGATGACAGTTCTGCTTGGTGCAGTACTTGGAGAGGTGCTGCATTTGATCAAGCGTAGCTGGCAGTAATCTCCAGTTGGTGGAAGTACGATGTTTCTCAAGCCTCACTGGAATATTTGCAATTTCCTGAAATGTCTTGATACAATTTTGAAATGAGTGTTTGAAAGTAAGATCTTCCAGTTCCAAATTACGCTTTGATATGATGAAACTTGCTCCCAGTTTCCAACCTTTTCAAAAATACAGTCGTGCTGGGCACTTTGGTCTGGGCACTACTATACCTCCTTTGGAAAAAGTATGAGCAGATGAAGGTAAAAATTAAAAGCATTGTTATGGTAGTCACAGCTTTTCCA
>JAUBNY010000301.1:2667747-2682416 GCA_032275445.1 Crypturellus soui | reverse complement strand
TATACCTCCTTTGGAAAAAGTATGAGCAGATGAAGGTAAAAATTAAAAGCATTGTTATGGTAGTCACAGCTTTTCCACACAGAATGGAATCTCTTATCTGCTCTGTGTGTGTCAGAGAATGGGTGCGAGTGAGGGGGCCAGGTGAGAAGCTGTAGGCTTCAGCATGCTGACAGCAGGTTACGGTGCTTCCCGAACTCATTTGGTGTGCACTCGAGACAACTATTTGTACAGTTCCGTGGGTTTTGCCAGTCTTTTTTTTTTTTTTCCTCCTTTATTTAAGTGTTTTGAATAGCAGCATGTAGTTGGCATCTGCCAGCCTAGTAGTCACCACACAAAGGAGTTGGTGCTCCCAGCTTGTTTTCTTTGCATGCAGGTAAGCTTGTGCATAAGCTTTTTGTTAGCATCTGCAATCTCTTAAATGCTCTTTTGTTAACATCTAGCATCTCTTAAAAAAAAATGAAATATTTTCAAGAAAAAAAAAACTTTAGATTTTCTTGTGATTGCCTTCTCCTTGAACCAATTTAATAACAAAAAAAAAAGAAGAGGAAAGATTAGACTTTTGAGATTTGTTTTCAGACCTCTGAAATGGCCCTTTTTTGTTTTTACATTTTTATATATTATATACATATTTAATATTAAGTTATTGGAACAGTACATGGAAACTTGCACATGTTAAATATAATTTCAGATTCAGTAAAGGTGTAAGATTTTGTGGGATTTCTTTTTATAGCAATATAGATGAATCAGAAAAAGAAAACTATTTTCAGAATTTATTTTCTGCCATTTTGGAGCCTTTTTGCCATTCTGCCAACAGGAACATGATGAAAGCTTCCAGACACCTCAGTTTAAAACATAAATCTTCCTTGTGCCATCCCCTGCTATCCTCAGTGTGAGCCAAGAGGAGCTGAAGCTGTGGCAAAAGCAGTTTTTTTTTTTCACTGCTATTTTTTCTCTGGCAATTGACCCTCAAGAAAATGGCCTTCATTTGTGCTTTAGACCCAGGGCCAGCACAGAACTGGGCAAATGCACCTGCTGTCAAAGTAAGAAGGAATTAGGGAGAGAGGGAAGAAAACAGGTAGAAAGAAGTGAAGATGAGTGTTGAGAATGTGTACAAGAGAAACGCTGCTATCGTTTAGGGTATTTCTTTCTCCTGACAGCCAGCTTCCCTGGAGCACCTGGGTGATTTTCTTGGGAAATGTCCAAGATACCAGGCAACAGAGTGTCTCATTTCTCTGCTCTGGCAAATTGGAATTACCCTGACAAGATGCAAAACAAAGAAACCCCAATATAAAACCAAGTGTGATAGAAGAACTAATTTGCCTAATAGCTTTCTAGATATTCCCTTTACTATGAAATCATATCCAAACATGAAATAATTTACACTTTTCTTCAAGTTCTCACAGTACAACTGCTCTAGGAAGTTTTTTAATCCCTTCCGGTAGAGGCAGTACAACAAGTAATCCATAAAATTGGATGTGGAAGATAAGAATATTTTTTTTCTGTGTTCATCCCTAAAGTCTAGAAAGCTTTTAATTATCTCCAAGCCCTCATAGGCTGGTTCATAACATCTTGTTTGAGAAGATAAATATCGTTCTGTAGAGGTAATGCAAAGTCATGCAATCTTCCCTTTCTCCCCCTTGGAACTACTCACCGTGCAGTATGTTACTGTAGCAAAGGGAGGATAAGATGGGTCAGCTACTCAATTTAGGGCACTGGATAAGTGCAAGGATCTGTATATTTGTTTGTGCCAGCTGCACACCTAATGCCTCTGCAACGCAATCGGGAGTGACAGGGCAGCCTGCCAGTGTGGAGAGAAGTTCAGTTTGCAAAATAGCACAGATCAGTCTGCAAAAATCTCCCTTGTGAAGAATGCATGTGGAAGAGAGAAAGGTCTTTGTGTAGCCCTTTGGTTACAGGAAAAAGATGCTGGTAGTACTATGAAAGCTTCCGCTAAAAATTTGGAAGCATGTGAAGTTTCAAATGTTGTCCATTACTCATCTTGCAAGAGGATGAATTTTAGCCATTTGCTTGGAAGGAAGGAAGGAAGAATTTGTTTGAAATTCTGCGGAAATGCTGGAGTTCCCTAGCACGTACACAGGTGCTTCCTGGACAGAGTGCGATATACCCCTCTATTAACCTAGGGCATCATATATTAACATACAGTTTTGCCCATCTTGGAGCATTCTCTGGAGCCAAACAGATTAATTAATTTTGCTTTCCTTAAGCTTCCTTAAGTAAAAAGCAGCTTACCAGCCATGTGACACATAGATCATTTGTAATATTAGGGTTATTTTTTTAAAAGCTACAGAATTTCACTTCAGCATACTGCATAGGGAGGGACAAGGAAGCTTGCCCTCAGCTTAGCAAATTAGCAGCAAGTAGCACTGATCCTTAGTGCTTATGATGGACTAGTTAGCCTCCCCTTACAGTGTGAAGAAGAATGAACCTAACAGGGCATGCTTAAAAACTAAAGGGAACAGAAGAATTAAGGTACTGTACTACTGCTTTATTTTTGACTGATGGGATTTCTTACATGTAGCTGTCATCACAGTGTCCCTTCAATTCATCGTAAGGCCACGATGCCATGAGAGGCCCAGTCCCGTCACCTTCTTTGTTCCAGGCCACTAGCATTGGCCAGCTTCCCTACCGTACCTGTGTCCTGCCTAGCCAGGAAAACTCGCTTGGCTTTTCTCTGGTTGATTTTCATCTAGCTGAGTGCTCTGATTTGATTCGTGCCTAATAGCCCCCACGCTGGCATGAAAGGATGGGCTGGGAGCAGGGCAGATGACATGAGTGCCAGTTGGTGGGAGCGGAGGCCAGAGCACCATTTGCAGTATGGATTGTAGTGACTCTCTAATTTGGCATTTGGCAGACCAGAAAATGCTTGTTTGTTTATTTCTAAGGCAAAAATCAAGAAAGCCAAATTACATCGTATTTCCTTTAGTACTGAAGACAAGCAACAAACTCTTACTATTACTATTGTCTTTGGCCTGCAAACATATTTATTCCTTCAGTGTCTGCACAGTATTGAGGCGCACACATTTATGACTGATAAGCTTTCTTATTGGGAAGCAGTGTGTCTGGAGAGCAGGGTGACAGCTATGAGGAATATCCAGCTGGCGCAGAGCGTGGTGCTGCAGCAGCTCAGCAGTGCAAATTGATTAGAGCGCAGGTTGCGCCCCGTGCTCCAGATGTTGCGCTGGCTCCCCGCGGAATTCCAGATTAAATTGAAGTCCCGGTACTGCTCTTTAAAACCTTCATTTAGTTTGTCTTCTGCTGAGGATTATGACTGAGGAATGTTAGGCTCCATGGGAATTTCCCTTTTTAAGAACTCTCTGATTATCGGACCTGCACATTTGTACTTTAGGGCATTGCTGAACATGTAACTGTTCTTCCATATGGCTGATAGTTTGCTGGCAGGTAGACTTTCTGCTTTTCTTATTATTTTTCTTTCTTTTTTCTTTGCTTGTATGTTTGAGAACTTTGTTTTAACAACTCAAGCTTTATAAAATGCTTTTCACATGCAGTAAACACAACCGTGAGCTAGCTCATGTGTTTTTCCGGTTAATTTAGTCCTTTACTAAGCGTAAATTGGTTGTCCATTTCTAAATCTGGTATGCGTTTTATACTTTTTTTTGTCCATATGGCACAGTTGAAAAAGGTTTTGCTTATTATAGTTCAATAGTTCAGGCCTGCTGTATGGTGAGATCGCGTTCTCAGAGCATACATTAAGCTAGATGATATTTATGAATTTATTCATTGAAATTGCTACCTCTAATGCTTTCTGTCTGAAACACAGCTGCATTAAGATTTACCATGATAAGTGATAATTGATAAATGATAGTCTCTTGTCTGCACCTTATTACAGAGTACAAACTAGAAGTGATAGAAACTCTTTTCTGCATACAGGAATGATGATACAAGGCATGGAAAAAATCTGTTTTAGAAAATATGTAGAAAATCCCACAATAGATTGGTAAAACTCCTAACAGCATGTTTTTGGCATGAGGAAAGATGTGCTGTGCTTTTTGCATTGATTATTAAAGTGAACATTGAAGTGGATTCTTAAGTAATACACTAAACAGTTTGTATTTCCTTCTCAGTGATCAAGTTACATGTATTTATTAGCTGTAGAAAATCTATCTTTTTAGATTCTGTGAACGTATTTATGATGGTGGTGATTTATGCTCCTGCTACAAGCAATTTTATTTCAACTCCAAAGCTGCAAGTGTCACACATGAAAATTGGAGAGAACAACATTTTCAAGTAATAATTAAAAGTAGTTCTTAGCTGTGGAAATACAGTTAATGGGTAAAGGTAGAATAAATGATCCTCTGGTGTCCTGATAAACTTTTGTGTGGTATGTTATCTTGAGATTACTTTTTTTGATGTGTAAGAGCAGGATGTAATTCTCACCCTTTTTCTCAATGGGTGACTAAGAATTTTGCACAAAAGAGCTTGGCTTCAAAAGGACAGACTGCTGAGGATGTCCCTATATTTGGCCCTTACCTGATTAGTTACAAGTGACAGGTGAGTGGTTTAGCCACAAAGAAGAGGGGGGACTCACAGATGCTGAGCAAGGTTTGGGTTTTCTTTGCAGTAAGACCTTTTCTGTCTCGCACACCATAGTCTTTGCCCCCTTGCTCTTCTCTTTGTGTACTCATTTCCATTATATAAGCTTATTTTTCTTATCTCTAATTTATTTATTTTTCTTCCTGCACTGTTTTGTTTTCTCCTGAGTATCCCTCTAGGATTCTTGGCTGCAACCTTCCCTGCTACCTCTGCTATTTTTGCGCACTCTCTCGTGATTGATGACTGTACTTCTGATGCTTACTCTTTAATTTCTACAGTCCTTGTGTCTGGCTCCACCCAGAAACGTGTTTGGATGGTTGGGAGTGGAGACTTAGATGAGCAGTTGTTAACCCCTCTGCCCTGGGGTGGCTTTAAAGGCAGTGGGGGTATTTGAACATGAATCAAAAGGAAATAGGGTTATTTTGACTATTAAACCAACAAGTATAGTGTGCATACCAGTTTGTCTGAACCAGAAATACAGCAGTGTAATTCCACATGTAATTCCATGTACTCTGCTGCTTAATTAATATGCTGAAGTTTAAAAATCTGCTTCTAGGAATGGGTTTTCTGTGGAATTTTGTTTTAGATCTGAACTATACTAATTTACTTCAGATAGCATCCTTTTAGGCTTTACTGCATATCTGCAGTAAATCTTATGACAGACAGGTTGCTTTAGAGAAATATAACAAGACATTTAAAATTTATTTCCTTGCTTTACAAGACTTCTGTTGCTTGAATGCATGTCATATGACACTGCTTACAGTAAAACTTTGTGAGGGTGATTTGTGCCTTTTTTTTTTTTTTTTTTTTTTGAAGTAGAGTAAGAATTTGGTTTAGGAAACAGGTTGCCTTAGAGCAGTTGATTTGTTAAAAATCCCCTTTGGAAATAGATTATTAAGTGTAAGCATATGTAATTTTAGATATTAGTTATTTAATAATTGGTTAATGCCTCTTATAGACAGAACTCACTACGCAAATATTTGATTCATTTTTTCATATTAAAAAGAATAAAATACAGTAATTTTTCACTTGGTTGGATCCACAATATATTAGGAGTCCGTGTCAATATGGATTTTCGTTATCAGTACTGATTTCAGGGAGATAGGCCTCTCATTTCATTTACTTGTAGGAAGGAAGAAGCTAAGCAGTATATATTGGCCTGTTGTTTTATTCAAACTGCAGCTGTAATTTGTTAATGAGGTTAATATTGGGCTGAATGATCTGTGAACTTTGCTCTCCCTCAAAAAAAGTATCCGGAAGCTTTTTCCTACTTCTTAGAAAGAAAATACTGAAAAACTACTAAGTTGAGGTCTTGATGTACTACGCTGCATGACGAGTAAATTCAACATAGGACATCCACAGATATAGGTATTCACACAGCTGTTGAACCCCTACTGTTAATTTAAACAGAATGAGTAAACTTGAGTCTAAAAACTTGTAAGTTTGTGAAATCTTCCTGCAAGTCCTGAACTGGAAAACAGCTTCTGACTCTGATACTGATTCACTTGCAATTGCAGTTAAATGTATACCATGTATACCTCTGTGGGCCCTTTTCAATTTTTCTGAGTGCCTTTACTGTGCTTGCAAAGTTCATACTCTGTCAGATGAATCTGAACTCTGTTGTAAAATATGAGACCTTGTTTTGTTCCTATATGTTGCTGGGTCACAAGCAACATCTTACTTTAGCTAACTAGTGAAAAACTGTGTTTGGTAAACTCTGTAAACTCTGTATCCTGCTTTCGGGCAAGCAGGAAGGCCATGCAGTGATTCTTGCTCTGCTTGTGGACAGTTTTTCTTGTGTAGTTAGTTAGATAAAAGTGCTCAAATAGCTCAGGATTATTCTCCATGTTGTGATTGAGCTGTATATTAACATCAACATGACAGTAAAAGATTGGGCACTGGAGTGAAAGATAGGTGCGGGCATTTTATTATCCAGGTAAAATTAATAGAGTTTATCTTTGCCTCTTAAAACAAGGCTCTTTAACATAGATTTAGTTTCAAGGTTATCTGTTCTGTAAAGCACTTAGGCCTTTGTTAGATTTTTTTGTTTGTTTGTTTGCAAACAATGACTTAGATTTTCTTTTCAGCTTTGCTTGCTCAAATCAGAGAATGGTGTCAGGGTGGAGAGGGAAAAGAAACAAGTGCGGGAAATTTCATATATTAAAATACCCAGAATTGTGCTGCTTCCCCGTAGCTTCCTTCTCTGTCCTCTTGAGCTTCAGGCTTCTGAAGATCAGCCAGGGATTTTTGCCATTCACAGGCTCTGATACGGAAGGAAAGAATACTTAATTTGAAAATGTATTTTTTATCTTCATGCTTAATTGTAGTAAAGCAAGGAATTCTCTCTTTGTTTGAAGTACTGCTGTTAGAACCAATTAAGAAGCTTTTTTTACATAGATTACATGAAAACAGAATTATAGCCTCATATGTCTCTTTTTTTCCCAAGTAAGAATGTACATATATTTTAAGATGCACTGGCATAATGAAGCATTAATCTGGACTATTTCACCTACTGATTTCAGCTGTCATTTTGTTTGTGCCTTAAGTACTTTGTTTATAGAGTTGTCCTTTCTCAAATTTTGCAACGCACAATACTGAAATATTTGTTAATAAGATTTTTTTTTCTTTTTCTGGAAAGACATGATTTGAAAAGAAGCATTGCAAATATCAAGGGATTGCAAACACACTGACAGAGGATTAAAGGCCAAAGCTTATTTTCACTGTAATGGTGCTTTGTTCTGCCCAATGCTGTGCCATAGATATTTACACCACAATCCTCATTGTGAATCAACTTAAAGCATACAAAATACAATTGTGAAGAGTCTGGTACTGCAAAATCCCATTCACAGAGATTCTGCTAATGGCATGACTGCAGCATCAGACTTAAGAGCTCTTAGTGCAAGCCCTTGTGTTGAAAAACCCTGGGGGGAAAAGTCTACCTATAAATACTGCTTAGAAGGATTAATTTGCTCAAGTTTGGAAAGTAGGGCAATTAATCTGATTGTGCTGCTTCCAAAAGCTGCTCTATTGTCTTTGTTTTTCTCTCCTTGTTTGCCTTTCACATTTGAGGGAAGAAAAGTACTTAGGATTTAAACCATTAGTGTTTATAGCATGGACTTCTGATCAGCTGTACCTAGAAAGGAGACCATAAAAGGTAATAGCAAAAGCCCAAACTATGAAAATCGGTTTGCAAACAAAAGCCTCACTTGTGTTCTGTTTGATTAAGCAGGTGTTAAAAGGCCCAATTTATCGAATACTGTGCCATTAGGAGGAGGTCCCAATAGAGTTATCTGGCTAGTAAAAGAACAGTTAGAGTATTGTAATATGCGTGTTAATGCTGCCCAGGACCTTGAGATAAAGCTCCAAAACCCAGGTGTAATCAGGATCTTGTAACTTTGGCATTAACTCTCTAATTGGTTACATGGAGCAGATGTATGTATTCAGCCAGCACCGAGTGCCCTAGGTGGCCTGACTTTTCAGCGATGGAGACTACATGCAGCAGCTGTGGGGAGCATGCACAAACTGTGGTTGGGTCAGGGTCAACAGTCCTGTTTTGTGTTTCAAGAGGCTTGTGAGCAGCACAGCTCATTCCATAGGTTTTAGTGAGTTCATTTTGTTTGTAGATCATTGTGCTAGTTATTCTCTTCCCAAAACAGGGAAGCATCAGGACAGTAAGCTACCTGCCTAAAGTCACAACAGGCTCCGCAGGCAAGAGCTGACTCCTCATCTCATAAATCTCATGTCTGCTTAGTTCACTTTGTCACCTGATGAGCCACTCACGTTCAATTATTTTCTTAAAAACTCTGAAAGGGCTGCTCCATTCTTATGGGTGCTGCATTTCAGAATGCTTTTTGGATGTATTTTTGAGCAAAAGCAACATTGTTTTTTAAATTCTGTGAAAAGAGGAAAAAAACAGCCTTTTTTCTTGCGCTAGAAAAGGCGCTCATACCCAGACGCCAAGTCCCATCCTCAAGTAATTTTTACAGCTCAATTATTAACCCCTGAAAAACAGCTTGTAATGGAAACGCCAAGGTTTTCTTAATTATAGTGACTGTATAGTGACTGTAGCAGAACCTGTCACAATAAGATACGTGCTAGGGTGGTTGAGCTGCAGTGTCAGCTGTCAAACAGGCTCGCAGAAACCCTGCTCTGAGTAGAGATTCAGTGTAATGCTCTTCAAGAGCAGCCCATATCTGCTGTTCTCAGGGGGCACCTTTGGCTAATGTGCCGTGGTGCTTTCCCTTCGTATCACCTGTATGTCTTACTGGTGGCAGGGTGTCTGAACACAGTCTGTGTCTCTGCGGCTGTAGTACAGAAAGGAATTTTGTTCTTGAGCTAGATGAAAGCTCATATTATTCTAGACAATGTGGAAGGATTAGCGGTGTCAAGATGAGAAAAGGGTGTTTTCTTTCTTCATCTTTTTCTCTTTGAAAAGGTCTTTAAGGCGAGCTTTACTTTGAAACTCTGTTACTTGAGTTATTCATAACATATAATGGCCTAGAATAGAAACCTTCCTGGTAATATATGCCGACATGCTGGAAGACTGATACACCACTGACCCAGTTTTCCTAGGTACAGTAAGTTTCCATTTTGCTGTGTCATCAGCTAAGGATTTTTCCCAGCTTGTTTACTTGAAGATTATAGAAAATTGCTAATGGAATTAGACTTGGTGAGAGCCTCAAATTGGGACTGCGTGGCTGGTGCTGAAAGGTTGCTTCGTTAACAACGCCTTTCCCAACCAAACTGCCATCCCGCCGTGAGCACTGCATTGCACTGCTTACTAGAGGCAGACTGCAGGTGCTTTCAGTGTCCAAGGACCTGCTGAAATCCACCCTGTTTTGCTACATGATGAACACATTACTGATATGTATATTAGCATGAGGTATTTATGGCTGATATGTAAGAACTCGTTTTTCTAATGCTTTAAAATGCATTCATGAATAACTAGCAATTTGATGTGATTTATGAGCTACTGTATTTCTTTGCTCCTAAAAATTCTTCATTTTAGGTTAGCTAATGAAACTTCTCTTGTCATTGTTCATCTAAGAATTGGTCTAATTGAGCTTTAAATATCAGTCTTAACTAGAACAAGACTTTTTGGATGGTAAAAAAAAAAAAAAATGCTGATTTTAATAACTGCTTTCTGTTTCTTCCTAGGATTTAAAAAACATTTACATTATGAGATGATGAAAGTATAGTTTTGGAATTACTTTGCCTAGTAAGCAAGGCATTTTGGCTATTAATTGGGAGGTAGGGTCTGTGCGCTGCCTTCAGGAGCTGCTCTTCCTAAAATCAGCAGCTTTTCTGATGCCAATTCAGCCAATAGTATTGACCACTGCAGTGCTACTGAGACATATACTGTGCTTCAAGCATTGATCTCTAATATTGTGAGACTTCTTGGGGTAAATAGTCATGTATAAAATTGACTTTAGTTATATTTTTCATGGGAAGTAGTTTTAGGGAAAACAGTCTTTTGGCAAAGTCACCTTTATTTGGAATTTATTAGCTATAGGCATTTTTCAACAATATGCAAAATCTATTTTTCCTCCTAAAAATAAGCACTTAAATGGAACTGAGACATTGTTTTGTCTTTCTGCGTTTTTTAGAGATGGAAGGAACAAGTTGTTTTTGCAAGCGGGTTCTCAAGTATCGGTGTAATTTTAATAATACATAGGCATTTTTATTTTAAGTTGTAAGTTCAGGCAAAATGTTTTTATCCGTTGTGAAGCTATTCAACATTCTCTCCTCCTAACAAGCATTTGGGGAAGAACTGGCAGAAAAATGCTTGATTAAGATGTCCAGCCTGAAGCCGTAGGCTTGCATTCGATTAGACAGCTGCCTCTTCAGGTCAAGTCCTTGAGAAACCTTCCTCCGCAGGCCCACTGCTGCAGCCAATGAGCTGCCTTTGACTTGCAACCATTTTTATAACGTTGCATAAGCCAGTAGGAAAACGGTGCTTACCCTTTGGGTCTAGCCTCGGAGCAGTGCCTGCAGTTCCCCGTTAATAAACGGGATGCCAGTGTTGACTTGTAAGTGCTAGGGAGTGCGTGCACGTGAGCGGTTAGACTTGATGGAGTCGATCAGTTCTAGCACCTGAGATGGTAACACCGAAACAGCAGTTCAGATGAAACCAGGACGCTTCGATCTACACTGTGCCAAACAGCCACTTACTGTCAGCTGCGCTTCGGCTCTGTTACTGCTATTGTTTGTGATATGTTGATAGTTGTAGTAGTGTTATGGGGGTTCATTAGCAGCAATAATACAAATCTTACCAATACAGAAGTGTCAAAGGTGTTTCCGAACTCCACCACTTTCACGGAATTGGTGGTGAAATCAGCAGACAAGCTGCTGTGGTAATGTGTGGTGACAAAATTTCATGAGCTTCCATGCAAGAAAAAGGTGAGAATAGGATGTTTTCTATTTCTTTGGCTCTTCTAGTGTTAGCTAGAATGCTTTAGATAATTTAAATAGTTCATTCTGAGATAATGATGATGATCCATGAGGCTGCGAAAATTGTTAATGTATGGAACCAGATTGGCTGTCACATGTTACTTTTCAACTTAAATGTTTCAGATTTCAGATTTTTTTTATTGTCTTTTGTTGTTTTTTTCTTACACTTTTGCTGATGTATGATGAAGAAGAAGGCTTAAAATAAAACTGGAAGGAAAAAGTATTCATCTCCAAGAGATAAGAATAATTTATATGTTTGTTCCCTTATTTCTTCTCGTTTATCTCCTTCAGCACATTTCCTTATCCTTTCCTTTCAGTTGGAAATGGGTCTTTTTATATTTTTAGGCTTGCATTTTCTCCACTCTGCTTACTCTAATGCTCAGATCCTTGATTTAAAGGCGAGATGAAACTTATTTTCAGCGTTCAGTTACTGACAAAGGGAATTTCTTCAGTGAATGCTGTCAATGCAAAATGGGTGTATAGTGACAAAAATATTTTTATACTAAGGACTAGGTTCCCCACGTCTGTTCTCGGGCATTTGTTGCTGTATATGCTTTCCAGAGGCTGGGTGTTTGCTGCTAATTTTGCTGCTAATCTCTGGTCTAGACAAAACCTTAGCACCTTTGATTCATTTAATGTCTGTTTTGCGTTTGCTTGTCTATGCCTTCTTTGGCAAGCTGGCCTATCTCTTTCTATGCAATATATCCAATCACTAATACCAGTCAAAGTCCTCTGTAGAACATTTACTCTAATTTGGCAGAGTTTTTTGGCTGTTTTTCTCTTATTTCTATAATCTGAAACAGGGAGATAATGGGGAGTAACCTCTAGTATATGTAACTCTCTGAAGGAGCTTTTGTTTTGGGTCTCCTCTGTGGAAGACTTATATTTCTCTGTGGTTTCTCCTTTCACCAAAGAACTTGATCAAAAGAAATTAATTCTTTCAGTTCATCAGGTCTCTGACTCCATGCTGAGTATTCTTGCATTGTCACATTAGCGAGTGCTGTTTTGGAGAGCATCACAGGATTTCATCTGTGACTGGCACAGTTCGGTGTGCCTAAATCTGTGAAGCATGCATACAAATCCAGGCTGCTGTGGCAAGCTTATGGAATATGTTTTCAGCTTTGGTTCCATAGGACCCTTGTTGCTGAACCCTGCTGGCTCCTATTTGTCGTTTCAGTCGATATCCCCTGTTCTCTTCTCGTAGCGCTGCTGCAGCCATCCCTAGGAGCGGGGCAGTTTTCTGCAGCTGGGTGCTGCTGTTGAGGCTGACGTTGTTATCCTTAGAAATTTGTCAGCACAGGAAGTATTTCCTCTCTCTTCATATTGGGAATGCACACATTCTCAGAAGCAGGGGCTCTCATTCAGCCTGTCCTAACTGCTGTTAAACAGGTTTAGTTCCATGGGAAAAAAGGAGAGATTTTTGGGCAGTGTCTTACCTGAGTTTTTCACTTATCTGCCTTACTTGAGCACTTGTATGCCTTGCATTATGAGATGGATCTCTGATAGTTTTATAATCTCTGCCCAAGCAGTATGAGCTGCTGATAGTACGTTATAGTGGTATGATCTGCAAACCCCCTGTGTTGCTCTGAAATGCAAGTGTCTCAGTAAATTGCTTTTACTTTCATACAGCCTCTTTGGCATTTGCTGCCCTTCTAGAAATCCCACTTGAGTGCTGCCACTGAATCTCAGCTTCAGAGGCTGCTGCGGAATACTCGGGTTTCTACTACTTGGCCAGTTCATCTGTCATGTCCACTTTGGTATGTCAGAGAGAGGGCTGCAGCAGCCACTTCGCACGCAGCTCCCGGTGTTCAGCTCTCTTGCATGTTATTAGCTGGGGCTGGGCAGGTGTTTGCGGTGGGTCTCTGGGCACACAAGGGACATTGCTGCTGAAGCACCGGGCCAGCGTTAGGATGGGCTGTGCAGGAGTGTGCTGTGCGCTGCCATCCCCAGTGTGGTAACTTGACAGAACGTGAGAGGAAGGTCAGAGCCCCAGTGTCAGGGAGAAGAGGCATCCAGAAATGCAGATTCATCTGTTCTTTAAAGGGACGGTTTATCTTACCACAGCTGACACTTATGAAGTGACTGCTCAGTGGCAGCATGAGCACCTGGGGATTTGCTGTTGTCACTTAACTTGAGTGAGTCCAGAATAAAGCACATGAGGCATATGCATATTAAATATGGGTATATAGCAGATTATTAAAATGAGCTACAGCAAGATTGTTGCTAAGCTTCTGGATTTTGTCAGTATCATTTGGAATGGACATATCCAGCAGTGCTTTATTTTTTTAGCAGGTCTTGTGTTGGGTCCATTGTACGCTGTCCATTGTGGTGTTATATTCCAGTAACTTTTATTTACCTTTTAGGTATCGACTGAAGTGTCTGTCCAGTTATATCTTGTCTTGAAGGACAGAGCAGTTATATTCTCTTGTCTTGAAAATACTGGAATAGTTTGGTTCCTTGTCCAAAACTTCATTTTTTCTTGGTATTTGGAATGTCTATGTATTTTGTTCCCTGTTTACCACTAGTCATCTTGCTGGGCAAAGTGTAAAGTGCAAGTAGTTGGCTGCCTTCTCCGTCTCAGGGGTGTGTCTACCTTTTTGTTTCTAACTTCCTTCAGGGACTTGGTATGAAAGTAGATTCTTAAAGCTGGAGTCATAAAGGATAAGGGTGAGACCGTGATATTTAATATAATCTGTCAGTCTGAGTGTTGCAAACACTTTCTGGCAGACAGCTCCCTCAAATGGGATGAGGCAGTTGTGCGCAAGTGGCACTTAGGTGCCTGTGAAGTGCCACCAACAGAATGAAAGCAGCTTTGACGAGGCACGCCAGCATCTGAGCTTTGACCTGCTAATGACTTCCGCGTGTAAGAAATTGTGGAGCAGCAAATTGCTGTGTTTGGCGAGTTCACGCTGCTGTTGTGCCAAAGCTCAGAGGAAAACATGTTTTCCAAGCCACTGCAAAGAATGTCACAAGAACAGGAATCTTAGTAAAAGGAGCACAAGGATGCTCTACATGCTACTTGTCCCTTGAAAGTGGTGAAGCTTTCAGTAGGATTAATCCAGTGTCCAATATGTCCACTTGCATCGGTGTCAAATTAAATGATTCATCTGCCCAGATAAACACAGGAGTGTCCTACACGCTAAAGAACGGATGCTGGTGGAGGACTGGATTTAGTGGAAAGAGGTTAAAGGAGTGTGAGAGGTTAAAGGAAGTATGATGGCAATCACACACACGTTCACACTCTTGAAATGACTCAACATGGTCCATGTGTGGATATTGACAAGCATTTTGGTTGCCAAGATCAGTATGGATTTTCAGCTCAGGTCATGCAAACATGTGCCCCAAACCTGAATGTTGGTGAGAGGGCAACTTTTGTGCTGCTCTTAGTGAAAGATGATGAACAATGCAAATGCTTCTCGAGTTGTGTTATTACCCAGATCAAGTGCTGTTTTTGTTTAGTCAGCAGTTTCTGTTACAATTTGGCACCATATGTTCTTGGAAAACAGCAGATGCATGGTCTAACAATTAGCAGCAGAGCTTTCCCACTTGAGGGTTTGTGATAACACTGAGATAATTCATAACTAATTTGTGTTCTATTCGTAAGAGAGATTTTTCTTTTTGATATTATTTGCCCCCACGGTTTTCTG
>JAUBNY010000301.1:2638405-2659636 GCA_032275445.1 Crypturellus soui | reverse complement strand
ATGGTGAGGGCCTATGATAGTAAGGTAGGTTATGTAGCTTAATTTTCTCCTCCTTCTCTACTGCTTACTTAGACTTTTTGTTCCCTCCTCTACAGGGAGAAAAACAAACAAATAAAAACAGCAACAACAGCAAACTTTCCTCAGGCTCACCTGTGCTGAGAAATCAGCCAAAATGTGCTTGGGTACAGAGGCCCACGTACAGAACTGCTTATCTCCTTTACCTGAAAAGAGCACAGCCAGATCAGCAAAATCTCAGATCTGTGCAGAGCTGGAGGACACTGATGTGTAAATGTTTGTGTATCATGGCTATCTTTGCACAACTGGAGTAATAAGGAGTCCTTGGAGAACTGGAGTAATAATCTATAAAATATGAATAACACTCCCTTTTTTTTTCCACTTGAAATTATCAAGTTTTAAAGATTGTGTGCAAAATGGTTTATTATTAAGAGCGACTGAGGTAACTGGGGAATACCCAGACTTGAGTTTAAGACATCATCTTATATCCATTGAAAACTGTTTCAGAGAAAAAAATCACACATACACAAAAAAAAAACCCTATGAAAGCACGGAGATCTGCATTTCACTGCCTCTTAGTCAGACTCCTGTGTTCATGCACAAATGTGTGAAATTTGCTTTTATGTCTGTAATTTTTTAGAACTGAGAACCATATGGTATCTTGTTTTTACGTTTCTTAGATCTTCTTAATTGTGTCTGCATAGCAATTAGGCTTCTGCATAAATTTAAGAAAATAGCATATTAATTTGTTCTTACTGTATAAAATACAGCAGTCACTTATTACAGCTTTTACCATAACCCTAAAAAGCATTCAGAATAGGGCATTTTGTTTTATAGCTACTTAATAGTCAATTTCTCACCATTGAAAGTTTATTGGATCATTCTTTCTCTTAGTGTGAAGCAACAAGCTCCAGGATGTCCAGCACATTGCAGTGACAGAGACCAAGACGTCTTTGCTTACTGATCCAGCAAAGCACTCGACTTTGTGCTCATTGAAGTCAATGAGGCCACTCATGTTTTGAAAATGTGTGTTTTTTTTAAGTGTTTTGCTGAACAGGGACCAGATTGTTCTCCAAGTCAAGCATGTGCTTAAGTGCTTTGCTGAATTGAGTTAGCAGCTAGGAGTTAGTGCAAGAAAAATGGAGCTGTTGCTAACTTGCTCAGAAGGTCCTTTCGTAATTCCATTCAGTCGGATGCGACTCTTGAACCAAGACTGACTCTCAGGTACTGTCACTAAGCAATAAGCACAAATCAACTGTTTTACTTAAGATCATTCAATAGAATGAAAAAGAAAATAAAGCAAAGCACATCATTGGGCTGCTTTGAGGATTCCTCCTTAATTTTTTCTCCAGATGGCTTTTTTTTTTCTTCTTCTGTTTTTGTCCCTTTGACTTTATTCTGTATTTCCCATATGCTTTTTCTTTGGTTGTCCATTTATTTATTTATTTCTTCTCTGGATTGAGAGGAGAGCTGAATTTCTCTTTTGAATTTCTGAGCAGCCCTTCACTTCAATGTGTGTCTCTGTTCTAGGGATAAGAGCTTTATCCATTCTCTGTATTTCCCTACATTTAGGTAGATCCCCACAGCATCTGCTGCTTCTCATTTGTCATTATTTCTCTGTTGCTATTATCTTTCTTGCTCACGTGTTTTCTGTCTCTGTCCTAACTTCTCATGTGCTGAAACGATGAGAAAGGCAATGTGGGCTACAGATCTGTGTTTCTCAGTATGAACAGGCCATGTTGTAAAGAACCAGCTGTTTGTCTTCCTGCCAGACTCCCAGACATGCTGTAATCGTCTCTGCTCTCTGCCTTCCTGAGCAAGAGGCAGCGCACGAGTGGTCAAATACACTGCAAAGGAAAGATTTTTTTTTTATTGGACCTCCAGAAACAATTTAAATCTTTTGCCCTCAGAAGTGTATCTTTTCAGAAGATGAAACTAACTTTGAGAGTTTTCTTAAGGATGAATGGCATTAACTTGCACATCATGGTGGAGTCTAATTAGAGACTCCTTAAAACTGCACGTTAATTGTAGTTAAAAATGCAGAGGAGAGGGATTGAGGGAGGCACTTTGTAGGATGAACTCTGGATGTTACGTGGCTTTGTCACCTCTGAGCTGATCAGTTTAGGGGACTAAATTTTGGAAAGTGTTGAAAATGGCAGTGAAAGGAGATAGAGGTTAAGAGAATCCTATTTTAAATAATGCCAACAAGTCTGCAAGAGGGAATATTTTTACTTTAGTTTTTATCTTTAAAATACAGCCAGGCTACTTAGTGAGCAGAATGGGAGAAGCGTAAGTAAAGTTACTGAGATGAGAAAAGATGGAGAAAAAGTAGTCATAGAATATTGATATTTGAGCATCTATAGTAAACTTTTCTTTTTTAAACTCATTTTGATTGTATATGATGACTTTCTTGATTCTTAAGCTATCTGAATGAAGCTAAGCCCTAGTCATTTGTTCAGAGCATCTACCATAAAGCTATTCTGTTCTGAAACACTGCCCTTTAACCAGTATTTCCTCTTACATGTTATTCCCTAAATTATTCTTCCTCCTTTTTTCCCCTTCCCACCCCCCTCACTTCATATCTCCTTTACCTTTTTCTGATGAAACATCTTCTGTTGTAGTGTGTATGCTCGGGAATGAGTATTTAATTTAATATTTAATCCCCAAATATCATTGACTTGAATGCTAAACCTGATTTTGGAAATGACTGGGGTTAGGCCACGATTTCCTCTTCTTGTATGGTAGTGACCTTATGAGTTTGTCAAGTGTTATTTAGGTGCACTTAATTTGAACAAGGATTTTGGTGAGAAGTTCATGGGAAAATTATTTGACAAACAATTTTGCTTCCTTGTTATTGGTTTAAAAATTATTCTAAATAATATTAAAGTGTTATCTCAAAATATTTTTTTGGATGTTTTGCAAGTATGAATTCTAAATGTGAAGCTAATACATATTAATTTTAAATGTTTATGGTATAATACTTCAGAATTGTCTTATAATTCAGTAATACTTTCCTCTGCAATCTTTTATCCAAATGCCAGAAAAATGATAGGACAAAATCATAGTGCTTGCATCAGACAGAGCAGTATGATCCCCAGGTTAGATGAGGTGGGGAAGCTCTCATGGCTCCTCTAGGGTCACAGAAAGGATCACTGCAGCTAGTGGAAAGAAAGGAGATGTCTTCAGCGCACCTTAGTGCCATTAACTTCTCTTTATTGATTTGGTACATGCAGTAAATTTGGTACATGGGATAACTGTGATATCTCTGCAGATTTGTCTTAGTTGAGCTTTGTTTTGAATCCTAACCTTAGTAGAAGCCTGTGTTATTTTGTGGCTATGAGAAGTGAACTTCTCAAGAAGGTTCCCGACCTAAGTAGACAACAAATGAACTTTCACTGTTTGTTTCTCTAAGGCTCCTGTGAAATTCCATGCTAGTTGTTTCAGTTAGGCAGCTCAGTCTGCAAGTGTCTTTTTTTTTATTTTAGTTTTATTTATTTGTTTCTCTTTTTTTTTCCTCTTTATTTGAAGACTTGCCTGTATTGCTTAGACCTTCTTTGCCTTCACTTTTTGTAATGAAATGCAGGTCCTAAATATGTTTGTGTAAACGGGGAATACATGGTCTTGAGCTTTACCACTGTGGCCCTTGAATTTCCTTAAGTGTCCTGTGTCCTCTGTCCTTAGGAGAGGTGCTGCTGCAGAAAGGTGAGCCACTGTGCTTTAATATTTCATTAACAACTTGCAGGCAGGATTTGAGTATGTAAGTATATGCTATTGGCTTGAGAATTTTAATTTGGATGTTCATTCTCTTTCATTGCTTTTATTGGTTAGAAGACAACAAATCTAATCTGGAAATAATTACGTTTTTAGTAAATCAAAAGGGGAATTGCCTAAGTCTTTGCTGAAGACTCATGGAAGTCTTAAGCATATGTTCTAAATGGTATGATTTATTTCTGAAAATATGTTCTCACAAAAGTGATGTCCAGTGGAGTACATTAACATATAAATAAACTGAAGCAATCATTGCAATTAAAATAAAATTACACAATATTAAAGGTGGTAATTATTAATGTATTTAATACTAAGCCTCATGAGGCACACATGTTGCAAAACCTACAGGGGACCAGAATCATACAGCTCCGTTTCATTAGGATTTCGTAAGCTGCAAGGAGTTGGTCTAGAAGAGTCAGTCGAGGTTATCACTTTATCTCACACTGCGAGGCATCTTCTTTCAAGATGTGAGTTGGGAATTGTTTTTCTCTTCTGCTAAACTCAGGGAAATTTGGAAGAGAGCAAGAAAAGCTCTCCCAAATTCTAGCTACTGTTGTTTTCAATGAGGCATTATTTCATGGTAATATAGTCTGCACTTGCTGCAATGTACTCCAATTATCTTGATGCTAGTCAGAGATAAAAACCTAAGGGAATTTATCTGTTAGAGAAAACTTTCATGATTTGTGTTCATGAATGCTATTGATGACTATAGTGCTATTTGTGTTCATGAATGCTATAGTGATGTTTTTAACATCCTTTTGTTTATTTGGGTCTCTTGGAGATGAGCTCTTGTTGCCCTGCCCTTCTCATTGTAAGGATGCAAGATGGGCTATGGCAGTGTGCTGTTTCCAATAGCACCTCTAAACAGACATCCGAGAAGAGCAGGGCTCTTACGCGAATCTTCCTAACTCGGTTATTATTTGGTTAGGGATTTACAAATCTAATATAAATACTGAGCAAGTGCAGAATCCCATTTGAAGCAGAGAGACGTACACAAATGACAATATCCTGTCTCCATCCAGTTTTATCAGGTGTTTGTGCGCTAGGAGTGATTAGATCATAAATGCGTAAGTATTGCTTTTGTAAGAGTAAAAGAAAAATTACAGACGGGGGTGACTGAGGTTTGTAGAGATGAAAGGCCAAATGGTTTAAATCAGCATAATTCACTTCAGTGGAGCCACAAGGATTTACAACAGAGAAGGATTTGGTTCCTCATAATGCAGCTCAGGTCACACGTTGCGCCAGTGACAGCTGTAATAAATGATCTTGTTGTCGCTGTGGTTGCCACATACGCAGCAGCAGCAGGCAATGCTGGAGCCTGAAGAGCAGCCAGGCTAGAAAAAGCACAGGAAATTTTGCCGGAAAAACAAATTGATGATGACATTGAAGTTGTGGCTCTGGCAGATGTGCAGAACAGACAAGGGACAGAGATCCTCGGCTCTAGCGGGGCTGCCAGCTGCTAAGACAGTTACAGGATGGTGGCTTGAAGGCAGCAAGAGATAAAAAATTGTGATAGATTTAAAGATCGTTCTTGAAAGAAAGGCATTAGAGCGATACCTGAAATCACGGATTTGGGTGGTGGTTGGATAAGGCAGACGGCTGCAGCCAGTCCTGGCACTTTGCTTGATGCTACTGACAGCTTTTCTGTTGCGAGCGGCGCTGCGCGCGTTGGGAGCAGGGGCGCTGCTGTTTGCTGTTTTCCCCTGAGAGCACCCGCTTGCTTGTGCACGCCGAGCCGTTCCACTCGAGTTCCAAAGCAAAAGGAACTGGCAAAGAGCATCTCCCTCCTTGGGAAAAAAAGGTCTTTGCCTGAAAGAAATGTTACATCTGTTTAGGCCACAGTATGGCTGAATCGATGCACCAGTGGGCACAGTGCTCCTGCTTGTCCCGTGTGAAGGGAAAAAACAAACAAACAAAAAACAAGATGCCTTCTATGTGACTTTTTTCAGATAGTTTAAATTACTACAGCATACAGTAAAGTAAACAAAGCGCGTAAGTGGGAAACAGCAGGATATTGTATACGTACAGGTCACAAACAGGGGCCTCAATCTCTGTAGCTGAAGATGGAGTAGCTGTCTGGAAACACATTCTGGTTTTAGGACTACATCACAGTATTTAGTGCAAATTACAAACATAATTATATTTCTTAAAGCTTTCATTGAATGAGCAAGATTGTCGGCCTTCTATAAGCATCACCAAAACACGACCATCTGCAGTATCAGTGGGAGAGGGAGCAAGGGGAGATCATGATGTGAGGAGAGGGATGCCTTTTAGTACTGCTTTTGAATCCTATTCAGAGTTACTTCTCACACACATTTCTGTGCCCACCAAAGGTATTTCACCATTAGTCTAAGTGTTTGCATCCTACATGCTATAATGTCTTTGGCCTTCCCTTCTGAGATACATTTTGGTGTGATACAGAAGTGATGTGGAATGAGTAGTGGCTTTTTAAATGCAGGAGGGAAATAATGATGGTGTATAGGTTTCTAGAAATCTGTTTCTCCATTTTTCTTTCACTATTTCTTACAGTAAAGCCACGGTTTACCTAGTGTCAGTGAGCTGAATATATCCAGTGATAAGAAAGACTGAGTCACCTGTGACTACCTCTTGCTAACATTTGCCTTCTGGATAGCTTAAAGGTGGAAGAGGAAGTTGATAAGTTATCTGAAATTCTCTTCTTTCTTATAGTTCTAACTTATTCTGAACAGGAATAGTATTTATGGGCCTGTAAAATACAGTCTTTAGTTGGTACTTGCACAGGCAAAACTGGAGAAGGTGTGTGGGGCTTCAGTGCAGGCTGATCTGCACGCTTCCTCTTCTTTCCTGAAAGTACATGTGAAAGTCAATAGAGATTTAGACTCCAGGTGCAATTGAAAGAAGTCTCATTGCCCTCAGAAAACTCACTGTTTAAATTCTTGGGTGGTCTTTTCTGCGTGCATAAAAGTTGCTTTTCATAATCCATGTTCAGTACAAAGAGAAAATATGAGTGAAGTTGTATGTGAACTTGTTCATGTGCACAAGTGTAAGCATTGCAGTTCTGCATAGGTCGGATACACACGCTATGTTAGCATTCTTCTTCTGTCTGTCATGAACTCATCAGAAAAACAAATCTCTGAGCAGCTGCAAATGTCCTAGTAACGAAAACGATGCTGAGACTATGGCTTTTGCTGCAGTTCCACAACAGAATTTCTGGAGCTCAGCAGAACGCTGCAAGTGGTACCTGTGTACACAAAAGAAAATGGTACTCATAAAGGAGAATGGAGTAGTTATGTATGGGGAGGAGTTTCAGTCTTTTCACATAAAAAAAAAAAGCAAATGGCTTTGGTTTTAACAATCTTACCTTTCTTGGTTGGTGACTGTGTTCTTTTGTGAAGACATTTTGTTTTGCTAAAATTTTCATCCGATTATTAAAAATATCTTTCATAATGTCCTGTGTTAGTCGTTTGTATATTCAAATACAAATATTGTATATTTGTTTATTTTTTTTTTTTTTGCTTGTTTTCTATGTTCAAAAACCACCGGTTTAAAATGATGACCTTAAGTCTTTATATACTGCTTGTGTGCAGGATCCCCCTGAGACACATCTGGGAGTGATACAGATAAAAATAAATGAAAAATGTGCTGGGGACACAAAACACTGGAAGGTGGTAAAACCTAAATGCTGGGGACAGTGATCTGAATCCTGGAAGTGGAATTATCCCAGTGGGGACCACAGGCTGCAATGATATTCCTTAGAATAGAGTTACTTATGGATGCACGAGTCTGACCATTTAGAAGCTGCAGTAGGACTGAGGCATTAATTAGACTTCATGTGTTCAATGACTTACCAACAGCTAAAAATATTTCTTTTAATGTATTTATTGACTTATTTGGTATTGATTTCAGGTATCTGTAGTTGGTTCCGAGTTACATAGAACTACATTTTATCCAAGCATACTAGTCCATGTAGGCTGCTGTATCACGCTAGTCTCCGCCGCCTGGCTTGTACTAATGATTAAGTGAGGATAGGGCAAGATTCACATAGGTTTATTTTGTATATTTTATATATTATATGATTACTGAGTTAAAAGATTGAATATGTTATGTCCTCCTCCTAGCTATGTGCTCAACCTAAGAACCACATTGCTGTGGTGCAGATCGGTAGGGAGCAAAAGTGCGTGTATTTTGTGTGGTTTGATTTGAAGTTGAGGCTTTTCAGTTATTTTTTCATGTTAGGTCTTATTTAAAACTTAAATAAATGCTTCTGTTTTGTTCTTTGCTTGGAAGATATTGTGTGGTATTTCCAGGAGCTGGATCCTGGAGAAAAGCCTCTTTGGAAAATATATTTTTTTTTAAATGTTGAGGTGTAGTAGCAATATGGTTATTTGTAAAAGTTGCCTTTGTATTTCATCCCCCAGCCTACCCCCAATTTTTGTGGAATTAGCATATATTAGGCATTAATTTGCATATTTAATTATGATGATGCAAAATGTGCAAATAATTTAAAGTCCTAAATTTGTCTCAAAGGCCTTGATAAATTTACAAGGCAGTATTCATGTTTGCAAGCAATGAAAAATTAGATCTGCTGCTCCATCTGCTGGTGTCCAAGAAAATCCTCGAGAGTTGCTCTTCATTACATCTACTCCGCACTTCAGCACAGTTTTGTGAGTAGTGCTCTGAGAGAAGATGAATTTAAAAATACCAGTTTTCAATTTTTTTTGGTTTATGTTTATATAGTACTTGCATTTCTCTAACATCTTCGTGCAGAGCAAAGTGAAAAGACGCAATTTCCATTAGAATTACTCTTTGAATTGCTAGTAAGAGGGGAAACATTTTGTTCATACTTTGCCTGCTTCTTTATTTGCATTGCTTTCAACAAAGGTAAAAAAAAAAATCACATCTATAACTTGTAAGGAAAGGGGATATAAGTGTGATTTTTCCCATCTAGTCTGGTTCCTTGTCACTAAGTTGCATCGGGTAATCAGATTTCCACTTCCACACAGGACACCATATGAAATATTGTTGACTCTCCACACCATGCACTAATGGTGCAGAGTATACTTGGTCCTAAACAAGGTGCTAAGTATAAGCCTTTCTCGGCTTGCTCTTTCAGCCTTCTGCTTTCCTCTCATTTGCTTGGCAAATCTTGTAAGTGTTTTATAAACTCAATAGGTTGTTGAAAATATGTTGAGTTTCATGCGAGGTCCCAGATGGAATTTGCAGGGTCAGAACTGTAGTAATAAGTTTAGGGAGTGCTGGTTGGAATGTCTGAGTGATGTCTCCTGTTTTGTTAATGGTAGTTCATATATGGCAGTTTGTATACTCCCCTGCGATAAGAATCAAAAGCAATGGAAGATAAATTGAGATAAATTATTGTTGCAGCTAGAATTGTCATTTTAACTCAATGCCAAGCTTGGTTGCTTTTATGCTATCCTGTATATACAAATGACTATTCATCTCAGTCTACAGGTATACATGTATGTGTCCTGTTTTTTGAAGAAATGTTCTCTGATAGCCGTGCTATATCTAAAAACACCATTTTAATAATTTAAAACTGGAAAACTTGGGCCATGCATATGTATGAACCAGTTTTTAGAGTAAACTCATTTTGTCCTCTAGGCAGAGCCTTTTTATTTACAGCGTAAGTTGATCAGAGCCTACAGCTATTTAATGTATATTAAAAATATTTTGCCTCATCTATTGCAGTTGTGAAACTGCATTATAACACCTCCTTTCAACATAATGCCTTCTTAAAATGCAAGCAGAAATATTCACAATTTCTAAATGAGTATTTTTTGTCATGTGTATATATACACCTGTCTGTATAGACCTGCATGCCTGCAAATACACATATACAAACCCAGAAACATTTCGTGTCCTGAAGGGATTAAACACGGTGGTGAGGGAGTTGCATGGGACTTTCTAAAGCCTAAAGCCTATTTTCAGTAGCTTGAATTAGGGCACATCAAAAAGTTGGTAAAATAGAAGTCCGTATGTGAGTTCCTGGAGTCTCAGTTTGTCTATACTATTGCCTGTGATTTTGCTCTTAGATTACTGTCAATGAGAACTATTTTGTCAGAGAAATGGGAGATCCTGCCTTGCCATCAGTTTATTTAATGGATTTTACAGTTATAACTCGATAACTTGCTTTTGTGCCTCTACCCTCTGCTTTATTCCTGTACGACTGAAACTTGTTTCAGCTGCTGGATCTCAGTGTTGTCTAGCTCAGATCTTAACTTGTCATCAAATGTCACCGATTACTGGCTTTTCTCAAGCTGTTCTCTTAGTTTGAATTACAAAATTGCGTATTGATTCCTGCGGCTTGTGAATCCCCTTCTGTTGTGGCTGCTTGGCAATCAATGCATGTTCAGAGTGGGGCTGCACTAGATTTTGAAAACTTTTAACAAAGCTGAAATTGCAGTCCGATGTCTATTCAAAGCCAGTGTTTCTGCACTTACTCAGTTCTCTCATCTTATGTATTTATTTATTTTTTAAATATAGGAGGAGTATTCTTTAAATATGTTCCTTATATACAATATTATTCCTTGAATGCTCTGGTCCCATTTTATATAACACACACACGCAATCATTCTCTCCCCACATACACACTGTTCATAGGTATCTGCTTATTGTAGCCACATTAAGCATATTAAATTGATCAGTGTGTTTTTCTCACTTGATAAACAAAGACTGTTTAGATTAAGGACCTCATTTTATCCCAGTGTGCTAAACAGCTACAGTTCATGAAGCTGCACTTGGCCGTTGTACCTACAGCCTTTCTTGTTCTTGTGGTTACGTGTTGTATGGCTTCACTGTTCTCCTTGTAGTCCTGTCTGCCGTAGCAATAGGTCACTATAACGAGAACAGAAAAGAAGATAAATTTAGTATATGCTTTCTAAACATGGCTTTTCCTCTAGCATATCTATTCTGCTCATTAAAATCATGTTTTATTAATTAAATATTTCTAAAAAATGTCAAGTGTTTACTAATTTCAAACTGCAGAAATAATTAATTCTTTCTTATAGGAACAAAAGCAGACTGCAGAGATGTTTCAGAAGAATGTTGAGAGAAAACCTTAGTATTCAAATCTAGAAATGTGATCATATATTGGAACAATATATATTTAGAACTTAAAATTCCCTAGGAATTTGTGGTGGTGCATACTTGAGCTTGACTGCAGCACCAGCATTTTATCTCTTGTGAGGTTCTTGAGTCAGAGAGGAAATTAAAGGAGTTAAAAGTCTAGTTCATTATAAAGTTCATGGAGTTGGCATACTTAAATCTTGGGAGGATACTTAAATCCTGGTTTTGTTGCAAAAAAAATGAGTATTTAAGAAGCCAAAATAAAATTTTGCTTTACTTGGGTTATGAAAATGCGGTAGCTGCTTCTCAGAGACTTTCAGCTTGCTTAGAGTTGACTTGCCACAAGATCTTAAAGGACATTTGGGTGGTGTGACTGAGAATAGCTAGCATGCAGATTTTATACTATTGCGCAGTACAATCTACATTGTATATTATATAATATTGTATAATCTACATTGTATATTATATAATATTGTATACCTCATGTATAGATTATGTTTGGAGCAGGATGTTTGCCTGACTGTTGGGTTTTCAGGACTATAAGCTTACAGTCTCTTGGATGTTCTCAAGACCCTCTATAATATTTTTACAACAAATTGCATCTATACTTAAAAATGCTGTTTATATCTCATGTATTTAGATTGACTTAAAGCTTCAAGTCAACTGGACTTCAAGGTTTGTAATCATTCTTCTCTCTTTCTCATCGTAGGTTAGTTTGTTGGCTGCCAAGAGCCACACACACTTCAGGCCCTGATGGGGGACTCAGGATCCAGAAGATCGACTCTCGTATCCCGTTTGCCAATATTCCGCAGAAGTATTAGCCGCAGGCACGACTCTCTTCCGTCCTCACCTTCCTCTGTTAATACAGTTGGTGTCCACACGTCCTCTCCCTCCAGCACTAACTCCAGCTCAGGGAGCACAGGCAAGCGCCGGAGTATTTTCCGTACTCCGTCCATTAGCTTCCATAACAGGAAGGGGAGTGAGCAGAAGACTGACTCTGCTAGCGAAAATGTTAACATCTCCAATGGTGCCCAGTCTTCCCTCAGCAGTTTTCAAAAACTGAACCTAGAGGAGCACATTAAAAGCCGAGGGAGGCATTCGGTTAGCTTTGGCAGCTCGCGTAGCAAGAAGATAACGAGGTCGTTGACAGAGGATTTTGAAAAGGGAAAGGAGCCCTCAACTAATAAGAACGTCTTTATAAATTGTATTAGTTCTGGGAAAAATGAGGGTGATGATTCTGGCTTTGCGGAGGAGCAAAGTCGATACTCCGTCAAACAATCCACACGAAAACTTCTCCCCAAATCCTTTTCCTCACACTACAAGTTTTCCAAGCCAGTTCCGCAGAGCGAGTCGGTCTCGAGCGTGCAACAGCCTGGATGCTCGTTGGAGATCAAATCGTACGTGGACAGCGAACCCCTAATGGGGAAGCCCTCCCCTCCGTGCTCCGCCGAGACGACCGACTGCGCAGGCAGCTCCCTGCAGTCCCCGCTGCTGTCGGCCGACCTCACGACGGCCCAGACGCCCTCGGAGTTTGTAACCCTGACGGAGGACTCTGTTTCGGAAGTGGAAACCCTGCCGGGCAGTGCAAATGGGGTGCTGCTCGCGGAGGATTTTGGCCACAGTGTCTCTACCTCTCAGATATTCTGTAATCCTGCTGTTGCTGCTCCCGTGACGAAGACGGATCATGGGGAAAAGAACTGCGAGTGTGCGGTTGCATCTCCTGCGAGGCACGGGAGCTTGTGCAGCACTGAATCTAATACCTTCTTCGAAACCTCTGCTCCTAATCACACCCGAGTATTGTTGCAAGCCAATGAACTACCTGCTAAAGATTGCCAGCACATAGGAGACATTAACTCAGCAAATGGAAGTTTAGAGACGTGTGCGTTATATCACAGGGACCAAGCCGAGATGCGCTCGCCGAAAGCACAGAGGTTAAGTGAGGACCAAGATCAAAGAACGCCGTCTAAGCACATCGGAGAAACGAATCCTGTAACGGAGTCTGTGTCGTGTTCTGAACCGCAGCCCTTTAAAACACAGCAGAGCTATGGAATAAACCATTCCAAAGGTATGTCGTACGGGGATGGTGCAGAGGGACCTTAGTCCTTCTGTAGGAGTTGTTTAATCACTTTTTTTTTTTTTTTTTTTGTAGTGTTGCTAGTGCTATAAATTCTGAATTATGTTTTCCCCAAATCAAGTTTAATTCAAAATTATAAAAAGGAGTGAAGCAAAAAGCCAATTTGTTTTTTAAGCGTTGGTTTTACTAACCCATTGATAGTGTTAGTAGCTATGGTTTTCTGTGATCAAAAATGAATGAAGGGGCATTTTCACTTCTTGAAGACTGACCCTAGAATTTTTTGAGATATGCCTATTATGGACCCTCGCGTGAGGGTTACATTATTTGAGACAGAGGCATCACCAGGGAAATAAGCCTCCTTTAATAGCCTGGTCATGAAAGATAATACAGGTTATTTAATATTGGTGTGGGTTTCAAAAATTTCTAACTTTGTCTTGCTGTTTTCAAACAGTGTTACCAAAGAAGTTAAAATGAGTGTTACTTTCACAGATGAAAGGTTTCCGTTTCCATCTGAAATGAAGTTGTGCAAGTTTTCGTTCCATAGTCTGTGAAATGGAAAGAGTTAATTATGACTGAATATTCATATTGAATCTTTGGTTTATTAAACATAGTTTTGTTTAATCCTGTGTGTGCTTCTGGGTGTACCAAAATTTGTGAGATTTAGCAAAACCGCATTTATAGTGTTAGCGTTATGAGTGTAAATTCATATGATTTAATATCTTTTCTTTTGCTTGGACATTTAGGTCTGTAGCCTATATATGAATGTATTTCTGTGTGGAATCCTGCCTTTGGAATTATTTATCCCTGCACAGGTACCTCATATGTCTGTGGATACCCCATACATAAATGAAAATCCAAAGTTAAATTAATGCACCAAATGAGCTTTTATTAGAAGATAGCTCTTCATTTCAGAGAGTTAGTCAAGTGGGGAAAAAAAATTCTCTTTGTTTTCTGTCCTGAATGCCTTTTTTAGTCTTTCTTGCAAAGTTAGCTTGTCAGAATGGAATCATTCTAACTCTGACCTAGAATGGCAATGCAGAATGATATGGGAGCAGCTCTGTGACTTTAAGAAAAGCAATAAAGAGTGCACTGCAAACTCATGCATGCGCAGAGGGTATATATTGTATCTGTACATCTAGAAGACAATGCATGGGAGTTGAACAGAGACACTTCTGCAAATAGGGCTTGTGTTCAGAGCCTGTGGAGGTAAAACTGCACTACATACACGTCTGTTATTACTTTTTATGGTCTTCCATTCCTGTTCAAAATACATTTCTCTTCGATTTCTTTCTGCTATAGTGAAAAATATATTTAATACTAGGACCTGGGCTGTAGAAGGGAGCTGTTAAAATAGATGTAAAATCCAGTCATATATGAAATGAAGTAAATACCAAAAAATATTAAAGGGAAACAGTAATATAGGCTATAAGTAATTGTATCTGTTGTAAACAGACTGTTTTGGAGGAATTTTTAGTACATTTGGTTTTCCTAAACAGTGTTTAAGACCAAATGTAAAACCAAAAATATTTCCATTTTTTTTTTTTCCCCTTTTGGTAATAGATATTCTCACTTTCACAGCTGGCCTTATTGCAGATTTCATTGTAGATAACACAATGAACTTGGCATTAATATGTGAG
Source organism: Crypturellus soui (assembly GCA_032275445.1). Lineage (NCBI taxonomy): Eukaryota > Metazoa > Chordata > Aves > Tinamiformes > Tinamidae > Crypturellus > Crypturellus soui. Next base: position 2,645,080 of record JAUBNY010000301.1, on the reverse strand, counting down.
CAGGTATGACAAGTCATATATTTTTTAATATGTATTTAGATGCTTCTATATGACATAGATTTTTTTGAAACGTTTTCTATTTTGAAATCTATTTTTTGAAATCTATCTGTTCTCTGTTCTCTCTCCAATTGTAAAAGAAGATAAGTTACAAAACCTGTTTTTTACTCTTTCCCCATGTGTGGATTAGTGGTAGTTGGGAAGTGGGATTCAGCCTGCTGGCTGCAGGAGAGCCCTAATGTGGGCTGACCTGGGATTACCAGAGTCGAACAGAAGCCAACATCACCGTGTTTCATTGCCTTATGCAGTGATACTGTGGGGCTTGGCCCTCCATAACCTGGAGTTGCTTTTAGACACAGGATAAGACTGATAGTTTCTCTGCTGTATTTTACTGGGCAGCAGATTGGAAGTGTACTAGAAAGAAGAAGAAAGGGAAGGAGTGAAGGTCTTGCTGGATTCCTTAAATAAGTGGACTGAGAATGGCACCAAGAAGAAGCTGACCTGGTGGCCAAAGTTGCACTTCCATCTAATAAACTAGATCCACTTTTTCCAAATCACCTAAATAATTAGTGCTGCGATACTGTTAACTGTTCCTGCTCAGTGTAAGCTTTTTGAGCAGAGTGGTGTTCTGCTTAAGAAAGTATTTGTGCAAAAAAATTCTCTGTGGTGATAGCTGGTTGCTTCTTTGCCCATAGTTGATCTTGCCAATAGCTTCAGCCCTTACCGAGACGGCCGATTTATTGAGAAACGGCTCAGATCCTCTTCAGAAGGTACGGCTGGGAGCAGTCGGCTCATCGTCAAACCTAAGGATGGAAACACAGAAGAAATTAACAGTCTACGAAAGCAGAGGGCAAGCTCATCTTCCTCAAAAATGAACAGCATGGTGAGTTTATTCTCATATGTAAATGTCTTTCTGTGATGACTGTAACTATAACAAGCTGTAACATTACAAATATTGTGTCGAAGTACAGAAGGTTAACTCAAACTCACAAAATGTAGGCCAAGCTCAGGTACAGAAGCAAAAGTATTTTTTTTCCAGCTTCTAACAATGTCAGAAGGTTTGTATGCTTTCTTTGAAAAGGTTCTTCAAATTGCACTTTGGTTTGTCTGGGAATAGGAGCAACAGGAGAGTCAAATGTCACACTTTGGCATGACTGCCTCTGTGCTTCAATACAGAGCACATATTTCCCACTCCTCTACAGTGTTCTTAGTGTTACCGTGTTGGCTCATGGAATCACTGCCACTATTAATCAGAGGACGTTCAGACCAAAGTTTGTGAACAAAGTTGCCTGGAATGAGGCTAATTTCAAAAGAGCAAATTGTCTCCTGGAGAACTGGTCGCTGGAGAATGACATCAAGTTGGTCTTTTGTCATGGTGAATCTCAGCCGTGTGTCTGAAAGTATCCTGTAGAGATCCCTAAGCTCGCAAATGGCACTTAGGATGGCTACGGAACAATTACGCTGGTAATGAGGGCATTTTTATGATGTTTGACCAGTTTTATGCAGACTTGCCCCTGTACTGGTGTCCTTGAGCAATGGTCACTGCAGAAATAATTGAGTTATTTGGCTCAGTTGCTCTTGAGTTGCTCACTAGGTGCACTGCTTGCAAAATGGATTACCTGCACTTGAATGGCAGAATTGTTTTTTTCTTAGCAATATCAGAATTTTCAGTTTTATCAGTATTGACTAATTAATTTTACATTGGCCTTTCAGCTAACAAGCAAATGAATTTTGAGAAGGTGAAATTCTTGTCCATCTCCTTTGCTTTTCTAGATGATGCTGATTTCTCAGATGATTTAGCACAGTAATACAAAGTTTATATAATTTTTTTAACCTCTGAATTATTATAGCCAGAGATACTAGATAAAAATGTTGAATGACTAAGAGGAAAAAAATTGTAGTGCAACTAAAGCATATAGTTTTAGCATATTTTTCTATTGTCGCATGTCCAAATATTAGTGAATATCCTAATATCAGTAATAACTTGTTTTTCAAAACCACAATATCTTGACATTTAAAGATGTTCTTTTCATATAGGCATGCAGAGCATTACGCAGATGTATTTCCTGCCCTAAAAAGCTCATTAACCCTGGCTCAAGCCTGTAAAAGTTATTTGGGTCATTAGGCCCAAGCTATTAGACAGATTTTTGGTTTTGTTTAAATAGTTGTCTAGGGTCATTCCTTTAGCAGTTCCTTCCATTTAGCCCTATATTAATGATGCAACTGGGAAGCTGACAATGTCACTGCTATCAGTAGTATCCCCTGTAGAAACAGGGGATTCGGAGGGGTTGTGACTTGGGGCTTATTTCTTTTTTTCCTTTTTTTTTTAATTATGAAATATGTTATTTTTGTTCTGTCTGTTAGCAAGCTTATTCACAGATTTATTCATGATTTCTCCTGCATCTTTGGATTACAATCACAGACCTTTCACATCACAGAACTTTCACATCAACTGTAGGTTTCCTGTCGATATTCATAAATGAAAATAAAATTATTCGAGATTTTCCCCAGTACATAAGGTGATCATCTTCATATGTTAAGAAAAATGTTAAATGAAAACTTCGGTATTTAGAAAAGAGGAAGAAGTGGGTTGGGGGGAGCAGAAGACAAGAATGGACAGAGATTCCTGGAAGAGAAGGAAATTACAAACTCAAGAAATTTGAATGTTCATAACACTGCATATCTGAACAATGAAAGGCCCCTTCAGAGCAGTTGTCACAAACAGATAATGTTCAGTTCTGCGTCTGACCCCACTGACTGTTACCATGTGGGAGTAAGGAGAGGCAGGGTCTCAACGCAGTGAGCCAGAAGACATTTATTAAGGCATCAGCATACATACTTAGAGTAAATTATCCAGATATATTACCTTACTTGTCTACAGGCGTGCGAAACACATTTACTAATAAACCAATAATCTAAAAGCTTAAATGAAAGTTACCCAATCGGCTTCTCAGTCCCGCAGCAGCTTTTCGGTTTTATTCTGTGGCACTGAGTGGTAGTAGCCACAGTTGCTAGTGGTCTCGTGTCATTCACAAGCTGTGCTGCACTGAAGCAGCTTTGGAGCTTGTACGATCCACTTTCTGCACAAATGCAACGAGGCCCTCCAAGACCCTCTACTTGTTGTCTTTGTTTCTGGCTAGCAGTGTGCGATTCTTCTGCTGAGTGGCTAGAGAGCATCAAGAGGCAGAAGAACTGAGGAAAAGCTAGAATTTTAGAGGATACGAGGGGGGAGAAAAAAAAAAAAAAGGACAGAAATTAGCACCTGAGAAACTATTGTTTCTCCTAAACAAAACTGAACACAGTATTCTTATGTGACTGGCCATGCTTTTATTCTAAGATAAGAACTAAAACAGCCTCGCCGGAACTTCTGAATCTTGAAAACATGAATCTCACTTGCAAAGAGGGGTCACCAACTCCTCCACAAGAGGAATAAATTCTCTTTTGGGAGATCGCAAGGAATTTAAAAACTAGGTAAGATCAATGCTTTTAAAATAAAGATGTAGGCCTCAAGGGGAAAAAAGTGTTTCAAAATAAATCACTGCGCAAATGGGAGCACTTCAAAAAAATGGCAATACAGAAGTGAACTGCAACAGACTCAACAGATTAACTGCTCAGATTACTGATTTTGTGCGTTTTTTAATTGGAGTATGTTTTGAAGCAATTCTTGTAATGACTCATTTATGCCACAAGATGTCATTATTTGAGTAAAAGTAGTTCTAGACTTCAGTATTAGAGAGTAATGCAAAAGATAAAACCTGAAATTCAGGACGTTTCTTTGAAACAGTTAAATATTGATTGTCCTCACAACCTAATAGAGTCTTTTCAAATCAACATGGCAGAACCTGATGCAAATTTAAAGGGATTTCTACAGCCACACAAGGTCTGAGCATAAAAATGTTTGAACTAATAAGTTAACATTTACAAGTTGGAATATTTATGCATCAAGACTAGTTAGATATGCCTTGTAAGAGTGGCAGAGGCTATGGCTGACCTCTCTGTTCTCCATTCAGATTCTTCTTCTTTCTCCATGTGTAAAATAGACAAAAAGAAAGTAGAAGACTGAGTATTTTTCATGAAGTATGCCGGAATTGTATTAAACTGTTTTGCTTACCAATCAAATGCTGACATTTGGGCTAAGTCCGCTTTTCATTGTATTTGCACTATGCGTGTTATGTAGGGATACTTTGAATATCTAACATTTAACAGTACACATTTGTAAATATATACAAAAACATTTGTGTTGAAATGCTTGGTAGTGTTTCATGGGCTATTGGATATTTTATGGCATATATTCGATAATGGGAAGAACTGAAGATAATGGGAAGAACTGAAGATGCCAGTCAGAGGGGAGATTAAACAGATGATTTGTAAAATTAATGTTTGACTCATTACACTGAGAAGGGACTGTTTGTAAATTTAGAAGAACTTAAAGGTTAAAAAAAAAAAAAAAAAAAAACTAGCACAGAAATAGTGAAATAGTAGCAAAAGAAATATGAGTTAAAAGTAGCTGAGATTCTTTCCATGTCTGCTGAGGGAGTAGAAGGGCAAAATGTAGATCCCCTGGAAATGTGTTATGGGCCCTTTTCAGGACATATGTTTTTGAATGTTATGTTTCTAATTAGCAGCTGATATCTAAATTTCAGTTAAGTATCTTGAATATATTGTGGGAGTCAATGGATGATTTGGGGTAATTTAGCAATTAATAATCAGGTTGCTGGCGTACTTCAGAGCACTTGGAGTGTTAGAGCAGTTATCCAAGGCAGTGTATTCAGATTTATCCCCTGCCTTTTACATTGTATGTAATGAGTAGCTCATAAGTCTGCAACTCGTGAAAATGTGAACAGGACATGTTTTGGCTTTATTAATGTTTGTGTAATCCCATTATCAAGTGTCAGTTCTGCTACCCTAGCTGCTACATCATGGGACAAGCAAGAGAGTTTTGTGGCCACCTGTGCTTCGTTGCAAGTGCATCTGCTAGAAAAGCAGAAAAATAAGCACTAGAATGGTTTTGCTCTGTTCATCTTCTTTGTGTTTGTCAGTATGAGGTTTTGCCAGTGTGTGATGACAACTAAGCATAGGTAAAATAAGGTTGCCTGCTGTCTCAGACAAAATTGACGGGATTTTGATGTTTCTTCCCAGTTCTTTTTCATTCTCTTCTCCCAGTATTTTATCTCTGACTATGGACTTGACTTTTTGCTTCGTACCTTCAGCAATCTGAAAGGAACATGAAAAGCAGAGTCTATCCATAAACTGGCATTTTATGGGATTGGGTGATCTGGGGGATGCTATCAAAAATACATGATTTGTATAAGCTAAGGCAGGCGACAAGTAGTCTTAAAGTGGAACTGCGGGTGACTTGTTTTGTGTGACCTGTAATGTGACTGTGAATATGACCTGTAAAGGCTTGAAACATCCCTGCAGGATAAGCTCTCTCCATTTACAGGCTGTAAATACACTAATGACTGATGTCTAAACAGCTAAAAAGCTTCTCTCCTCACTGCCTTTGTTGGGAAGGCAGTGATTTAAACATTACGGAGAGGATTTGAGTGTTTCCTTCAGTTTAGATTCAAAAAAGCGAAAACAAGCATTTTCAGATATTCCAGGATGAAATGGTTATGAAAATATGAACCAGCTAAGCAGGATGTCCACACTCCTTTAATAACAACCTTCTTGAGAACCAGCAAGGTTGTCTTGCTCTGAATAACTGCAAACTGTTGTTGTACACCATACATATATTACTTCTAGTATCTGTGACGTTCACTTTTTTTATTGTTAAAATAGACTTTAGGTTTTGTTCTGTTGAATTATGGGATTTCTAGTTAATTTCAATTAATCTCTGCTGTGTTGGTCTCCTCAAGGGAGAATATTTACAGCATCAGTTCTTATTGAGCTGCTCCAGCAGACCCTGTAAGGCTGCAGTTCACCTTTCACATTTGACAGCCTTCATTTATAACCAGCTCTGTACTAACCTAACAAAATCTCTTCGTTTGCAAAGAACAGGGTGTTTTGCTGCTTTGTGGAAAGACACTGTGAAACTGCGAAAGCCACTCAAAGCAAGAACTGACAGGTCTATTGGATTAAAAAACAACAACAACAACAACAACAACAACAACAACAAAAAAAAAAAAAAAAAAACCCAAAAATGCTGCATGGTAGTATGTAGAAAGGAATAAGCACCTAATTGTAGGTCGGTTATACTTTGGGGCACTTCTGCACGGATACCCCCTTGCAGTGGGCAGAAGCTTGTGTGCCCTTGTGAGGTTGCGAGCTCTGCTAGCGGTGGTATCTGCCTCCGCTAGGGTCTCCCATGCCAGACAGGTCTCAGCTCCGCTGGAGGGTCACACAAAGTGTGTCCACGGGCAGGATGGGCTCACGAGTCTTCTGGCAACCACCCTGGAAGAAGGACAACTCTAACCCCAAGCCTGGGCAGATGGAGCTCGCTCAGCCCTGTAAGCCATCCATCACAGAGGAGGGTACTCTAACTAAACCCACGTCCTGAGGACTTGGCTGCCACCGTCCGAGCTCGCTGGCAGACGAGCCCTAGGAGTAAACGGTGGGGCCAGTTCCGCGCACGCTGAGCCTCACCTAAACAATCTGCTGCGCAGGCTCCAAGGATTCAGCGCTTGCAGCAAATGTGGGTAAAGCCCTTTCCGTATCTTTGTTCGCAAACCCTAGCCA